>CM051035.1:40576134-41061134 GCA_027627225.1 Congeria kusceri
ATTAGACTTAAGACTAATATTAAAGAATATTCTTGAACCGTTATGTTCTAAGAGCATACATAAATTTCAATCTGACTCGGTATTCGGGCAATCTAATTACAACATTCTTTATTTAGAGCGAGTTGTTAAAGATATAAGCAACATTGGTACCAAGAATATTTACAAACGCAGAAGTATATTTTCTTGATTTAAAGTCGGTTCTTTATTCTGACGTCTAAGAATAAATCGGTGAATACGGGCCCTGGGGTCGTATTCCAGAAACAGTTTAAGTTAAATCTTATCCTTAGTCCTAAACTCGTCATTTTTCTTAAGCATTTTATTACATGTATGCATGAAATTCTGCAAAATGTTCACTAATTATCAACTTATTATTAACTACTATTTACTTAACTGTAATTGGATTCTTTAATTAATATCTAGTTTAAAAAATATAACCTTACAAAAATTGGAACTTAAATGAAATTATTTTGAGATAAACTTAAGATGTTTTTGGAATATGGCCCCTTATCTGGAATTTAGAAACACATTATAAAACTCATTAATGGTGCCTTGGTGCTTCTATAGTTTTGACCAGCACTGCTTTCTGGACACATTAATATGTAGCAAAACATTCGCATAATTATACAAAATGACGGTGTGCTACGAACAAGCGCGGCGGTCCCGTCGTTTTGCTTTCTTTATTAAATGCAGAACAGAACAAAACAGAACAGAACAAACAAGAAGCTGAATGATTGAAAGGGCATAGAGTATTTTTTGTATATAAATATTTAATGTTGGATATATATTTAAATGCTTAAATGCAACCTGTTTTATATAAGTAGTTATGCTTGATATATTGATCGTGTTTACGATTGTGGGTCAAATAATACACCACTATGTTTCGCATTATTTAGGAAAGATGCGATTACACAGAAAATGCGATTATACAAATAATTGTGGTGGTCTGGGGACTATTCGTATAATCGCGATTCGACTGTAACAGAAACATTATCGTACCGCTATTTCTTCAAATGCTGATCAGCAATATTTTTCTGTTGAAGCATATGTATCATATTCATTAAAGACGTTAAGAACTGCATTCATTGTAAGATATTTAGGATATTATAATGGTCAATTTTCAGATAAATCTAAAATGATACTCGTATTCAATATCTCTAGTATGACATTTTGTAAATTATATCTCTGAGATCTTTCTATTTTGCCATGCTTACTTGTTTCAATAGCTAATTTATGTGAAGATAACATTAATTTTGAAAAACAGATACGCAATTTGCGAGGCAAGAATGTGAGATAAAGTTCGAATTCTAACCTACATGTAACAAGATTGTACGTTAGTAACGAGTTACTATTATTTACTGCATCGAACTAGGATTGTTTAAAACATCTAATACCGTAGGCTTAAAAACAATATGAACGTCTCGAGTTTAACAGAGGTAAAAAAATGCCACTTGCAACCTTTAAACACTGTTGGGAAGGTTGGACGATATAAATGGCCACGTATTCAAATTATCGTAAAGAATTTATGAATGCTGCAGCTACACTGGGTCCTATTAGTGGCAAACTCATAGCCAACCTGAATGCTGCAGCTACACTGGGTCCTGTTAGTACCAAACTAACTGCCAACCTGAATGCTGCAGCTACACTGGGTCCTAATAGTGGCAAATTCATAGTCAACCTGAATGCTGCAGCTACACTGGGTCCTGTTAGTACCAAACTCATTGCCAACCTGAATGCTGCAGCTACACTGGGTCCTAATAGTGGCAAACTCATAGTCAACCTGAATGCTGCAGCTACACTGGGTCCTGTTAGTACCAAACGCATTGCCAACCTGAATGCTGCAGCTACACTGGGTCCTAATAGTGGCAAACTCATAGCCAACCTGAATGCTGCAGCTACACTGGGTCCTGTTAGTATCAAACTCATTGCCAACCTGAATGCTGCAGCTACACTGGGTCCTAATAGTGGCAAACTCATAGTCAACCTGAATGCTGCAGCTACACTGGGTCCTGTTAGTACCAAACTCATAGCCAACCTGAATGCTGCAGCTACACTGAGTCCTTTTAGTGGCAAACTCATAGCCAACCTGAATGCTGCAGCTACACTGGGTCTTGTTAGTGGCAAACTCTTAGTCAACCTGAATGCTGCAGCTACACATGGTCCCTTTAGTGGCAAACTCATAGTCAACCTGAATGCTGCAGCTACACTGAGTCCTGTTAGTACCAAACTCATTGCCAACCTGAATGCTGCAGCTACACAGAGTCCTTTTAGTGGCAAACTCATAGCCAACCTGAATGCTGCAGCTACACTGAGTCCTTTTAGAGGCAAACTCATAGCCAACCTGAATGCGGCAGCTACACTGGGTCCTATTAGTGGCAAACTCATAGTCAAGCTGAATGCTGCAGCTACACTGGGTCTTTTTAGTGGCAAACTCATAGTCAACCTGAATGCTGAAGCTATACTGGGTCCGTTTAGTGGCAAACTCATAGTCAACCTGAATGCTGCAGCGACACTGGGTCCTGTTAGTGGCAAACTCATAGTCAACCTGAATGCTGCAGCTACACATGGTCCTTTTAGTGGCAAACTCATAGTCAACCTGAATGCTGCAGCTACACTGGGTCCTATTAGTGACAAACTCATAGCCAACCTGAATGCTGCAGCTACACATGGTCCTTTTAGTGGCAAACTCATAGTCAACCTGAATGCAGCAGCTACACATGGTCCTTTTAGAGGCAAACTCATAGTCAACCTGAATGCTGCAGCTACACTGGGTCCTTTTAGTGGCAAACTCATAGTCAACCTGAATGCTGCAGCTACACTGGGTCCTAATAGTGGCAAACTCATAGCCATCCTGAATGCTGCAGCTACACTGAGTCCTTTTAGTGGCAAACTCATAGCCAACCTGAATGCTGCAGCTACACTGGGTCCTGTTAGTACCAAACAAATGGCCAACCTGAATGCTGCAGCTACACTGAGTCCTTTTAGTGGCAAACTCATAGCCATCCTGAATGCTGCAGCTACACTGCGTCCTTTTAGTGGCAAACTCATAGCCAACCTGAATGCTGCAGCTACACTGGGTCCTGTTAGTACCAAACACATGGCCAACCTGAATGCTGCAGCTACACTGAGTCCTTTTAGTGGCAAACTCATAGTCAACCTGAATGCCGCAGCTACACTGGGTTCTAATAGTGGCAAACTCATTGCCAACCTGAATGCTGCAGCTACACTGGGTCCTAATAGTGGCAAACTCATAGTCAACCTGAATGCTGCAGCTACACTGGGTCCTGTTAGTATCAAACTCATTGCCAACCTGAATGCTGCAGCTATACTGGGTCCTAATAGTGGCAAACTCATAGTCAACCTCAATGCTGCAGCTACACTGGGTCCTGTTAGTACCAAACTCATAGCCAACCTGAATGCTGCAGCTACACTGAGTCCTTTTAGTGGCAAACTCATAGCCAACCCGAATGCTGCAGCTACACTGGGTCCTGTTAGTGGCAAACTCTTAGTCAACCTGAATGCTGCAGCTACACATGGTCCATTTAGTGGCAAACTCATAGTCAACCTGAATGCTGCAGCTACACTGAGTCCTGTTAGTACCAAACTCATTGCCAACCTGAATGCTGCAGCTACACTGAGACCTTTTAGTGGCAAACTCATAGTCAACCTGAATGCTGCAGCTACACTGAGTCCTTTTAGAGGCAAACTCATAGTCAACCTGAATGCTGCAGCTACACTGAGTCCTTTTAGAGGCAAACTCATAGTCAACCTGAATGCTGCAGCTACACTGGATCTTTTTAGTGGCAAACTCATAGTCAACCTGAATGCTGCAGCTATACTGGGTCCTTTTAGTGGCAAACTCATAGTCAACCTGAATGCTGCAGCTACACTGGGTCCTGTTAGTGGCAAACTCATAGTCAACCTGAATGCTGCAGCTACACATGGTCCTTTTAGTGGCAAACTCATAGTCAACCTGAATGCTGCAGCTACACTGGATCCTATTAGTGACAAACTCATAGCCAACCTGAATGCTGCAGCTACACATGGTCCTTTTAGTGGCAAACTCATAGTCAACCTGATTGCTGCAGCTACACTGGGTCCTAATAGTTGCAAACTCATAGTCAAAATGAATGCTGCAGCTACACTGGGTCCTTTTAGTGGCAAACTCATAGTCAACCTGAATGCTGCAGCTACACTGGGTCCTGTTAGTATCAAACTCATTGCCAACCTCAATGCTGCAGCTACACTGGGTCCTAATAGTGGCAAACTCATAGTCAACCTGAATGCTGCAGCTACACTGGGTCCTTGTAGTGGCAAACTCATAGCCAACCTGAATGCTGCAGCTACACTGAGTCCTTTTAGTGGCAAACTCATATCCAACCTGAATGCTGCAGCTACACTGAGTCCTGTTAGTGGCAAACTCTTAGTCAACCTGAATGCTGCAGCTACACATGGTCCCTTTAGTGGCAAACTCATAGTCAACCTGAATGCTGCAGCTACACTGAGTCGTGTTAGTACCAAACTCATTGCCAACCTGAATGCTGCAGCTACACTGAGTCCTTTTAGTGGCAAACTCATAGTCAACCTGAATGCTGCAGCTACACTGAGTCCTTTTAGAGGCAAACTCATAGCCAACCTGAATGTTGCAGCTACACTGGGTCCTATTAGTGGCAAACTCATAGTCAACCTGAATGCTGCAGCTACACTGGGTCCTGTTAGTACCAAACTCATTGCCAACCTGAATTATGCAGCTACACTGGGTCTTTTTAGTGGCAAACTCATAGTCAACCTGAATGCTGCAGCTATACTGGGTCCTTTTAGTGGCAAACTCATAGTCAACCTGAATGCTGCAGCTACACTGGTTCCTGTTAGTGGCAAACTCATAGTGAACATGAATGCTGCAGCTACACATGGTCCTTTTAGTGGCAAACTCATAGTCAACCTGAATGCTGCAGCTACACTGGGTCCTATTGGTAGCAAACTCATAGCCAACCTGAATGCTGCAGCTACACTGGGTCCTATTGGTAGCAAACCCATAGCCAACCTGAATGCTGCAGCTACACTGAGTCCTATTAGTGGCAAACTCATATAGGAACCTGAATGCTGCAGCTACACTGGGTCATATTAGTAGCAAACAGACGACAAGGCAGACGGACAGTGACTCGAGACAAAATGTTCACCTCTACACCACAAAGTAAGGGACAACAGAACTGGCAGACAATTACGTAAAACAAATTGGAAATGAACGTTAAAATTTGTATATAGATAGATTTCAACATAATTAAAGTTCACCCTGACAGGCGCAGATTCATGGTGTTGAGTTAGAGCGGGCGGAAATATTCAGTCGCAAAAACAAGCTGCCAACAAATAAAACAGAATGTATTAAAATGTATGATGTATTATTAAATGTACAAAATGTAACGCGCATTATTAATGAATACATAATTGAATATAATGACTGATTATCACTACATGTTTAACAGGCATAAAAGCGATCATGTGGTAATCGGCATCCAACTCGATGTCCAGATATGGCGATGACATTCCCTTAACATCTCAAATATGCGGACAGTCTAGTAATTCAATAACAGTATGACTTGACAAACCAAACGTCTGATTGCTCGAGTCCATTCTTCAAATTTGTTTTGTAAATGAGTAATATAAATTTCAATTTATGATTAATAAATTATCATTATGGATTATAATAATAATAATAATAATAATTATTATTATTATTATTATTATAATCATCATCAACATCATCATCATCACTATTATCGTAATAATAATAATAATAATAATAATCGTCGTCATTGTCGTCGGCGTAATCATCATCATCATCATCATTATCTTAATAATAATAATAACAAGGCTTTGATAGTATTGCAAGCAATACAGGAGTCCCTTACCGGTGATAACAACTACTAATTAAACATTGTGCAATACCGTCAAATCGGCCTTTATCTGTCGATGTACAAAGTTTCATATTGAAATCCCATTTGTCAATGCAGTATTTAGTTTTTGTTTTTTCTATTTCAGTAACATTGAGCAGACATTCGAATTACTTTTTGAGTTATTACAGTACTAAACTGACAGAGGGCAATCATATAGTCCATTCTGTGTTCCAAGTTTGATGATCATATGTTATGTTCTTTTCAAATTATTACAGTATTAAGTTTATTTCTATTTAAAGTAACAGTCACGTGACCTTTGACCTCTGGTGAAAAATAAAAGGTCGTGTACAATCCTCGCCTTGCTCTTTCTATGTATACAAAGTTTCATCAAAGTATCTTCAGTACTTTTTGAGTTATGGTAGGATCCAGGTTTTGGGGACGGGACAGACAGACAGAGTGAGACCGACGGACGAACAGACAGACAGACGCACACAGACGGAGGGCAAACCCATAGTCCAATAGTACCAAGTTTCATGAAGTTTCATGATCATATCTTATGCACTTTTCAAAATATTACAGTATTAAGTTTATTTATATTTTAGTAACAGTCAGGTGACCTATGACCTCTGTTAAAAAATAAAAGGTCGTGCATAATTATCGCATTGCTGCTGCTACGTATACAAAGTTTCATCAAAGTTTCTTCAGTACATTCCGAGTTATCACAGGATCCATGTTTTGGGGACGGACGGACAGACACACATACGGACGAACAGACAGAACGACACACAGACAGATGGCAAACCTATAGTTCAATCTCTGTACCAAGTTTTATGGTCATATCTTGTGTCCATTTCGAATTATTACAGTATTTAGTTTATTTCTGTTTTTAGTAACAGTCACGTGACCTTTGACCTCTGGTGAAAAAAAAGGTCGTGCATAATCCTCACATTGCCACATTGCTGTTTATATGTATACCCAGTTTTATCGAAATAAGTTCAGTACTTTTTGAGTTATTGCAGGTACCAGGTTTTGGGGACGGACAGACAGACGGACGGACAAATATACGGACGAACAGATAGAGAGACACACAGACGGATGGCAAACCTATAGTTCAATCTTTGTACCAAGTTTCATGGTCATATCTTATGTACTTTGCGAATTATAACAGTATTTAGTTTACTTCTATTTTTAGTAAAAGTCACGTGACCTTCGACCTCTGGTGAAAAATAAACGGTCCTGCATAATCCTCACACTGCCGTTTATATGTATACCATGTTTCATCGAAATATCTTCAGTGCTTTTTGAGTTATCACAGGATCCAGTTTGTTGTAGTTCATTTCTATTTTTATTAACAGTCACGTGACCTTTGACCTCTGGTAAAAAATAAAAGATCATGCATAATACTCACATTGTCGTTTATATGTATACCAAGTTTCATCGAAGTATCTTCATCATCATCGTTATCATCATCACCATTATCGTAATAATAATAATAATAATAATAATAATAATAATTATTATTATTATTATTATTATTATTATTATTAAATTAATAATATAATAATAATAATAATAATAATAATAATAATAATAATAATTATTATTATTATTATTATTATTATCATCATCATCATCATCATCATCATCATCATCATAGTCATAATAATAATCATCATCATCATCATTGCCATTATTATTATTATTATTATTATTATTATTTTATTATTATTACTACTATTGTTATTATTATTTTCATTATAATAAATATGTATTATTTTCAAGTTTTGTAACATAAAGTTGACTGAATGAACAGAAAAAGAAACTTAAAACGTTTGCTCTAGTTATGCATTGCTATTTGAGCGACCAAAGTATTCGTTCATTTGACAGCTTATTTGAACGACCGCAGAAACGCTAATTGCAATTATTACAGTCGCAATAAAAACGCCACGGCGCAAACTACACCTTTCCAAATGAGCTGAATGCCGCGTTGACGCGAGGGTGACAGTTACAGCGGTCTGGCACCGCGGTGTGGCCACGTAGAGAGCGCGGGGCGGCGAGGGGGTGACGGGACAACGTTGACTGTCAGGTAAAACAACATCAGAGGACCAGCTACAAAACAACTACTGTCAAATCTCCGAGTTGATTGATCTTGTTAGTAAGTGTAATGTTTCTGAGGAGAAGAAAGAAATATGCTATCCAGAAAACATATTAATAGATGGTCAATATAAATATCAAATTTAGATTTGTATTGTGTTATTGAAGTAGGTCTGAAATCAAACGTTCTTATAAGCAACTAAAATAGATTCATGTCTGTGAATTTCATTCGCTGCGAACATTTCTAACCTCGTTAGGCAACCATATTGGTCGGTGTATGACGGTTTTCATATTTAAACGTACATTAAAACTATCAAACATGTACCATATGGGCCCGGCTGGCTCAGTTGGTAGAGCGCTAGACTGTCAATCTGAGTTCGAACCCCAGCCAGGCCACATAACTTGTATTGTTATTGGTCATGAAATTATTTCTACGGCCATTTTTCCCCTACCTCTGATTCAAGTAGGGCAGTTGTCAATTACTGGTATAAGTATACTGGTAAACCGCTTAGATCGGCTAAGCTTGCCTAGGAAAAGTGTAAGTAGTTTAACTGACCGCTGTGATAGACTAAAGTACTGTCAAAAACGACGAAAAATCCCAACAAACAAACAGACTGGATTTGTCACGTGCGTGTGCGTGTCAACTTCGCAGATGCGTATCGGCTCAACCCATGGCGAACTCTTAGAGCATACAACATGAAAGTGGTTTTGTGTTTCTTATTTGGCAAAAAGTAATGATACCACTGCTGTATCTGTCAATTTTAGCTGATATTGCTCGGTTTAGTCTGTGTCCAAATCTGGGCAGGGCCCGTATTCTCAAAGCATCTTAAGTCATTTCTTAAATATTTACCTTTAAGTGAAAAATTTGAATGTATTATATTTATTTACTTAATAAACAGACGCATATGGTGTTGATATTGCTCAAATAACACTTTCATAATGATGCTATTTTACAGTGTTACTTAATGCTAAACTGTTTCTTTATGGAATTACACAGTTGAGGAGATTTCCAAATTTAAGGATAAGAATAAAATTTAACTTAAGATGCTTCGTGAATACCGCCCCTGCTGTTTAAATAAATTACAATTACAATTAAATTAAAACATTATGTTTGTGAAGTATAATCACGTGAACATGTAATGAAGAGGTCAATGTTAGTTTCGTCATCGTTATATTTTATATACGTTTATTTAAAATTCTTTGTAACTGGAAATGTTAAGCGGGTCATTAAGAAAATGGAATCCCGCATTTCTTTCCACAGACAACTGAATGAATCACGTTCTGCAGTTTTTCTTTGCTGTGTCTATAATGTCGTTGTTATATCAAAGCAATTAATCACTGGCCTAGTGGCCTTTGATTATATTTGATTAGTACTAAAACGTCAAGTGCTGAAGAGTTGAGGTTTATTGATCAATTTGTGTTTTAGCATGGACCAAACCTATTAAATTAAAATCAGTTGAGTATACATGACTTGTAGGTAGATAACTCTTATATGGTATGCACAAAACAATGACACGCCAACATGTGAACATGCGTTTGCGAATGTGAGAAATGGAAATTACTCGCATAAGTTGAGTCAGCAAAACTGGAGAATGTCATTAAAGTTCGTAAGACAATAGCCAAAAAAAGTAATACGGCAACAGATGCACTGCGATAAAACAAAACTGAAGTAGTCAAGTAATGATTGTTTTGCAATAACACAAACCAGAAAGGTCATGCAGTAACGGTTGTATAGGCCTTCCCCAAAACTAGGTGATCTCCCTTGGAAATTACCTCCCGTTATTGCGAATTCACATCCGCCATATTTGAAACCCGACTTCCGGCGACGTTTCCCCTAGCTTGCCATATATAGTATTATAGATCTAAGACCAAGCGGCTTTCAAAACTTGCAATGGAAATTTTTAAAACCATATGTTTTTGATTAAATATTATAAAAAAAACTCATAGAGGATATATCTTACAAAAATAAATTATTAGAATTAAATGTAGTATCGTTTTAAACTCATTACTAAGGCCACATGTCCGTATGACAGGTATCCGGACAAAAAAGAAGTAGTCTCCTTGTCTCGTCTTAAACGGTTGTTTTCCATGCATACATACTTAGTTATCTGACATAAAAATACCACAGCCACAAACCGCTGGGATCTTATAAAATTGCCCTTAGAACAATACCGCCAATCCGTGCAAATGCGTAATGCATTGATGATAAAGATCTACATGCAGAGACAACTAACATGTCACACTTCGTCTCCATTGTTTGCGTCTCAAATTAAAGTTTATCTCACATTTTAAAATGTTGTTGTCTCCGTTGTTGTTCTTTGCCTATCACCCTATGAAATTTCGCCACCTTATTGAACAGAACATAATTAAAATCATTAAACACTTTTTCGAATTAATAAATTGGTTTAAATTACAGAGTGAAATAATATAGCACAGCATTTAATTTTCAATTCTGAAGAATTGAAAGGTGGTGAACATTTAAGAACTCATCGAGTTTTGTTTTTCTTAAACATACGGGAATTACCGTAGCTGCTGCGAGAATAAAATGTTTGTTTACCACGATTCCGACAGAAATGAAGAAATAATCTCAGTTAGAGTTATATACATGAAGGAACACTAAATACTTGATCAAACAGACTCAACAAGTATAAAATATTTATTGAAACGAATATTGGACTCTTCTGTTGGCTTAGTTAATTACTTACTCTGAATTGTGTAAACTTGTTTCAAAATGTATATATTTATGTCTGTTTTATTATAAATACTTACCCTATTATGTACATAATTATCACGACGTATCTATTTCCTGGTGACATATAGACCCATTGGGTCGGGTGTTATTTGTTTTGTTGATTATATGAAGTTATCATGAACATTGTTTAAACACATGACACAATAATAAACAAATTACTTACTTAATCTCTTTAATACAACATCAGTTATAACATTTAATGAGGAGTGACATCATCGTTAGTTATTGTAATATTGTGTTAACAGTAATTAAAAAGATAGTTGTTTTGTTGCATTATATTTCAAGATTAAAGCGGAGCCTGTTCAAGCACCGTATAATATTTAGCACACAACAAGAATATCTGCAACGAAAAAAGCTTTAAAGTTAAACACAAATGTGCATGGAATTCAAATAAGAAGTTGCTGCCAAAAACATCGGAATTACGCTCAAACTTTCTGTGATGATACCTTATTTTCGTAATTTTAGTCGCCAGAAGAATGTTAGCTAAGAGTTTCTTAGCAAAATCATTTTACTAAAAATAGCTTTTTATTTATTTTATTTAGTATGCAAATTTAATACATGATGAAGGCATATGTTGTTTAGATACTGTAATCGCTATTTTTGTGTTTTGTTGCATAATAACCGTTAAACGTGCTGTGTACAGTTTGTTTGTCAATCTGCAAAGAGTAGACAATATTGTTAAAAATCTAAATAATTATTTAATTAAATTGATAAATAAAGTACATGATGTATATTATATACGAATGTTGATATTTGTAAATTTATTTTTCCGGCATCAACACAATTTTAAGATTGAAAATCAAATATATTACATGTTTTTCGGTAAATATCAATACGCTTATCCCGTCTTATAATCAATTAACGTCGCCGGAAGTGAACAGGGGACATCACTCGTGATTACGCAAGGGAAGTAACCTAGTTTTGGGAAAGGCCTATTGACATACCACAAACCAGAAATGTTATGTTGTAACGATTGTATTGCTATAACACAAACAAGAAATGTCGTGCAGTAATGATTGTATTGCAATACCATAACCCAGAAACGCCATGCAGTAAAGGTTGTATTGCAATACCATAAACCAGAAATGTCATGTTGTAACGATTGTATTGCTATAACACAAACAAGAAAGGTCATGCAGTAAAGGTTGTATGGCAATACCATAAACCAGAAATGTCATGGAGTAACGGTTGTATTGCAATACCGCAAACAAGAAAGGTCACACAGTAACGGTTGTATTGCAATTGCACAAACCAGAAAGGTCATGCAGTAACGGTTGTATTGCAATACCACAAACCACAAAGGTCGTGCAGTAACGGTTGTATTACAATACCACAAACCACGAAAGTCAGGCAGTAACGGTTGTATTGAAATAGCACAAACCAGAACGGTCATGGAGTAACGGTTGTATTGCAATACCACAAACCAGAAAGGTCATTTTGTAACGACTGTAATGCTATAACACAAACCAGAAAGGTTGTGTTGTAACGATTGTATTGCAATAGCACAAACCAGAAAGGTCATGCAGTAAAGGTTGTATTGCAATACCATGAACCAGAAATGTAATGGAGTAACGGTTGTATTGCAATACCACAAACAAGAAAGGTCATGCTGTAACGGTTGTATTGCAATACCACAAACCAGAAAGGTCATGCAGAAACGGTTGTATTGCAATACCACAAACCAGAAATGTCATGCAGTAACGGTTGTATTACTATAACACAAACCAGAAAGGTCATGTTGAAACGATCATATTGCAATAGCACAAACCAGAAGGTCATGCAGTAACGGTTGTATTGCAATACCATAAACCATAAAGGTTATCCAGTAAAGGTTGTATTGCAATACCATCAACCAGAAAGGTCGTGCTGTAACGGTTGTATTGCTATAAACAAACCAAAAAGTCATGTTGTAACGGTTGTATTGCACAAACCAGAAAGGTCATTTGCAACGATTGTATTGCAATAGCACAAACCAGAAAGATAATGTTTTAACGATTGTATTGCAATAATACAAACCAGAAAGGTCGTGTTGTAACGATTGTATTGCAACACCACAAACCAGAAAGGTCATGCAGTAACGGTTGTCATGCAATACCATAAACCATAAAGGTCATGCAGTAACGGTTGTATTGCAATACCATAAACTATAAAGGTCGTGCTGTAACGGTTGTATTGCAATACCATAAACCATAAAGTTCGTGCTGTAACGGTTGTATTGCAATACCCCATAAACCATAAAAAGTCGTGCTGTAACGATTGTATTGCAGTACAACAAACCAGAAAGGTCATGTAGTAGCGGTTGTATTGCAATACCATAAACCATAAAGGTCATGCAGGAACGGTTGTATTGCTATAACACAAACCAGAAAGGTCGTGCTGTAACGGTTGTATTGCAATACCACAAACCAGAGAGGTCGTGCTGTAACATTTGTATTGCAAACCTTCCCGTACATCAAAAAGTAGACTTGCCAGCTTATACTTGTTATACAGTATTGGCCAGGTAGACAATTAGTTCATGCAATAATACACTTTTACTAAGTATAATCTGCATGGTGTTGATGCATGCATTTTATGCACAATACAAAATCACATGTAAATGGTCTTTTGCAGCGTCAACAAAATAATCAAATTGCCTTTTGCAAGAAACAGCAACTTAGTGAGATTCAGCTTTGAAACATCGTGCTGCCCAGGATGGATATTTCGTTAAACATGTGGAACAATTATGTGTAAATTGCAATGGTTTAGTACATTTTGTTTTAATGTTATACTTGATAGTGCGATAGTGCTTGTTCATAGTAGCAATATGTATCTCATGCAGAACAATTTACAATTCCATATCATCAGTGTGTATCGATCTTACAAGGCACCCAAGGCAACTTCCTGGCTGACAGACGGCAAATTATTCATTGTAAAACTTCAACCGTCAACAAAATTCCCCCAGTTCACAGGAATCATAGCAAATTAGACAACCATCATCCATCAAACAAGATGTCCCACATGTTTTCAATGGTACAAACAGTTTCAAGTTGCAACCGTTCGCATGTAGCCCGCTTGGACGACGTATCAGCGTGCAAGGGTTTGCCACAATTCTTACAGTTGGCAACCAGACAAGATGTGGACCATAAAAGACGCCACATGCCTCATTCTTGCAGTTCAATTTTGTGCTTGTTTCATCCTCAAACTGGATTTTTCTGAAATAGGTATGTTAATATTAAAAAAAGATACTTTTCAGTTATCATTATAGGAAAATTAGAGATACAGGCCTATATTGTTTTGAACGTTGTTCTATGCAATTCACTGGTGCTTAAAAGATAATCACGTGATGTTTATGAAACAATTGATTAAAAAATTCATCCTTCGGATCCGGGCAGTTTGATACACATCGTAAAAAGAAAATAGTTCATATTGTCTCGGTCAAACGTAGTTGCCCCACAAAAGGGCTGCAGTTTCAGTTGGAATGGTGGCTAATAGTTGTCCATTATTCTGCCAGAAATCTGATGATCAAGTCCGCCTTGTTGAAGTCGATTGTTAGGGCAAATACTGCAAATACTTTTTATAGTTATTATTGATAAAAACAAATCATGATTGCATAGCATGATATGGTACAATCATTAATTTACTATGCGGCAATAATAATACTAACTAATGCAAAGCAGATGTGTTGAGGAGAAACCGTGACTAAACAAGGAAATAAAAAGTGTTTATATTATAAACACTGGACATGACGTAATATGTGGTAATAAAACATTATAAATGACTCTTTTATTTCTAAAGAAACTATTAGGTCATGTATTGTATTCAAGCTATATTTATTTCAATTATTTAGATCTACTAATAAGATCTAGTAATTATGTGTTACATGTAGAAAGATTGAATAAAACGTTCTACAATTAGCATTTTCGCATATTACTGGAACAAATACAAAACGTGATATAACTTCGATTTGCATAAGTTATTTTCTTCACAGAAACAATATAAGGTAATTAATATACATTTTTTACAGATGCGGAAAAAGGGATAAGGTCAACACATCACATACTAGATCCCACTATTATTCTACATGAGAAACGGAAAGATATTTACAGCACACTTCCCGATGAACTCCATATAAACACGAATATACTTGAAAAAGACAAGGTTAACGCCTGGATAAAATTATTTCCGACGGAATCGTCGAAGTTCAAAAAGCTAATTCCGTATTATAAACATATAACCAAAGACATTGGCCGCCCCGACAAAGATGGCACTGTTTATCGATCTAATGACGGCAAACACTCTGTACACGTTTATCGGTTAAGGCATCCAATAAATAACGCGGTTTATATAAATGGCGATATTTGTGTCCATGGTAACCGACTTGTAGTCCAACCAGACCCCATACATAGCTTCCGCCATACAGTCGCCGTGTCCATATGCGAGGAGTTGGATAACGACGCCGTGTATATTGCCGAAACAGACGACAGTGCAGATGCCAATAAAGTCCCTAGTAATGCGATTCATGGTGAACTTAAATATTTAGTTATTAAAGATGACTCGGTCGATGAGCACGAAGAAGGTGAAATGCTTGATTATTACCCCGGGAAACAGGATCGGGACGATGGTACAAAAGGTGATGCCGAAGAGCAGTTTAAAATTGATCATGAAGACGACGAAGAAACATTGATACAGCAAATGATGGCAAAGGCCAGGACGAAACGACAGATACCCACTATAACCATAGAATTGTTTATAGTGATTGATTTCGCCATTTACGATTGGTGGGACAGGCTTGCTAGATATATGGGACAACAGACTGACACGGTGACTCTAATAGAAACATACTTCACGTATGTATTCAGGGAAATCGATCTGCGACTACATAATCTGAAGGAACAGGACTACAAGATCAAGGCGGCGCTGGCGGGTATGTATGTGGCCAGCAGAGACTCTGACTCGTACTGGACGCTCAGCAGCACTTTGGAGGTGGACGGTGCAAGTCCCAGAATTATGGTGAACTCCTCCGAGGCGCTGGAGAAGTTTCAGATATGGGTCGACACGAATACCAATCTGCCGCATTTTGATCACGCTATTTTATTTACGGGAACCAATCTCTCCTACGCCGGAAGTGCGGGCAACACCGGACTAGCGTTTGGGTCATCGATGTGCTTAAATATCTCTAAATCGAGCATTGTTGAAGACATGTTTGACACCAGAACTGTCACCTTTGCTACTCAGCAGATTGTCAGGAGTCTTGGTTCCCGTGATGACATGGATAACAATGATTGCCTCGAGTTCTTTAACTACATTATGGCGCCAAAGTTCAAACTTCCAGTCAGATCATTTGCCTCAAACAAATGGAAGTTCTCCAGTTGTTCAGAGCAGTATGTAAAGACATACCTTCACGAGTTAGACATCGCCGGTATGAACTGCTTACAAGATACTCGTGTTTCTAAAACCTATTCAGACAGTCTGGCGTACGTCAAGGAGAAACATGTCGGGTTTGTCTATTCACCAAAAGAACAATGTCAACATAGATTCGGGGCAGCTTCAGACGTTTGTAGGGTTGCCATAGGAACGAGTTACGCCAAGATATGTGCTGGGTTACTGTGCGTTGTTCCAGAAACGAATGCTTGCGATTATATTTTCCCGGCGGACGGAACTACGTGCGGATACAAGAAATATTGTTGGCATGGCAACTGCGATGAGTTTGAAGACGGCGAGGACGTGTCAGATACGTGTGCATACGGAAATGACCCAACTGTTAAGTGCAATGAAATTCTTATGAACCATATTTCGATGTGCTACAATGAGGCAGTTCGCTACACATGTTGTGAATCGTGTGAGAAGATAATGATAGACTTTCCGGGGTGTGAATTCGGAGACAGGTCGGGAGAATGTCGGATCTCGGGATGCATTACCGGAAATGAAACGTACACCAGCCACACGTGCTGTTTGACATGTGTCGACGGGCCAACGCCGTATGTCCCTCCTTTAGAAAGCCTCCTGTCAGATATGTCTACAGTTTCTGTGATTCAGTTTACAGATATCACGACTTCTTCGACGGATATTCCCTCAAAACCGACGTCGGTGACACATTCAAGCTCCAGTGAACGCGCGACTTCTCCTCCGCCCGTGCCAGGCGTTTCCCACGTCGCCGAGATTTTAAAAAGCACATACAGAATAACCTCGTCACCAACTGACACAGTAATGTCAACCGGTGAAACGGTAATAAATTCCTCGACCATGATTGCGGAACAAGTTACATCATCCGCAACCACCAAAGCGGCGGGGACAACTGAGGACATTGGGACCACATCGAAAACCGAACCTTATCCAGATATTACTTCGCCGCATTTTTCTAGAACGCCGTCCTATGTCCAGCCTGATAAGCAGACGACATTGCCGCTCGCGCGTCATCGGAACCTCACATCAGTCACGAGTAAACCGTCGGGCGAGTGCGTCTGTTCGTCAGAGATGTACAAAATATCCATATACGATTATCTGCAACACGTAACTAAACCGACAACCACATCACAAACCCAAAGTACGCCCGTAGAAATAAGGCGAACAACCGACAGAAACACACTTATAGGTGCATGCTATATTATTTATGTAGTAGTTTTTTTTTATGAATTATGTTTCCGTTATACATGTGTATTAATCATAATAACTCATGTATTATAAGTACGTTCTTATATGCAGTAATGACAGTGTTAAACATTCGCGTTTGTAGGTGAAGTATAAAATGCGAAAACAACATGCACATAATCGATCAACACAGACAAATCAAAAGTACCCCTGGTATAAATAAACCTAGTATATTATTCATAGTTTTCTCCTGTATGATGGCATCAAAATATTGCAGATCGACCAACGTTTATTGGCGTTGCGCGTCTAATGAGGCGTTGTCAACGTCACATCCGGTCAGCTCTGCACGCCGACCTCAACACGCTACACACCCGTGTGTCCAATAGGCTTCGCTACTACAGTGGAGAATTCGAACACGAAGTCGAGGTAAGTTCATCTTATCATCATTCAATGTGCGTGTTATATAATTTATGGCAGATAATTATGTTAAGCGTACTGTACCTGATAATAAATTGTTGCAAAAGTAATATACTTACTTGAATTATAATTGTTCTAATTACGAGTCTCTTTTATGGCGTTATATAGGGAACGTAATGAGACTGTCAGCGCAAAACGTTCTCTTCATTAGCGATATAAATGATATAGATATCTATTTTCTGGAAATGTACATTACAAAATCACCTAAATTAAATACATTATAAATATTTACTACAGTACGAGTTTTTTTTCGCCAGGAACACACCAATAACAAGAAATGTCTTTTTAAAAAAGACAATCGGCGTTGAAATTAATATTGAGATGTCATTTAAAGATTACCTAAACAGACGGCCAAGATGATCGGTTACGTGACTTCTCAGATCCCAGATTTTTTGGTCCCCACCAATATTAGGGGACTTATTGGACCCCAGATTTTTCGGACACTATAAGTAAACTTCTCGGACCCAAAAGTTAATTTGAGATAAATTTATAAATTTAAAAATTAAATAGAATTATAAATAATATCTATGCCGTGAATAAACCAATCTTACAACTCCATTTTTCCACCAGTGATATATGAATAACCAAAATAATTTAGGTTAACATAATTGTTATCTGAATTTGTCAAGCCAATTTAACAAATTAACAATGTAAGAAAATAATTTCGGGAATGAATTAAAATTATTATGTATCAGACGAGTCTATATAGTTATTTATAGTACCGGTAATATACCATTTATGTTAGTTATCTAATATAATAACGATTTGAAGTCAAATAAGCATGTACCCTGTGTATCCCAATAAAAAGCAATAGTCAGGGAACATTCAGCGATTTTTGAAATGTTAAGACTTTATTTTTTCATAACGCAAACATAAAAATTCAGTAGACTATGACGATTTTAAATTACATCAGTAGAAATATGATATATCAAGGGTTCCTGTGTATAATTAGTATTGCAAATTGTGTATTCATGCTACGCGAATAACAATTCAAAATATTCCGAATCTTCTTTCATAACATTTTATCTATAGAAAATGTAGCATCTTTTTACAAATTAAATAACATCTACTGGAGAAGTTGATAGAAAGATGCAATTCTAAATAATCGTTAATAAATCGTAACCACAATTTTAAATCAAATTAACAGTAAGTTTATAATATACATTCCACATTTATTGAAATTTTTAGATTTATGATTCTCTGAACGCTATTATTTATGCAAGTACGAGTATATTAACACAGCTATACAGCCGTTACTAGCTAAGCGCGCAATTTTTAGAATGCCACTACTTTTTGTGGAATGCGATGAACTCGCTAGAATCAATGGGCTACTTGGAACGGCAACTCTGTGAGTGAGATTTATGCATGGGAACATTGCACAGATGCTATTTATAGAGCGTAACGCTTATATAAATGTAGGCTAAACAAAATAGTTATTTCGTTACGTGAATGAATATATCATTCTGTTTATGGCATACAATGAGAAAATACGTTCATAATTAGCCTCAGTTCTAGAGTATACGAGGATATGTTTATAACTTCATTTTAACCGCTTATGTAAACAATTATTTAAATTTTTATTCCCCAAAAGTATGCAACAGTTATTGGTATATGTTAAACCATTGTTTGAAGTTTGCATTCCCTAGAATTAGAACATTTGCCCAATTCTATTGGCATTCAATTTTCCCGCTGCATAATTATCGCAAGAAAATCTGGGTCAAAAGTGATCTTAGACAGCTACGCCGAAAAATGCTTGGGTGAAATCCCCAAGCATATATCCAACCCATGATGTAGAACTGACAATTAGCAGCGCTCTGCCATATTCTGTATTCTGAGAATACGTGTGCAAACTATGGTTATACAAGATACTCTAATTCAATAAAAATAAAATAGCCAACAAGCCGTACGGGCTAAAACTGTCCCCGAAATTCATAATCTCTTTCCCAGTTTTTACCTTATTTAACATTTATTAACTGCCAATATTTATATATTAAATTCCTTTATTTTTCTCAGATTGCCCTTTGGGGCACTTTTAGTAGACATAGTCCATAGGCCAACAATAAATAAATTGTGTGTTTCGGGTAACGGTCTCAATAAAGTTAGGTAGGGTCGGGACTGAGTTTTTTGATAACTTTTTTAAAGACACACTTCGGTCAAAAACATTGAAAATTATCTAAAATCTGACGACTGCGGATTTCACGGAAAACAATCGTCGCTAAAAACTTTAGGGTCGGAGTTTTTTCGCTAGATAGGGTCGGGTTGCCCGAAACGCACATTTTTTTGGCCCTACCTTAACTAATTGAAGTACGGTTTAAGTGTAGTACGAATTATACAGCACATGAAATGTCTTTATGATGACGTAAACATGATAGGGTTAGACTTTGGTTAGGTTGTAATTGTTTCCAACATTGATTTTGTTGGCAGTCAGTTTTTCCTAACGTGGTTAGGGTAAGGTATAATTAAGTCTGTAAATAATTCCAATCGGACTACAGTGCACGATCTTCCTTCAAGATCTTCCTTCAAGAAAGCGTATTTCAGGATTTGATTTTAATCTGATTATAAAAAATTCGTACTGCCAATAGTGCTTACCGGATCTTGCAGAGCCGGAAGGAGGCGAGTGAGAACGGCTCAAGCGAGAACGCCGATATAAACCGGGCCCTGCGACCTCTGTGGGCGACGCATTACCTGGTTATTATGCGGCACCTGGACCTCAACATCCGGGACATGCGCTACAAGGTGCTCGCCAGTCTCAACAAGCAGACGAACACGAAACCGTAACAGTTTTAATCGCAAATCTGAATCGTTTTTTTTTCTTTCTACCTATCGTTGTATGTAAAGCGGACCCATCAGTCATTGTTAGCATTGTTCGCCTTTTACGCACGAAATTCCTAACAGGTGAAAAATACATTAAATATGTTCGGGAATAACGAATGAATTTCGATTTACACAAAACTACATAATTCCGGACTAAAGTTACATCTTTAACATATGCCTTATTTTACATACTTTAGTGAGTTGAAACCCCGTTTGCATTTAAATTTGTATACATGTGTTATATAATATGTGTTTTATTGTATAGTTAAATATCATTCATATTCTTCATTTGTAGTTCAATTAAATCTCCAATCATCATTACCGTTGTTGGATTTTTCGCCCTTTCTAACAGTATTTCAGTCATATCACGGCGGTCAGTTAACCTACTGGGCAAGTTTAGCCGATCTAAGCGGTTTACCAGTACTTAGTGCACATACTTATGTCAGTAACTGACAACTGCCCTACTTGATTCAGAGGTAGGGGGAGAATGGCCGTAGAATTAATTTCATGACCAATCCCCACACAATTTATGGGTCCGGGCTGGGGTTCGAACTCACGATCCCCGGATTGACAGTCTAGTGCTCTACCAACTGAGCTAGCCGGGCCCGGCAATTGTTATTTCTGTCGTCACGTCACCTCGTAATTTTCATCTTAATCATCGTAAATTTCCACAATCAACGCAACCGCCAGTACCATTATCCGTTATCAGTTTCAGCTTTACATCATCATATCATCGTCTTGAATGACCACGTCAAAAACAGAAAGTAGTACAGGGGCAGAAAGGTTCCGAACGCTCATCGTCTTATAGTGAAATAAGAAAATACATAATAGGGACACGGATCAAGAGCAACAAAGCAGGGTGCTGAGCTGGGATGGTCAACACATAATTGTTAAATATATTTTGAAATCCAATAAAGTTTTGCAAATATACAATGTCAAACTATGATAATACGTTGAAAAACCTTAATAACCCGGTACAAGCATTAAACTGATACAGACTTTGGATTAACAAAATAATTAGAAATTGTAAAGAACTGGTCCGGCTACCTTCCCCCCCCCCCCCCCCAGTACACACACACCCATCCGCCACCCCCTCATCCTTTTTAGCAGCACCATGTCTCATAGTTGATCCTTTAGATATATACTTACAGTATAAGATGCGCGAATTGAACATGCGCAAACATCTGTGAACATGCGACAACATCTGTGAACATACGCAAACATCTGCGAACATGCGCGAACATCTGCGAACATGCGCAAACATCTGCGAACATGCGTAAACATATGCAAACATCTGCGAAAATGCGTAAACATCTGCGAACATGCGCGAACATCTGCGAACAAGTGCAAACATCTGCGAACATGCGAACATGCGCAGACATCTGCAAACATGCCACTGCTCTTCAAAAAGTGAAATATGGAAGAGCGTGCTTTTCGACGATGACATATCGGTCACGGTCATGATCTTTTTCTCGCGCGGAATGTTTTATGTTTAAATATCCTTTAATTGAATCGTTATAACAATATGTATCCGCTGTGTAATTAAACAGTAAAGCATTTTATTCAACAAGACAATGGAACAAACCTCAAATTGAGGAAATTTGTTTCTCACGACTGCATGATTATTTTTCACCATTTATCAAAGTGAATAAGTTACGTACACCTGATCAGTTTGAATGACTTATTTTTTCCACATACAGGACGAGTAGAGTATGTACAGGAACTATTGCAACCATTAAGTACATTTGTAACAATATATATTATAGATCTATATTAAATAATGTTACTGTATAGTTTGTCTTTTTTTCTTTATATTTGGGTGAGTTTTAAGCACGGAAATTACTACGATCTTGCTCGTTTATAAACAGTTTGTTTCACATTTAAATGGACATTTAATTGAAAAAAGGAATATTGTAAATAACACTTTATAAAGGGTCGAACAATAAAACAACTATTTATACTTGGACTTGATTTGTAGTTTGTAGTGTCCGCAATACTTGAAATACTTCAATTGAATTTGATTTGAGGGGCGTTGTGGGAAAACCGGTCTTAATGCATGTGCGTAAAGTGTCGTCCCGGATTAGCCTGTGCAGTCCACAAAGGCTAATCCGAGACGCACTTTCCGCTTTTATGGTATTTTCTGTTTCAAGAAAGTATCTTCTAAACATAAATCCACTGTAGGCGGAAAGTGCCGGCCTGGATTAGCCTGTGCGGGCTGCACAGGCTAATCCGGGACAACACTTTACGCACGTGCATGAAGACCGTTTTTCCAACGACGGGCCTCATTTATAGCATACACATGTACAATTCAAACCATGCAACCAGAGGGTCCCAAATTCGATCCCTGCTCATGGACTTTTCTGAAGGTCGGCAAATTACTGAACATTGGGAAAGAACACACAACGTATATATACCCAGCCTATGTTTTCGACCAGGGGCGTGCAGAAGCACTAGTATGTATGTTCAAACTATACATGCAGCATTTATAAGAACGAAAGGAGTATTATTTTACACGAAAGGACTTAGGCCACAACAAATTGATTAGTTGTTCTACGGATTTTGTCCTAAAAAAATTGGAGCGAGCGAGCGAGCGAAATAAAAACATTTTTTTCCATTTTCGATAAAATCGGAGGCGAGCGAAAAGCGCAAAATTAAAAAAAATCCTATCTTACCCATAGTGATTAAAAATTACTGCCAAACGCCATCATAACTTGATATCTTGTCAATAATTTCCTTTTCATTTGCTCTGGTCCATAAATTGTTGACAAAATCAGTATATATGTAATAAACTTAGCAACTAATTTCTCCATTTCTTCTTCGACCGTGTACTGCAAAGGGTTTTGTGCAAGAAGTCTTCAATAGTGATTTTGCTATTAAATTAACACCCGGCAGTAAATACTAAATAGCCATATCTTAACTATAAGCAAGTAGACCTTATACAAGGTAATTGTCATTATCAAAATAGATATTTGATACACCAAGTCATTCACTACCAACAGTTTGATAACATGAATATGAAATGTCATACAATAAACACAAAACAATTTAGGAATGACTAGTATAAGTTCTGTATCTTTAAATGACACGACGAAACAACTGGACGCCACCATTTTTTTAAATCGTAAACCAGCATTATGGCATTAACAAAAGCATTAGCATATTTAGATTTGTATATTAACATTTTTGTTAATTGTTCATTTTAGTAAACTTGGATAATTATTTTTTATTTAAACATACACGCTTTAATATCTACAAGATGTTAACAAAATATATCCATACATAAATTGAAATTAATAACTAACATAATGAATTGGCTTGCCCTGTTAAATGTACCGTAATATATAAAAGCTGAACAAAATGTACATCATATACGTTGAATTTATAAAATGGACATGTCAAAAACAACTTTTAGGTGTGGATATTAGAAGAAAGAAATCAAGGACAAACCGCTGGTCAAAACTGTCCGAAATGTAAACATACCCTATAATCAGTCCATTTGACATATTCCGGACATCCAATTTCACACATCCTTTATCCTCAAGATAATCCTTTAAGTAACTGTTGTGTCTGCTGATATAACGAGAGCTTGCTAGCAATCATCTTTAATTAGGCAATGAATGCTGACAAACAGCTCGTTGTGTTTTCACAAGTTTGGTAAAACATGATCAGACATTGCCGAGTCGAAATACACATGGCAACTGTGCCAGACTGGCTATTGGAGAGTAAAGGTCTGGGTCATATGTGTGTGTGGTACATTTTTATCGAGTGCACCGGGATTCTCTCCCATATGGCCATCGCCCCCACAAGACTTGTTAGTTGGGTTACGAGGGATAGTGCAAGATACAGGAGACGCCCCGTTCCAGAGACGACCCTGGGTCTTTTACACTGCACCTCGGTTTAACGTCTCATGCGAAAGACGAGTTAGTAGGTTAGGGTGTAGCGGGGGCTCGAACCTGCGACCCATGAGTTGTGAAACCAGTGCGTTACCACTAGACCACGGGTCATAAATTATGTGCTCTGTACATAAACCAGTCGCCGCAAAGTGCATTATTCACGTCTATATCAGTACCAATTGCTTGTTATGATCTGGGGACACCACAAAGTCGGCGTTCAACGTAAAATGAGACTCGTTCATGGAAACTCCGACGAACATCTGATCAATTTGTTGTGACCATAGATCTGTGTGTGGTTTGCGCTGTCCGACACTGAACGCAAATATAAGAAACATTTCACCAATTTCTTAACAAGCAAAAATCTGACAAACGAGTCATAAAAATTTATATCCTAGCCAATTAAAATAACTTAAATTCCTCGAGCATAAAACAAAAGTACGCGCCTGTACGCATGCCGCCCCTCGTTCATTCATTGAAGCAGTGATATATCTGCACGACTGTAGGATGTACTCTGGCGTATGATTTACTGCAGACTTATTCCTGGTTCAAGTAACCACAGTGAATCAACACTGTGACATACTCATAATACATTGTAAATTTGTAATTATTGTGCTGCTATATATAGATTATTTAAACGAAACGAGTGTGCACTCTTTGTAATTAATCGCGCACGTTACGAAGTGGTTTTAAAGCTGATTTAACATATTATACGACAGATATAAAACAACAAGCGGATTTGATAAGAAACCCCATTATTCATGTAGTACGGTAGTTCAGTAAAACCTGCCGTCCACTAGGCCCCCGAAGGTTTCCCGAAAGCCAATTTGACAAAATCGAGGTGTTTCGGCATGTCTTCGCGATGTTCTGGAACCCTTCTGTGTCCTTCCTTAACACGTATGGAATCTTCTTTGCACTTCGGGGCCTGATCGTGATTGAACAAACTTCGGCATCCAAATTTTAAAAGTTTTAAAATTTGGACGCCAAATGTTTTATTCGGGACGGCTCGGGGTCTTCGGCAAACCACTGGCAACCAATCTGGATGTTCGAGAACACGTCGCCATTGACTCGGCATCTTCGGAAAGCCTTCTGCGAGGCTGCGTAATCGGTTTAGCCACCCCGAGCGGTCCCTGAAGGAAGCTGAATCGATTTTGAACGCTCTCCGAAGACGACGAGTGGAAGAGTTCTGTTCGCGTGTACACGCGGAAGCTATGCCGATCATGTAATGAAATATGCCGAATAATCGCCGTAGAAGCCGATTGTGAGCGGAAGGGACGCCGAGCATTAGTCGTGTTTCCCGAACCATAAAAGAGCGACAGAAGAAGTTGTCAATTTGCCGATAGTGTTCAAAGTGACAAATTCGGCATTGTTCAAGAAGTTTAGCGAGAGGTTACCAGTCAGTCAGCCTTTGGACATTACAGAAGGTATGATCCTTAGCCTTGGTCAGGAAGGCTTAAACCTTTATCTAAAACCCAAGCGTAGAAGAAAAACAACTATGAAAAAGTCTCTAAGTGATGTCCATAATCATCCCACGCTGTTTGCTATTAAAGTAGGCAATGCCAAGTGAAAGCCAACAGTATGAGACATGTTCCACCTTCTCTCAAATTGGGCGGCCATTTCACGTCAGGCCTTTGGAGTATTTGGAATGACCAGAACTTCTCATTATACTCCTGAAGCTGGGGAGTAGACACTTCTGGGACAAAATGGCATAACATTTCCGCAGCAACACAGAAGTACAGAAGTCGTACACCAAGGAGACGTACGTGTCCACAGATGTCATGTAACTCAGTGCCTTTGCAAGCTTGAGGCCAGCAGGGAAGGCGTTACGGAACCTTGTTTATATTTTTTTCTGAATGCGAGGCGTTAGACGCTGGGGTGTGTCATCCAAAATTGTTGGCGTGATCCTAAAATACTGCTTGATCCGCAATCGATGATGTCTTCTTCTGTGTGTCAGGTGAAATGCCAAGAAAAGCATGACCTCAAAGGCAATGAGAATGAACCTAAAGATCCATTGTCGGGCTAGCAACTGATAATCATATTGTTGCTCGGCTTCGTTCGGCGTCGTTCGGCGTCGTTCATATACCCCGAACTTCCAATCGGCAACATTTCAGCATTCTGTCGACAACAAATCGGCAACTATTCAGCATGTTCTGCGATGTTAACCGCAACCTTTCCGCACGATCGGGAAACATTCGGAAGCTAATTCCGAAACTGTCGGCATTCTTCCTCGTCGCATTCGGTGACTTCGGATAGGTTTCAGGGTTTATACCGCAACCAGTCGTATGCCACTCCACGAATACATGCCGAACAAGCACGATGGCCAAGCTCCGCCCATTTTATTCCGAATGGTTCCCGAAACTCGCACATTTGTATCGGCAACCCTTACGCAAAGCATCGGGACTGTAGTGGACGACAGGTCTAAGTCCAGTTTGCCAAGAAGCCGTCACTAGGTTAAACAAATGAATAAATTGTTTCTCAGGCAGCGCCGCAACGTTTTTTTATGGTCCACCACGATTTGATTCAATCTCAAAAAAAATTTTTTTACTATTTTTTGACGATCGCGCCCGGGTTTTTAAGCATTAGTCCATAAATATGTTAATAAAAACAAAAATTCGCAGAAAATGTTTCTATTATAAATGGGCATGTTACCGAATAAAATACAAGTACTACGCATTGAAATCTGTGAATTATTAACATTTTGGTAACTTGCTATCGTCTATTTTCTGTATGCGATGACAGGTGATGACTCGATCTGGAGTAAACCAGCATGTACATTATAGTATATTCCGTTCGAATAACCATAAACGTTCATAAGAACTATTACTAAAATTACGATGTATCGAATTAGATTCCATGGACAGCGGCTTGAAATTAAACGAATCAGCATTTTAACATAGTTACAAGCAGAAATAATAATCGGGTATGTTCCGATTGATTTTATTGCCAAACAAAACAACATAACAACAAATCAACAACATGATACAAACGCAAAATAACTGGAAAAAGCGTTGTAAAAAATTCATGCCAAACAGTAACTGCACATTCTATAATATATATTAAAACAGAATAAAAACAATATAAACTTATATAACTGGCACATATTTCACGAAATCATCAAAAAACCTTGAACATTAACAGTAAATATGTCAGAATTATAAGAAAACCTCTCGTTGTGAAAATAAATACTAGTCAATAGTGAAGCCCATGATTATTTTAAAATTAAGAATTAGGCGTATCATGGGAAACCCGGGCTTAATGCATGTGAGTAAAGTGTCGTCCCGGATTAGCCTGTGCAGTCCGCACAAGCTATTCCAGGACGGCACTTTCCGCTTTTATGGTATTTTCCGTTTCAAGGAAGTATCTTCGAAACATAAATCCACAGTATGCGGATAGTGCCGTCCTGGATTAGCACAGGCGGACTGCAGTCCGCACAGGCTGATCCGGGACGACACTTGACGTACATGCATTAAGTCCGTGTTTCCCACGACACGCCTCGAATTTAGTCCACAAAGTGTTCGAATGAAAGCCCCGTACGCACTGTAAGCGTCTAACAACATCGTGGGTCTGTTATACAAACATCTTACATTAACATGTCTTCAGTCTGGGTCGATTGTCCGCAAAAACCATTTTGCAGAAATCTGAAATTATTATATACGTGTACGGCATAGATGTTCCAGTCAGCACTATAAAGAAGTTCGACATATCTAATATTAAATTGTGCAACTTTCCGACAGGACGTAAATACGAAGGTTTATTTCATTGAAGTTACAGTACCTATTTGCATTTTGATAACCAATTACACGTTCATCTACCGACGACGAAATGGCACATTCGCTAGTGGCAAGGATCTTTATTATTTCACCTATAAGCGTTATTTTTATGTACATTTATATCGAATAAAGAAGAGATATGTTTGATAACCGGGTTAATTAATTAAATGCGTGACATGGCCTGGTAGTTTGCCTAACAGAAAATTTACCATCTGTGCAATAAACGCTCCTGATGAAGCCCGAAGGGATGGACTTACATCCATATTATGGTTCATGCGTTCGAGTGATTTATCTCAAAGACACACGGGGACGAACTGACTTTGCCCTAGAAGCGGCCTCATTGAGACAAGGGGCCATATTCGAGAAACATCGTATGTTAATCTTAAAATATTTTCACTTAAGTTCCAATTTTTGTAAGGTAATATTTTTAAAACAACACGTAAATGAATGAATTCAATTTCAGTTAAGCAAATATTAGTTGATAGTAAGTTGTTAATTAGTGGAAATTCAGCAGAATTTCATGTATACATGTATACATGTATACATGAAATAAAAAGCTTAAGAAAAATGATGGTTTTCAGGCTAAGGTAAGATTTCACTGGTAAGATGTTTCTGGAATACGACCCAAGGTATTTATAAATATAATAAAGATAAAAATATATATTTAAAAAAGGTGAAGAAAGTATTCATTTAATGTATTTATTTCATCTTCGTTCAAGTCGACATCCTACAGTATTTGACTATCTGAATGATCATTACACTTTTTCTGAATACTCGTACTGGACGCCGTACCTTCATATTTGATGAAGCCATGCCTGTCAAACTCGGTGAGGCGGAACATACGGTCTACCTCGGAGTGAGACAGGGGCTCCCCAAGTCTGGTCAGCAAGTCCCTGGCAACAAGGCAATATTCATAATGATTATATAAGGTTTGCCTAGGGAAAACCGGGCTTAATGCATGTGCGTAAAGTGTCGTCCCCGCTAATCCAGGACGGCACTTTCCGCCTACAGTGGATTTATGTTTAACCTCGGAGTGGGACAGGGGCTCCCCAAGTCTGGTCAGCAAGTCCCTGGCAACAAGGCAATATTCATAATTATTATATAAGGTGTGCCTAGGGAAAACCGGGCTTAATGCATGTGCATAAAGTGTCGTCCCAGCTAATCCAGGACGGCACTTTCCGCCTACAGTGGATTTATGTTTAAAGAAGAGACTTCCTTGAAACAGGCAGCACCATAAAAGCGAAAAGTGTCGTCTCGGATCAGCCTGTGCAGACTACACAGGTTGATCCGGAACGACACCGTACGCACATGAATTAAGCCCGGTTTTCACACGACACGCCTTTTATATAAAAATATGATAGATCTAGACATTGGATGAGGTGTTAATCATTAATGGTAAATAAACATAAAGGCTGTTAAAATAAAAAATAACTGCATGATTTACGCAAATAAATGTAAAATAGTTTTTCTGAATAAATATTAATTGTATATATTTTATTTAGAAGCGTTTTCGTAATAATAATTATAACTTTTTACTTCGTAAGTTAACGTGCCTTTGGTTTAATCGGCGAATACAATTTTGGCCAATTTAATTGAATGTTATCGTTTAAAATAAAAAAAATTGTATGACGCAACATATGAATAACGATAAGGATCCTAATATTCATTATTGTATCAATTCGGTAATTCAATATAATGGTATACCGTAAGTCCTCTGACTTGATTTTTCCTTGTTTTTCCTTGTCAAACACCCGGAAGGCGTCTTCCAGGCGCCCTTTGGAATCGATTCCGGGTGCGCATGCGCGGTAGAGCTTCACAAACTCGTTGTATAACAGTCTTCTGTCGTCTGCGTTTATGTAATAAATACAATATGTATATAAATTTGAGATGAGATGCGTACAAGACAAAAAATGAGATTGGCGTATACTGCTTTACAAGAGGTGCCTTCAGTAAAACTATTTGATTCGTCATCAACAAAAAATAATTATTATAACATGACACGCGCAGAGTTTTCTATAGACAAAGAACACAATTCACCGTTGTTAAACTAGATCAATCAACAACCCGAAAAATAGTTCCGAAACTGTAAAATATAGTTCGCATTGTAATTGCAGAAAATGATATCAGGTCATGTAAGAGTCGAGTTAAAAGGACACGGGGTAAAGCTGTTGAAGCGCTGGTGAGGCTTGATGAATGTGCTCGATGAATTTACATTCAGCAATAGACGCTTCCATAAATGTCAATCATATTCAAATTTATCTGCAGTTTTAACCAATCATCGCACTTGGGTATCACGTGTTTAGCGGTTAAACTATTTTATACAAAAGAACACGTGCACATTGTTTGTGATATTCAAATGACACGTGGTAATGTTTGTGATTGTCGATGAGTGGAAATTAATCTATTAACAATAGCTGGGGAGGAGTTAAAACTATTCGTGGCAAATCCCGGTCGGTCTACAGTGAATTTAGCAATAGTGGGGGAGGAGTTAAAATGTTACTGACAATAACTGGAAAAGCCTATTATGTATGTGTCCCGAGTTGCCTCCCTTACCGTCGACCTCGTGCTCGTACTTGAGGTACTGGATGTCCTGCTCGGACGGGTTTTTGCCGAAGCCCCTCATCACCTTGCCCAGCTGGCGGGCCGGCAGGCTGCCCAAGTCGTCCCCGCCCAGCAGCCGCCACGCGTACGGCAGATCTGGGGGAACACAGGGGACGTAATATGCTTACTTGCATCTTGTATTTCTTTGAATTGACCGTTCCGATGCAGCCTTGTAGGACCATATTTTTCACAAATCACAAAGGATCTCATTCTTCACAGGTGGGAAAATTGAGATCTTATTCTTCGCACATCACAGCCTTATTTCTTTACATTTTCTGTGATGTTTGTGATTCAATCCACTTTTCGATATGCAATGAAATCATATTATTATGTGATCCTCACATATACCCCCTTTGTTGCCAGTTTCATTCTTCACACTTCAAAATGTGGCAAATGACATCATACTCTTCACAGGTGTGAGAGAAATATGATTTGTGAAAAATATGATCCCACACAGCTGTAATTGTAAGTTTTAACCGCTAGTGCAAATGCAGTACCATTTAATGCCAATCTAGGGAACACATCAGATGATGCGACCTGTATACCTTTAACTGGGTTTTTAAACATACAATGAAACATCATGTCTCTTGTATTCTTCACATTCACATTGGAAGGGTCAATGCAAAGAATGGAGGTTTCAAACGTTCATGGTAGCTGGAAGGGTCAATGCAAAGAATGGAGGTTTCAAACGTTCATGGTAGCATCATGTTCCCATGTTCACCACAATGGACTGTATACGTTATGTTTAAACACACAGTGCCTTTTCGAGGCCAAATCTACAGAACAAAGGAGAGATTATATACATTTTGCTAGTACTTACAGAAAATAACTCCTAATGCGTTGTATTTTTCCAAGACAAATTTGATGAATACAGTGGAGATGATGATGCTTAAGTATACCATAGTATTTAGAATGTATTATCGTGTTGTGTTGTGTACGTACATTTCTTTTCGTCCTCTGTGAGCGGAGCATATGTGCTGTTCGAGTCGTCTGCCTGCAAAATACAATATATTATATTGTAAAAACATTAAATTTTCTATTTTGTTAGTTCATTGAGGTCTAGAGTTCCCAGCAGAAACACACTCACCGTCACAGGAAAAACCATGACCCATTCGGGTTATTCAGGAAAAACCATGACCCATTCTGGTCATTAGGGAAAAAACATGACCCATTCTGGCCATTGTTTGATTTTAAAGTTTGTATCAAAATGGCACGACAGATAAGCAGAGAAGTTGCTTGATCAAATTACATGTAAATCTTGCATAAAGCATTATATTAATATGAGGCGCGTCGCGGGAAACCCGGTCTTAATGAAGTTTCGTCCCGGATTAGCCCGGCTTAGCCTGTGCAGTCCGCACTTTCCGCATTTATGGTATTTTCTGTTTCAATGAAGTCTTTTCTAAACATAAATCCACTGTAGGCGGAAAGTGCCGTACTAATCCGGGACGACACTTTACGCGCATGTATGCATTCAGCCCGGTTTTCCCACGACATGCATCATATGTATTTAAAAGTTCGCTCCCTCTTCCCGTTTCAATATGAGCGATAACTCCGGCGAGCGTTTCAATTTAGTGTGTAAAATCTAAGGAAGATAACGCATGTTTGCGGATCATTTGTTCTGATTTATGGACTCATTGATGTTAAAATGTGTGTTCGACTACTACTAATGGTTCCGGTGGCAATAATTTCCTTATGAATCGTTTTATTTGCCTTATAGCTGCTACAATTACAAATGTCATTAACTAATAATCGCTCAGCTGGCATTTAAAGGTTTCTTAAGTTCACCGCATAGCCATCAATTAGTTACTATTTCCATACACTGATACGAAAATAAAACATTAATGAGACCAAATGATCTAGCCTGCCGTTTAAGTGTTAAATGGGTCTTTGGGTCGGTCGCATAATCGAAGTCTTTGCTTCTTTGGGTCGGTCGCATAATCGAAGTCTTTGCTAGTTTAATAGTTTGCCTATATTTTTACTTATAAATATGCATGTTTCAGTCGTGAATCAAAAGAACTATATATAAGACGTACGTTTCTTCTTAAATAATAAAATGAAAAATATAAATAATATTTACATTTCTCGTATATCAATTCAACTATTATCTCGCGTTAACTTTGATTAGTAATTACATTAATTAAGATCAATGCACTGTATTTACAGTTATTTAATTATTAATTATGTAAAAAACACAACTCACCATATTTGTATTTTCCGCGTGAATAGTTTAAGACACACTTCAGTGTACCGACACAAGGGGACTATTAATCGAATGAGTGTGTTTCTATTGATCGAAATTGGGTCGTATTACATGTTTTACAGCAATTTAAAATCACAACAAAGGCGTGGTATAACTGGGCCATTGGACTTGTACATTGAAGACTTCAAGTTGTGTGCGTCTAGTGTCTCGATCTTTGTACATTTCTAAATGTTGGACAGGTATTTTTGTCTGGTGGTTATATGTTTAGAGAAATGAATAACTAAATACCAATAACACCCCTTACAAACTTTAGCGGCGAATGCGTCGTACTAAATACATGTAAATTATTTAAAAATTTCATTTTAAATGTATTGTGGTTTCAGTTGGTTGTTACTTGACCTACTTTCTCTTTATGTATAACAACCAAGCAATAAAATACAAAAATTATATAACGATTCATTAAAAGGGGCTTAATTTCTACTTTTCAAAAACAACAGCAACAACGGCGTTTTGTTTTCGACGCGGGGCAACTACGACCGAAAGGAAATACAACCAACTTGTCCATCCAACCTTTATACGAGTTTTTTTTTCATCGAATACCAATAGTGTCAATGTTTAAAAAACCAACTTCTGTTGTCAAGACTTACAACGATATTGGAAACCGTTTTCGTTTCCGCACACATTGTGATGACCAACAAACAACCCTCAATCGATGTTATAAATCGCGATGAGTTATTACCTCCGCCAATGAGGTGGTATTTTGTCTGGCGTTGGTAAGTTTATCTGTCTGTTTGATTGCTTGTTAGGAACCTTACGGATTTGCTTGAAATTTTCTGGGAATTTTGGAAATACTCGTAGGCCAATAAGCACATTATCCTTTTGGTGGTGATCCGTGATCACCGTCCGGATCCCGGGTGTTTGTTTAGATCGTATTATTGGGAGACCGCAAAGGCATATTGCCACTTCATGCTGTAAAACTCATTTATAGTCGACAATACGTGGGATCAGCTGCATTGGCGGAAGTTTGCGCTTTCCGAGTGCTTTCTAGTTTGGAAATGCGATGTTCATAGGCTCGTTGTACGCTTGTTCCAGAAAAAACGATTGCAAGCCTTTGTTAATAACTCCACTAACAAACTCCTATGGAATACCAGTCAGCTTATACGCAATTCACGTACATGTATTGGGGTCATCTTAGTTGCAGCCTTTAACAAACTTTGCGTGCAATTGTCGAAGTAAAACAGACAGTTTTAAATCAGAATCAAAGGAAGGGAAACAACTCGAATTAAACTTATACTTACCGGTACAATAGACGCTTCCACAAATGTCAATCATATTCAAATTAATCTGCAACATTATCCAATCATCGCACTTGGATATCACATGTTTAGTGGGTAAACTATTTCATACAAAAGAGCAATTGCATAATGTTTGTGATATTCAAATAAGCACGTGGTAATGTTTGAGATTTTCGATGAATGGAAATTAATCCTTTAACAATAGCTGGGGTGGAGCTTTAACTATTCGTTGCAAAGCCCGGATCGGTCTATAACAATATCATCAATGATCACAAACAAAAACAGGTTGAACTATTTACACGGTTTATTTGATTCTAGAATTTATAAAATACATTTACAATATCTACAAATTCTATCACAGAAGGTACCATCATACAATACAGGTCAGGGAAATGGTCATCATACATTTACTAATTTTTGTTTATATTTTTACGAAACTATTTCAAAATTAAAATATAAACTGTAATACAATGTAATACCGAGTGACATGAAATATGGATTTATTAAGGGGACTTTCATATTATCATTATTTCACATGTATTTCTTAGATCAAAGCAAAACCATTTAAGATGCCCTCTTTCTACGCCAAGTTATGCCAACAAATTACAAGCAATTACTATCAAATACTGTAAAATAAAGAAATGAATAAAATAAATCAATTTGTTTAACTATAACTATTTAACTATAAAAACTGGTCAGAGTGTGATATGTAAATATCCACAGACCGAACCAAATGGTTGAAAATGCTAGTGAAATGTACTTTTCTTGTATTATTTTGCCAAACACATCACAGATTTTCTGATGAGGTTATGAAATAAAAAATGGATGTTTTAGCAATATTTTGATAATCAATGATAATAAGAATTTAATGAACTGAAAGTTGAAAATAACACCTACCTGTAGCATGGAAATGAACTTGAGATAAATGCCTTATTGGTGACAATATAAACATTTCAGGCAGTGTGTAGATGGATAAAACAAATAATAAACTGAGGCGTGTCGTGGGAAACCCGGGCTTAATGCATGGGCGTAAAGTGTTACCCCGGATTAACCTGTGCAGTCTGCACAGGCTAATCCGGGACGAAACTTTCCGCCTACAGTGGATTTATGTTCAGAAGAGACTTCCTTGAAACAGAAAATACCACAAAAGCGGAAAGTGCCTTCATGGATTAGCCTGTGCGGACTGCCCAGGCTAGACCGGGACGACACTTAAACGCACATGCATGAAGACCTAGTTCCCCACGACACGCCTCAATTATATGTGGCACAAGTCCCAACTATGATTATGATGTTTAATAACATTTATACAAATAAAGAATAAATTAATAATGCTGACCAGACAGGCACTAAAAATTATGAGAATTATCGAATTGAAAACATTCAACATTTGAAGAATTGAAAAGAAAACATGCATAGTTCGCACATTTTTACAGAACAAATTCAAAATATTATTTTACTAGTACAGTAATGTGAAATAAACTTAATCAAATCTAAATAACTGAAAAGAAACTAAAACTCAGAAAACAATACACTTTTAGCTGTTACATATCATTTCTTTTATTCCGTTGGTAAAATTCTACATGTTTGTTAAAGATAAGAAGACTGACCAGGTATAACAAACGATACATTTCTCCTGACAAATCAGACTATTTACCATACAACAACTATTTCCATACATTCTATTGAAAGTCAAATAAATAATATATTTCTATGTTCATAAATGTTTCAGATCATTCTCAATGCTGTACATTTTTGACTTGAGATTTTTCAGTTCGCCGACCATTTTCTTTGACCTGCCCGAGGTGGCCCGAATGTTGCGCAATATCTGCATATCTAGGTCATCTGGACGCTTGATATCCATGTCCTCTGAGAAGCCTATGGTCACCTGAAAGAAGCAGCAACAATATCAAAATGATGGGTATGACTAAACACTGGAAATCCAACAAAACAATACTGAAAATCAAACAAAACCCCTCAAAAACCCGTAACTAAACAGCAGAAGCCCATGACAACTAACTGAAACCTACTTAAAGTAACGAAAAACCATTACTTAACAGCGAAAATCGGGTTTCCGCTGTTTATATTAATGAATTACCTGCCATTGTGCAAGTTTTGGCAAGTTTCAGTGGTGATCATAGTTTTGCACAGTTTAGGTGTGGTTTTCAAGTGAATTTATTTTTATTTTAAGAAGGTGTTCATGGGTTTTGTGAGTTTTTGGTGTTTAGTCACAACTCAGAATGATCCAATTTAAAACCTGGACAAAAACAAAAGTAATCCATATACTGGTGTATTACTCATGAAACAAGCTGATTAATGTTTGGATTGTATAAAACATGTAAATCTATTTGAAATATATCTTTGCACTGGATAGAGAACACGAAAACAAGTGTGTATTTGTTTTTCAAATACACAGTTACTGTTACATGGACTTGATAAAGTTTTTTCAAACGTTAAAATTTTAATTTAATTTACAAGTACCGGTATGTTGAACACATTTATTATTAAACTCACAACAATTATACAGAAATGGTAACCATAGTACAAAAATGGCAAGATAACATTTTATTCTTGTTAAAACAGTTTGAATGCAATGTCCACCTTGTACAACTGTCTCTCCACATCTTTCAGTCGTGTACGGAGGTTTTTGATGTCAGTTTTAAATCCCTCCACCTCGAGGTTTCGCCTCCTCTCCAGATCCTGGTACCGCTGATTCATCAACTTCAGTCGCTTACTCATCTTCTCACCTCGATCCTGTGGGATAAACGCAAGAAATATTTTATTGATCAAATGCATCAAAAGTACAAACAGCAGTGTTGGAATAAACACTTGAAATTAATTGTATTTAAGATTGTCTCCCAAGGCATAAAACTTGAATTATTATGTATGATATAATTATGTGATTTTTCTCACTTCACGTGCCCCAATGGTTAATCTCTCATTTTATCAGTAAATTTTGTCTGCACCTGCCTTTCTTAAGTTTTGGTAAGCCATAAACACAAAAAAAATTAATAGTTTGGATGAGGCAATATCTTGATAATAACAAATATTAAACTCAACAGTAATGTACAGAATGCTCAAAAGATTCAAAATTTTACTCCATATTACATTATATCTAAATAACTACTTATATTATCATAATTACTAAGATGAAATCTGAAGAAGAATAAAAATAATATTGCAGTCAAGCTCCATTGGTGTTGGCAAGCTGGATTTCCGAACTGATGGCCTATTCTTCAATAAACTTGAACTTTAGATGGCAAACTGTCACATGATCATGCGATGAAGTTGCTATGGTAACAGCTACCTTGAATATCTCCCTGGTTACGTCTCCCTCCTCCCGGATCCGTGACAACTCATCCTCCAGCTGTATCACCTGCTCCCTGTACATTTCAGCCAACTTCTGAGACTGCTGCAGCTGGTACTCCAGAGACTGTAGCACACAAATTGACAGTTGTAAACGGCCGACAGGGCTTTCATTAAAAAAAATTGACAGTTGTAAACGGCTGGCAGGGCTTTCATTAACAGAAATTGACAGTTGTAAACGGCCGGCAGGGCTTTCATTAACAGAAATTGACAGTTGTAAACGGCCGGCAGGGCTTTCATTAACAGAAATTGACAGTTGTAAATGGCCGGCAGGGCTTTCATTAACAGAAATTGACAGTTGTAAACGGCCGTGATTCGGGATGTATTTCAGAAATGTTTCAAGGGGAGAAAACTACCTACCTGCCTGAAAGGGCTCCATGAAAGTCATCATTACCAAAAAGATCTAACATATTTCAGCACCTTTTGAGTATATAATTTGACATTCAAATGGTAGAAATCTGCTGAAAGCAGGAAGAATCATACCTCTGGAGAATACTAGTATTTTAAGAAACCGTTAAGTGTTCACATAAGACAAAAGGAAGAAAATAGCCTGCAGAATACCAAAATTCAGACAATACACTTTAAACCATAACATAAAATTAGAACGTTTTCCAAGAAACAAAACATTTAAAATACGTTAAACTAGATTAGAACACCGTTATTTCGAAGTTGTCCGGACCGGCGAAGAAACTTCGAAATAACGAAAGTTCGATTAGAACATTTTCACAATTTTATACAAACCCGTAACGGTCACGTCACATTTTGCTTTTTGTAAACATACGCCACCGCAAAGGAGCTAAATATAGTTTGTAAAATAATGAATAAAATTACTTATAAAATCATAATTCTTAACAAGGGCATCTGACTTGGTATAAAGATATAAATGAAAGCCTTTAGTCATTTGGTTAACCTTTTTACATGGGTATACGGTTTTACCGATCTTGGACAGTTAACCGATTTGAAAGTCTTACGTTGGCATACTTTTACTGCCTAATATACCTTGGGCTATGAATGCCACACGTCACTTGTCTAAATGAGTGTAAATAGTGCCCATTAGCGAATAACGGCCAATGTGTTGACACGATCGGTCCGCGAATCTTTTCATCAAAGGTGTGAAAACATCAAGTTCTAATCAAAACTGCGACTTTGCATTAACAATAGGCAAATAAGTGTGAAATATTCATTTGGGACCGAAGTTTAGACTTAGAAATAATGATAATTTGAATTAAAAAAGTTCGAATTAAACAAGTTTATTTTATTTAAATAAAGAAGAAATAAATTTGTGACCAGAAAAATACTTCGAAATAACGCTGACTTCGAATTAACAGAGTTCAAAATAATGATGTTCAAATTTTTACTTTTTTCACTAATTTCATTAAAAATCTACTAGTAAAGGGACCTGTTCAGAGATTGACGAATTGACAATTTTTCAACTTTTTGTTTTCAAGGGAGCAAAATAACACTACGGACCTAGAAATATACTGTAAAGACCGTTTCGTTTATGCGTAATCATCAGTTGAAATTGATCAAATTATAAAGCGTTTGTAATGCGAAACGATGGGATAATTTGGAGTGTTTTTGTTGTTTTCGTTGAAACTGTTGACATCACGTTGAACACTTATATAAAGTAAATAATGCGCAACAACTTATAAATGTCAGAATGGCTGAGTGGTTAAGGCGATATCCTTTTAATCCGGTCCGGAGGTCCCGGGTTCGAACCCCGGTGGGACCAATTATTTATTTTTTTTCTAAATATTTATCTTGTTATTATACTTGGGCTTTTTAGTTCCGATGCTGAAATCTGTCAAGTTAAGACATTTAATGGCATACTTAAAAAAATTCGAAAATCTGTGAACAAGTCCATTTAAATTAACAGAACCAAACAAACCTTTAGTTCCTCAATGTAATGAGATTTACTGTCGTAGAGATTTGAGGTGTTCAACACATTGTCAGCAGGTGTAAGTTTAAGCTGCTGCTTGTACTGATCAAGGTCTCGTAGAAGCTTGTCCTTCTCGGCCATCCACTGGCGCTCATTGGCGCGACCTTGATAGCGCAACTCGAGGAAGTCCTTCGTACTTTCATACAGCAGGTCCTGCGTTTTATGCAATCTGAAATTACATACATTAAGATATTATTGTCTCATGACGTTTGTTACACATGAAAGTACTGTAATATACAAAGAACCGTGATGGTCAAAATGCTTTACATGGGACATCTCTCATAGTGTTCTTTAACCCTAAACATTCTAATACATGTACTGCATTAGTTATGAAACGCAATCCTGGTTACTGGTGATATAAATTTGCACTTGAAGGCAGAAATGAGTGACTAATGCCTTCCACAGTAATTAAAGCAAGCTATTCCAATGCAAAGGAATATTTAAAACATTTATAAAATATTTATACCCACACAAAAGTAAAATGAACAAATCAAAAAATAAGTGCCACTCACCAAGGTTGACAGAATCTATATGAGCAACAATCAATTATTTACTGAATTATTTCCAGCCTTTTGCTGTCAGATTTCCATGCAGTTTACAATATAAGGTTAGAATAATGCCTACTTTTCTGTGAGGGTATGAATCTTTGCCTCGTCCCGCTGTCTTCTGGTCTCTAGCTCCTCCTCCTTCACACGCCGATCTTCTATCAGGGCCTGGACCTATAAAACACACCATAGAAGAATGTGTTTGTTTGTTTGGATTTTTTCCCGTTTTTAACATTATTTCAGTCAGTCAGCGGTCAGTTAACATTCTTACACTTTTCCTGGGCAAGCTTAGCCAATCTAAGCGGTTTACCAGTACAAAGTGCACATACTTATGCCAGTAACTGACAATTGCCCTACTTGAATCAGAGGTATTGGAGTATGACCGTAGACTATTTCATGGCCAATCCCCACACAAGTTATGTGGCTGGGCTGGGGAGTGAACTCACGAAACCATCGGTTACATTGTTAGCAATGTGAATTAGCTTATGCATGATGACTGCATAACTAACAAGAGCTGTCGGAGGACAGCGCGCTCGACTTTTCTCGTGCTGGTCAGAGTTACTGGCATTTTTTTTCTAAAACAAGAAACATGAAAATTCCACGAAGACCAAATTTTTCTAATGAAATGCATTAAAGTCAGCACATCAATAAATTTTTTAGCAAAAGTGACCTTCATCTTGACCCCACACACCCCATATGCAATCCCAAGCGAGGTCTCGTTATAAGGTATCTATGTATTAAGTTTCATTAAAATATCTCAATGCATTCTCAAGATATTGATCAGAAACCGTTTTTCTATTTTTAGTAATAGTGACCTTGACCCTAACCAACCCATACGCAATACCAAGTGAGGTCTTGATATACGGTATCGATGTATAAAGTTTCATCAAACTATCTCAATGCATTCTCAAGTTATTGAGCAAATACCATTTTTCTATTTTAGTTACACTGACCTTGACCGTGACCCTATATGCAATCCCAAGTGAGGTCTTGATATAAGGTATGTATGTATTAAGTTTCATTAAAATATCTCAAAGCGTTCTCAAGTTATTGAGCGCAAACCGTTTTTCTATTTTTAGTAACAGTGACCTTGACCCCACCCACCCCATATGCAATCCCAAGCGAGGTCTCGATATAAGGTATGAATGTATAAAGTTTCATTAAAACATCTCAATGCATTTTCAAGTTATTGAGCGGAAACCGTTTTTCTATTTTTAGTAACAGTGACCTTGACCCCACCCACCCCATATGCAATCCCAAGCGAGGTCTCGATATAAGGTATGAATGTATAAAGTTTCATTAAAACATCTCAATGCATTTTCAAGTTATTGAGCGGAAACCGTTTTTCTATTTTTAGTAACAGTGACCTTGACCCCACCCACCCCATATGCAATCCCAAGCGAGGTCTTGATATAAGGTATCTATGTACTAAGTTTCATTAAAATATCTCAATGCGTTCTCAAGTTATTGAGCGGAAACCGTTTTTCTATTTATAGATACAGTGACCTTGGACTTGACCCCACCCACCCCATATGCAATCCCAAGTGAGGTCTTGATATAAGGTATTTATGTATTAAGTTTTATTAAAATATCTCAATTTGTTCTCAAGTTATTGAGCGGAAACCGTTTTTCTATTTTTAGTAACAGTGACCTTGACCCCTACCACCCCATATGCAATCCCTAGCGAGATCTCGCTATAAGGTATCTATGTTTGCAGTTTCATTACAATAGCATAATCCGTTCTCGAGTTAGAGAGTGGAAACGAAAAGTTGATGAACTAGTTTACCGAAAAGCTTTAACCTGTCCATATAGCTTATATGTAAAATTTCTAAGTGTAAAAAGGCCCATAATTTTGACAAATTTCAAACAAGAGTTACCAAACTTGGCCTATAGGGTCCTTTTAATGTGGGGAATAAATATTTGAAGTTTGAAAGAAATACCCCAAGCCCTTCCTGAGAAACTAGCTTACCAAAAAACTTTAACCTAGCTCGGACGCTGACACCGGGGCGAGTAGAATAGCTTGCCTCTTCTTCGAAAAGTTGAGCTAAAATCTGTGTAAATAAGTGTTGTAGTAAGCGGTGTTGGTGCTAGACGAAATGGTAAAATCTAGTTAACCAAGAAATGGCACTTTTGAATTATTATAAGTCCAAATTAGTTCAAGGTCAAGGTCAAAGTGAGGTTGGGTGATATGGGTGGATAAGGATTGGTCATAAGCAACAACTGTGTAAGTATACAAGTGTTATAGTATGTTGTAGTAAGCAGTGTTGGTGCTAGACGAAATGGTAAAATCTACTTAACCTTGTCACGGAAGGACGGACGGAAGGACGGACAGGACGATCATTATATGCCTCATGCATCAAGATGCCGGGGGCATAAAAAATGCAAATAATAATAAATACGAGGACCTTTCCGTACACTGAAAAGCCCTTTCCACGGAAAAGGGCCCTTTCAGCTATTCAGTCATACCGATTTGCCATTTGCCCAATTAGCCAATGGCAACTAAACTTAATATTGGGTAAACCAAATTTAGTTTGACTACTTTTTATTCCCTATTAAATACCCCAAATCAGTAGAAAATCAACATACCAGTAAACAGGTTAATTTGGAAAAAGAAAATTCATACAAAGGTAGCTCTGGTAGCCCGTGTTCTACTGTACCTGTTCTTTGGCCAGTTTTGCCTGCTCCTGTATCTGGGCCTGTAGAGACTCCACCTGCAAGGAGAGGGCCTGGTTGTCGTGCTGGTATTTGACCTCTGCTGATATTGCTACACCCCCTTTGGTGGGAGAGGAGCTGCCTGATTTCTTGTTATCCTCTGCAAATGTATTTTATATTTAATAATTATCACGGTATGTAATTTGTCAAATATGTACATGTACACTGAAATCGGGGTTTCCCGCAGGATTTCTTGAAGGCATGTCGGCACCCCCGACACCCCAAATGGGACAAAACCAGCTTGACCCCCCCCTCCCCAGATCGTTCCAATCTCCCCTTATCCCCCCCCCCTGAAATTGGCCGCATTGTCCGACCCCAGCTCCCCCAAATTGGCTGCAACAATGAATCCCACCTCCCCAAAATCAGCTGACCGCTTGAACCCACCTCCCCAAAATCGGCATCGCGCGACCCAACCTTTCCGAAAACGGCTACGACGGTACAAATGCCCCAAAATCGGCTGCAACAATCAACCCCACCTCCACAAAATCGGCTGACCGCTTGAACCCACCTCCCCAAAATCAGCATCGCGCGACCCAACCGTTCCGAAAATAGCTGCAACTTTCGAAAATGCCGGCGGCAATCAAATAACCAGTATCGCTTTAATTACCGCCCTTTATCGCTAGCCTAGCCTTTTGCCTGGCATTTTGCTCGACCAGCACCTCTCTTTGCATTATCTTAATTTGGAAATTCTTACTTTTATACAACTATTACAATAATTACTCCTACTAAAACCGTGGTTTTCTTATTTGAATAAAAACTCCTTGGGAGGCAGCGTACATCACAATACTAGGTTGCATTTCTTATGGAATTAATTTTCAATCATACATTGTATTCAGATTCGTTGAAAAGCCTAACTGTTTTTCCGCCTTGAAATTCTGTCATGACCGCTAGTTTTTTCAAACATTTTTTTATGTCATTTATTGTTTTCCGATGCAAAAGAAGTCAATCGTTAATATCAGTTATACTAAATGCCAACATTTAAATCCGATTAAATCACCGTTGTTTTTAAATACTGGAATATGCGGTTCCTAATCGACATAAAATATGGTCCTGTTTCTCCATGTAAAAAGCCTGTTTTTCTACAAAAGCGCGCGAAAGTTATATTGCCATGAACAAGGTCACGGATGCCTCATGAAAAACGGGCATGTACTGATCACGTGCTAAATTGCAGTGTTCATGTGAACAAAATTCAGTTTGACGACCTTAAATTGTGTTTTTAAATTAGGCTCTTTATTACATTATTCGTTTGCATATTTTTGATTGTCACTTTGTTAAATGGATAAGAAAATTACCCGGATAAAATAAAAAGTTAAATATAATAATAAAATATTTTGAAATGCCTGTTCACTTTTCCCGGCAACGCTAGTATTTGTGCTCAAACACTTTTTTAGTTGTTAGCGAGGTATAAACTCCGCCCTAAAAATCGCCGTATTTGATTGGCTAATGAGATCGTTGTGGGCGGAACTACACAGTTCAGTCACACGTCAATAACACTGTTGGAAGTAAGGCGTTATCGATCAATACAGCGTTTGTTTATGGTCCTGTGGTTTACGATCGGTGTTATAGGTAAAGGAATTAAGGGTTGTTGCTTTGGAAATTAAAGCATGTCGGCATTATTTAAGCATGTCGGCAAATGATTAACTGCTGTGAGGCATGTCGGGCCCGACAAGCGAAACAGGCCTGCGGGAAACCTTGAAATATTTTGCAATAGTAAGCAAAACAATCCAAAATTTAACCCCAATAAAAACAATTGTTTGTATGTTCATTGACCACACAAAAACACATGGGCCTTGAAATGGCTCAAAGAAAAACACATTGTGCCAATGTTTTAAGTTGATCATATTTCAGAATTGTAAAGAAGTTTCAAGTTGATAACATTATTGAATGCAAAGTAACAAAGTACATGTACACTGTATTTTTCTGCAGTAACATTAACCTTCTAACATAATGAGAACAAACACCTTTCATACTACTACAATAACAAAACTATCTTGGAACAAGGATCTGCAAATGTACACTAAACAGATTACATCATTCGAGGCATGTCGTGGGAAATGGGGGCTTAATGCATGTGCGTAAAGTGTCGTCCTGGACCAGTCTGCACAGGCTAATCCAGGACAGCACGTTCTGCCTACAATGAAATTATGTTTAGAAGAGACTTTCTTGAAACAGAAAATACCATAAAAGGGGAAAGTGTCGTCCCGAATCAACCTGTGCTGACAGCACAGGCTGCTCTGGGACAACACTTTACGCACATGCATTAAGCTGGGTTTCCCATGACACGCCTCATTTATATACATACTCTTAGTTTGCAGAGTGGCACTCTGTGGTCGTTTGGGTGCCTTCTGCTCTACGACAGCTTTAGCGGGAGGTTCCTTGTGGAAGTATGTGATCTCACTGTCTGGGGTACCACTAAGGGCCAGCAACTGCTGAATCTTCTTCTTATCCTCTAACTCACGGATCTTACAAGGGGGAATTCAATAATGTGTGAAAATGAAGAATATTTTCACATTTTCTGGTGAGAACATTTAAAATGACACAAACTCTTACCAAATAAATATTTTTTCTAGCTTAGTTATTTTTTATCTTTTACTGCCAGTCTGTATAATACATAAACAATTGAGAAATGTGTAATGCCTTAATTAAGAAAAAAATATACAAAAAACAACAACACAAAACGCATATGTTTCAACAATAACATACACACAAATTACCACTTTAAACACCAAATCTAAGAATTAAAAGTCAACAGGTAATAGATTTTGAATGTAGACCATTAATGGTAAATCCTTAATTACCTTAAAGAACATTCTTTGAATAACTTTTATTCAAACTGTATTAAAATGTAACCATACAGTTGAGTACCAGGTAAATGAAAAACACTACCTTGAGTCTATCATTCTCTGCATACAGCCGGAGAACATGCTCCCTCTCCTGGAACAGGTAGATCTGCATGTCACTGAGTGCCTTCTGTAGCTCCACGATCTCTTCCTCTCGCTGCCTCTGCTCCCACTGGAACTTGTGCTGACAGCAACATAGAAATGCTCAATATTATATATTATATGTTGTTGTTTTTCAACATAATGGGAAATGCACTTACTTGGGAGGTAAAGGGAGTATACGTCATATGACTCAAACAATCAAGTTCATCAGAGCCTTGTAACAATTGCCCTGTGATTTTTTTTTTCTTCAAACGTGCTTAGTAAAGAACATGGGAAAAATGGTGGTTGGTATGTTGCCTATACCAATAGTTGTCTTGCTTATTGTAATGACATGACCTTCAAACTATTTTATAAAGATAAGATATACAGTAATAAATGGAAGAAACTTTTCATAAGATAGATAAAATGCAAACACATTTGAAATTGTTTTCTGATTTTTTTTATTAACATCATTTAACAACATTAATATGAAATAATCTGTGGACTCACCTGTTCCTCATAAGTGACTTTATACTCTTCCAGTTTGGACACCAGACCCTCATGTTCCTCATCGTATTCAGCTATCTTTTTCCGGTAATACTCCAGCAATTCACGTGATGGCCGAAGGTGACCTGTAAACAGTATGGAAAAATCCACATAAATACATTTCTACGGGATACCGGGCGGTACATGTATTGATGGACAATACAAATATCATGGACTGTTGCCCAGTGGAATGCAAACATACTTGTGTGCAGAAATTGTTCAGCTCAGTAAAGTTACTTGATGATTTAAATGACACTTTTCAAGTGCTAAAACATGAAAATGTGAACAAAATAAGAAAACTGCAAAAACAGTGGATAAAAAAATATTAAGATACGTTCGAAGAATTTTGCAAAAAAATATATAAACATTTGCTTATAGGTATTTAGGTATTAACAAATGAGATTCAATGAATAACACATACCAAGTCTTTCATTGATATTTGGCAGTGGAGTCTCTTTGTTGGTTGAAGATACTTTTATCGAGGAGTTCATCTTTTCTGACTTTGCTCTTCGAGGTGAACTTACTGGAGAAGATTTACGGCTACCACCAGGACTGAAAAAAAAGGAAAAAGCTGATTTATGGGTCCATCACACGTATTCTAAAATAGGGTGGGAGGCCTGAGTACTGGCAATGACAGAGATCAGCTAAACGCCATCACCTACAAAATGACCCAAATCAGACAACCTGATCTGGCAATTCGACAGGTGCTATACAGATGCCTGTCCGGCCTTCATCTGTAGCTAACCTGGCAATCTACAGCAGATATACAGTCTCATGCCTGCCCGGCCTTAACTTCTGCTATTTACCTGGCAATTAAATGGCGCAATATTTAAAACATCAGTTAGTACAATGGGCTAACTAAAGTACAAGTTGGGTAGTGGATGTGCGTTTTTTTTTGCGAATGGTTCTCAAATCATTTTTCTCGATATTCTTACCTGACCCTTTTTCATTAAGTTATTGACAATTCTGGAAAATGCAGAAACAGTAGATTTTGATGTCTTGTTCGCAAAAAGTTTTGGAGAACTAGTTGCAATGTGATTATTGCGATGGCTGTGCTATAAGGTAAAGTTTTGCTTTTTCTTTGATAATTGTCTGTCCAATGATGATAAACGATGTTATTGCAGGCTCTAATGACATCAATGTTGCATGTACAAATAACTGCATGCAAGTCTTGCAACTGCTGGACATCAAATTTTATCAATCAATTTTTATGGTCAACCAAACTGTGTCGTCAGTTTGGTCAACATTGAATTACAAATCTTGTGTGTAGGCCAATCATTGAAAACTTGTTGATGTTCTTTTCCAAACGCAAGGGGCAATAACTGTTGTGTTTCTGGCCCGATCATGCTTTTAATCGACTTAACCTGTAGTCTTACATTCATAGACAAACTGTACACGATTGGTGAAGATTGGATGAAAAATGAAGTCTCTATCCTGAATAACGTCCATTTTTGCATACTTTTTGAAAAAAAATGTCAATAACTCTGGTTTTTTTGGTCCGATCCTGCTTATATTCCATTTAAATTTTAATAATATGGTCACAGACAAACTGTGCAAAATTGGTGAAGATTGGATGAAAAATAAAGTCTCTATCCTGAATAATGTTCATTTTTGCATATTTTTTTGTACAAACAAAGGGCAATAACTCTGGTGTTTCTGGTCCGATCTTATATTCAAGTTCAACTGTAATCTCATGGTAATAGACAAACTGTTCAAGATTGCTGAAGATTGGATGAAAAATGAAGTCTCTATCCTTAAAAATGTCAATTTTTGTATATTTTTAAAAAACAAAGGGCAATAACTCTGGTGTTTGAAGCACGAACTGGCCCATTTTTGGCATCTGCTGAGATCTGAGGTCATACACAAACTGTGAAAGTTTGGTTAAGATTGGATGTAAAATAAAGTCTATACGTTAGAAAAGGGCATTTTTGCACTTTTTTGCATGAAAAAGGGGCAATAACGCTGGTGTTACTGGTGTGATCTGACCCAATAACAATCATACCTGAGATTTTGTGGTCATACACAAACTGTGCAAGTTAGGTCAAGATTGAATAAAAAATGTAGTCTTTATCACGATAACGGTCCAAATTGTTGACAGCATACTGACAACGGACGATGGATGACGGCCGCCGCCGGAGAGGTCCCCTATGCCAATAGCTCACCGAGCACTTCGTGCTCAGGTGAGCTAAAAACACTCAGTGTAAAAGGAGTTTTTCTATTAAATAATCTAAAATGAAATTTTTACAAAATGATTGCAAAATGATGTTGCCAGGTATTATATGCGTTACCAGTAAGTAACATTTTATTGGTGAGAGACAAATGACATGTCAAAATACGAAATTAAAAATACAAATTATCAGCCTAAAATTTTGATTTTGCAAAGATTCCTCTTACATGTAATTAGGAAAAAAACCCTCAATAAGTATGAAAATATGCTTCATTTTCAAATATTTTCAGAAATTTTACCAGCCTGATAGAAATTTTAGTACCAATGGCTATTTCATAACAAAAATATCCGCTTTCTCGTCGGTTCCCATTAAAATCAACTCGAGTTCAGTTCCTCATTGAAAATGCAAGCTGGGATGGGTATTAAAATAACAGTGTAATTCAACCTTTTTAATCAACATCATCTTTCTTAAAATTCTTCTTAATCTAAAACCATATTCAACAAATTAATAAAACCAAGACCCAATGGGCACAGGTGTTTCTATTTGACAGGCTTTTTCCCCCCAAAAGCAAATATTCTGCTGGCACTCTTGGATATTGGAGTGCATCGCTGAACGAACCCCACGGAACAGCTGTATGGACGTTTTAAACCAGAGTTTGCAACCGTCCAGTTTAGGAAATAGGTGTGTCAGAGTGCCCTGGTTTTTAAGGGAACTTAAAATAAACTTATAGCATCGCTATTTATATGACAAAACCTAAGTAAATGTCACTTTATTGTTACTGAAATAGTGTTTTATCCAGGCCTTTTTGCGCGGCGGGGGGCCATGCCCCTTTTTTGAAGCGCCACTTTGCCCTTTTCAAAGGCAAAAGCCGCCACTCGCCTTAATCAATAATGATCTTAATTGCCTCTTGACCACTTTTATCGATTACTAATCTCGATTTATTTGCGATTTGCTTTAAGTGATTACTGTACTAATGATTGTCAGCTTGATTCTTGAACCTGATTCTTAAACCGAGCAAAGTGGTGACATTAAGGTCTAATTGATAATGCGTATACGATTAACTTAATGATACATAACGTAAACTCGTAGATTGGACAAATCCCCTTCTCACTATCCGTGTTCGTTACGGATTGATTTTTTGAATTAATACGATTCATTCTTTCAATTGGAAAATACTAATACACTGCGAAAATGTAAAATTACAAATAATTACCTTTAGTAGCTTAACTTCGGGTCAAATACCAGTCACCTGTAGTCAGTTTCTCTGTCTAGAGACTTGAGGTGTGAAAGGGAACCAAGTTGTATATTGGTATGTGTGTCAAATATGACTTACCTGTCAACACCTTTTGGGCCCCAAATGTAAAAAAAAACACAACTAGCCCCTACACAATATTCCCGGACGTGTCATTTAAGACGGCCTCACACAGAAGTTTTCATAACAAATTGTATTTTATTTTCAAACTTTCCTGATCAAAACCTTACATACGTAGAGTAGTTCTGATCAGTGCATTGGACATACAGCAAATTATCTGATTGTATATTGTTTTTGTACTTGTGTGTTAAATCGTTGGACAATAATTTGTGAAAAAGATTTCGAAAGGAGAGTGTAAAAGTGGCAAAAAATACCATTAGTTTATTAAATTTGTGCAGATGACAGACGGAACTGAAAGGTTATTATAAATTTGCTACGAATCTTTAGTTTAGGTTTGTAAATACAAAGTATCGATCTATAATTATTAAGAATATAATTATGTAATCCACAGAATTTGCTTCCCAAATTTCTCCGTACGTTACAGACAATCAAGTTTATATTAAAACACGCAGCTTACTGCTTACGTTATATAAAGAGAATATCATAAAATGAACGAGATCGGCAGATATACAAACAAGAGGGCCCTGAGGGCCCTAGGAAGCTCACCTGAGACCTTGTAACCTAATTGGAATTTGCTTCCCAGAAGCGTGGCTTATTTTTATCCCAGGGCCATAACAACCTTGAACAAACCACCGGGCCTTGCGGTTTAAGGTAAAGTCATTTTGCTATTTAAGTCTATATAAACCATGTGACCCCTTGGGGGTGCCCAGATTTGACCCCAGGGGCATAATTTGAACAATCTTTGGAGAGGACCACTATGCAATGTTACGTACAAAATATAGGAAAGCTGTGGGCCTTGCGGTTTCAGGTAAAGATTTTTTAAGTCATTTTCCTATTTAAGTCTATATAAACCATGTGACCCCTCGGGGGGTGGCCAGATTTGACCCAGGGGCATAATTTGAACAATCTTTGGAGAGGACCACTATGCAATGTTACGTAACAAATATAGGAAAGCTGTGGGCCTTGCCGTTTCAGAGGAGATTTTTAACGTCATTTTGCAATTTAAGTCTATATAAACCATGTGTGCCCCAGGGTGTGGCCAGTTTTGACCCCAGGGGCATCATTTCAACAATCTTTGTAGAGGACCCCTATACAATGTTACATACCAAATATGAAACCTCTGGGCCTTGCGGTTTCAGAGGAGACGATTTTTAAAGTCATTTTGCAATTAAAGTCTATATAAACCATGTGACCCCCAGGGTGTGGCCAGTTTTCACCCCAGGGGCATTATTTGAACAATCTTTGTAGAGGACCCCTATATAAACCATTTGACCCCCCCCCCCCGGGCTCGACCAGTTTTGACCCCAGGGGCATAATTTGAACACTCTTTGTTGAGGACCACTATACAATGTTACATACCAAATATGAAACCTATAGGCATTGCGGTTTCAGAGGAGAAGAATTTTAATTTTGCTATTTAAGTCTATATTAACCATGTGACCAATGGGGTGTGGTCTGTTTTGACCCATGGGGCATAATTTGAACAATCTTTGTAGAGTACCACTATAGGATGTTAAATACCATATATGAAACCTCTGGGCCTTGCGGTTTCTGAGAAGATTTTAAGACATTTTGCTATATAAGTTTATATAAACCATGTGACCCCCTGGGCGTGGCCAGTTTTGACCCCAGGGGCATAATTTGAACAATCTTTGTAGAGGACCACTATATGATATTACATACCAAATATGAAACCTCTAGTCCTTGTGGTTTCAGGAGGAGATTTTAAAAGTCATTTTGCTATATATTCTATAATAACCATGTGACCCATGGGGAGTGGCCAGTTTTGACCCCAGGGGCATAATTTGAACAGACTTTGTAAAGGACCACTAAAGGATGTTACATACCAAATATGAAACCTCTGGGCCTTGCGATTTCAGAGGAGATTTAAAAAGTTTTCACTTGTTAAATCTATTTTTAGCTCTGGTGACCTACTTATTCAGCGGACCGGAAAGATTTGAACAACTTTGAAAGAGGTCCACCCAAGGATCATTCCTGTGAAGTTTGGTTAAAATCTGCCAAGCGGTTTAGGAGATGTTGTTTGAATGTAAAGTTGACGACGCAAGCACACACGCACGACGGACAACGGGCGATCACAAAAGCTCACCATGAGTATTGAATATTGCGTGTGCCAAAACTTGTATTTGGTACAAGAGTGTGATAGCATGCTTTTATATGTTTGTTTTTTTATATATAAAATTTGTATATATAAATATGATACACATAGCCAACACACTGACACACATGTTCCCTTTTAAAAGAACACAGCGCGCTAAAATGCTCTTTTTGAATATATTTCGCCATGCCCCTCTACCTTCCTAGATAAAACACTGGATCAAATTTTACAGCAAATGAAACTGTTGATGGGTGGGAGGGCAGTGTTTTTTATGGCCAATTAGGGGCCGTATTTTGGCCCCATTCCTCTGCTAAAAAAGCATCTATTTTTCCCCTATATTTACTTTAAAATTCCCACCAGAATGTAAGCTTTATTTTGAAAAAAAAAATTGACCAAAATTGGACAAAAATTGACTAAGATAGAGGAGTTTTTGTAAACAATCCCATAATTTTTTTATCAAACCAAGTTTGTGCATAATCTAAGTTATCATTTGTGGCGAAACAATTGATTAATGTTTTATAACAAAGTAGAATATAAAAATGTAATAATGCTTTTCTACCAAAAAAATTCCCCTTTTGCCATATAATTTCCCGTCTTAAGGGCCCAGCCACCTTTCCCCCAAAGGTGAAAAAAACACTGGAGGGTGGTTATTCAGTATTCATCCCTTTTTCCTGTGGCATATTTTTTTCCATTCAAATATACACCTCGATTGAGGGATCAATACCTTTATAATGCATATAAATGCGTACACAAGAAGCCTGTGCATTATTTCCTGCTGAATTATTACCGTAAACACTCTGCAGAGATAGTGTTTAATCTAGAAGGGCAGAGGGGCATGGCGCTTGACTTGGAAAAAAAGACATTTTGTGCGCAGTGACACTGTTAATAAGGGCACATCAGGTTTTATTTATTTTTTTCCTGAAGCAATAGTTCAAACCAATTAGGAAATTGTATATTGCTGACTAATACATTTTATCTGCTTAAAGATTTTTCAAGTCAAACAAGGATTAACAAATTTTAATTTTCCAATATTATTGCTTTTTATTATTGTTTAATTATATTATAGTTCTATTATTTATTTCAGAAAATGTATTTATTCATTGTCCAGGGCACTCTGACACACCTATTTCCCAAACTGGACGGTTGCAAACTCTTTGGTTTAAGACATCCATACAGCTGTTCCATGGGGTTCGTTCAGCATTGCACTCCAATATCCAAGGTGCAAACTGGGCAGTCATACATGAAAACTTATTAACAACTGTCAAATTAAAACTTTTTATTGGCAAGTTAAAATCAGGCTTATTAATGGTAAGTTCTAACCTGGTATTATTTATATTTTTTACCTTTTTTATTGTAGGAAATATTTGTTGTTGTTTTTTACCTTTATGGTGTATAGGTTGTTGCTGTTGATGATGACATTGCTACTAATACTTTGATTAATGATTAAAACTAAAATCAAGTTGAAAATGTTAAACACAAACATTGCAATTCAGATTAAAATGATGTATCTGAATATGTTTGTCCGAAATAATAGCTAGCTCTGCAATTCGTCTTTCCAGGAATTTTTGTTTATGATTGGAAGAAATATTGTAAACACATGTATTTTTTTTTTTTTTCATAATTAATGGTTAAATACCTCATTTAGTCTACATTTATATGCATTCTGCCATTTGTTATCACGTTTATCATAAAAATTGACGAAACAAAAACATGATAAAAACTGCATTAGAAACGAGGCTGCTAAAAGCAAACAATGTGCGCTCATTTTTAAAACAAAATCAGCATGTTTTATAGTATCCCTACACAAACTCGTAAGCTGACTGCCCCTACAGCTGATCTTATCAGTTGGTGACATATTAATATACCGTAACATGCCATCACAAAGAGCCCTCTTTAAGGGCAATACAGTCGTTGTTATATAAGAGGGCACTAGGCGCTAATTGCCTTTGAAAAGGGCAGGGTGGCAGATCACTAAAAGGGCATGGCGCGGCGCCGTGCTTATTAGGTCTGGATAAAACACTAAAAGAACCTATGCAAATCAATTACTTAAAAAAATCCTGTATTTATCAAAACGAGAAATATTTTTTTGAAAAACCTTAATTTTATCAAGATCTATTTCTTAGAACTTCAATATCCTTTAATACAAATAATCTGTATATATTTTCCCTTCAGTTTTAACTTGAAAATAGTGCTAAGTATGTTGGTTTGAACTTTGCTTGTTATTTTACTTAAGTCATTTATAGAAACAAATTAGATTTTGGGGTAAAATATATACTCTAGAGCTGGATTAATTGGGCCCTATGCGGAAAATTAGCTAAATTCTGATCTAGTTTACATGTTAGCAGTATTACAATGACAATTAATAACAAGGATATCAGTTCAACTGCTGGATGCTTCCCAATGCGCTTTGTCAAGCAATTTAAATGCAATGAGACGGGCAAAGATATTAAAATGACTCACTACTGGTTAGCGAGTATTTGTCGGACAGTAGTATTATCCGGACGTTTTTAAATATTCGCGTTTCGTAACCGGTTTTCGTATTTTATCATCATAATACAAATAAACGCTTATATTTTCAAGTACGTTTCGTTTTTCTTAAAAAATAGTTTATTTTTTGTTAAAACCCCAAATGTTTACGTTGATAGTCTGAACCGCATGCAACTGTCGTCTGGGGAAGTAAAATGACGTGCGCATGCGCGATAAAATCCCAATTTGGGGCCCAGACAGGGTTTGTGATAGTTTTGGCTGTCTGCTCATTATAGCAGACGAACTCTGGCAGAACATTATTTAACCCGCTACGACGTTAAAGACGTGTGTAGTAGCTACATAGATACGTAACGTCTAGTAAACTCTTTAAAACGTCATGCTTCCGTATTTGTTTCAACGCCTTACTTATATTCTCTAGTAACTACTAAATCATTTGATAAAGTGGTATTATTTTGATATAAATTACGCATCTGATTATTTATTTGTTGTCTAATATAGATTAAATAAAGTTATAAAGCATTTCTCCGTATATTTCACTGTTTAAAAAAAACGTCCGGAAAATACTACTGTCAACGTGAAAAAGACCATGCTTTATGTACCCCTTTCAGGGCCTCTATTGTTGCGCATGCGCATAAGTGAAACTTCTTTTGTTTACATACGCAAACGGGTGATCAAACCAGGATGTTGGAAGCGAATTTTAATCGTTGAGTTTGTTCATGAATTAAAACTGTCCTAAAATAAATGCATATTTCGTCCGACAAATACTCGCTCACCAGTAGAATTGCAGGACGAAATCTGACAACAAAACTGTATGTGGAAACAATTTCATTTGTCGTGTAATCTTCATGGTAGAAACAATGTTTACTGATCGGAACAGGCTCTTGGAAGTGCAAATTGATGTATCTTTTACTTGTATCAATACCTGACGCGACCCGCAAATAACCGACCCGAAGAAAGATACCCGACCTGACTGTTAATAATAAGTTACAAGTTTAAACACATTATTGCTGACCATTTTGAGGTACAATTGCTGGAAATGTATATTGTGCAATGTGTGGGTACATTTATTATCAGAGGTAAGTTAAAGTTATTGTCAAATAGTATTTTATAATTTCATTCATTAAATGGTAGTCCCAGATAGTTTTCAGGCATTTATAAGTATGCTTAAACCGCTAGGAAACTGCATTCTAAAAAATTAAAACAACAATAAGACAACAGAAATTATTTAACAAAAGTTACCTTAACGACAATTCATACCTGTACAGAACATCTGTACACATAAGACATAACCGATTGGTAAGTGTCCGAATATTAAAACACTGTAAACATGTCCAAACCTAACACTTGTGCAAAGATAGCAAAATAAAATAAACATTTCAAATGAATGTACATTAAATAAAACGAAAACAACCTGAGTTTCAGGAATGGAAATCTATGCAAAATGATCACATGTAAATAAATTACGTCATTACAAAACAAACTTCATGTTTTGTTTTGAATGCTACTACCTTGCGGACGCCATTTTGAACTTTCCGCTGTCAGACTATAGAGACGTATTAGTTGCTAAACTGACCTACATTCCAGTTCAACAAGTGTGATTCAATAAATACTAGCTCTTAATATTACCTATATGATAGTACTATTATATAATATAATGCTTATTAAATATGTCAAAAATGGTGTATATGATGTCAGTTTGCACATATAATTTCTTTATTTCTGATTTTGTTGATATTCTATAAATATGCTACCTACATATAACTTCACTATTTGTGATCCAGCTCAATCGGTACTTCTACACTTAAGATACATTATGTTTAGAGCGGAATGAACTGTCTTCCCTATTTCTCTGTATTTAGATTGCAATTTGTAGCGATTTTTCAATTACAGATACGCTAAGATAATCATTGGATGAATTAAAAACAACATAAAAAAATTACATTGCGAAATTATCCTAAAATCGCCATTTACTCGCGTCGACACAAAATACTGTTCGTTGTGTGCATGCTTATTTTAAATGTGCGGTTAGTCGCACATTAAAACTGTTTTAATCCCCTACTGAATCGATGAGTGTCCTTTCCTGGATTAAATCCGTACGACATATGAATGGTCAATGTTTCGTGTGCCTTGTCTTTGGTATTATATTATGCGAGGAAGGCAGCTGACATATTGTCTTACATGCATAATTAAGTCTGTTCAAGTAGCTGTACGGCTGATGCAGCTGGGATTTCATTAATATTAATGGGATCTGGTCAAAACGTAATAACCAAAACAAAACAAACATGGTCAAAACGTACCGAATTATCTATTAACCCAGGTTTATTTTGCATACTATCAACGCAATGTCCTGATTATCAACTAAACATACAAACAAATTAAGAATGATTATAGACAGTCGTGGTGGAAGGGGGTGGGTCTGATACTGGTTTTCATCGCCAAACGGGATATCGACTTATGTTGTTATGTTGGTAGTCCCACCGATCTCGAAACATATCTATGGTTAGTCCGACAACGGACGAAACGATCGATGCGTATCTGACCACCGAACGTAAGTTTTTCAACGTTTTTTTCTCGCTGTTAATTGCTCAGCAACGAACGTTCATTTAGCGACACTAGAAACACTGAACGCACGACCTTTAACTTATATTTGAATCTGACCAGCTTATAGCCGGCATTCAATGGACTCATCAACGCACTCAGCGTCACGCGTTTCACGCCATCGATACGATCACGACAAGGGATGCTTACGTAGATTCCATGCCTCTGTCTGCGTTTATGCTTCAAAAGCGTACAACTGGTATTCCATGGCCGTGTCTGCGCATTGCGTTGTCATTCTGTATGTTCCGTCTGCGATTTCGTTAACGCAGGCATATTAAACTTCAATTGACGCATTAAATCACTGCGTCTTGCGTCTCCGTCATACGTCTCCGATAAAAGCGCAACAAATATTAACAAACTACATTTTACTTAAACAGATATTACAAAATTGGATAGGAGTAATACAACCATTTATAAAATACAGTCTAATCGCGACTAATCGCGATTATACGAAATGACGATGTGCTACGAAAAAGTGCGGTGGTCCCGTCGTTTTTCCTTCTTTATTCAATGTAAAAAAGATGCGATTATACGAATCATGATTATACGAAAGATGCAATTTTACGAACCGTGCCATAACGTTTAAATAAATGTTAAAAAGGCGCGTTTGTACGTCTGGCGTTTGTTTTCACATCTCTTCGTGTGACAGCCGTTGCTCGCGTTCGCCATCTTTTGTTTTGCATAATTATTAATTAAGGTCTTATCGGACGAGTGTCGCGTCATTCGCGTAATACACGTACATTGTACTTTTAACAACTGTACAGTAAGCATATATGGTTAGTTTGTTGATGGTCTTGTACTTTAAAATTATGTACATGTATATAAAAATAAATAACCATTGTTATTTTTGTGTTACTACTATTTAAATAAATATTTAAACGCAACCTGATTTATATGTTTTATATCAAAACAGACATGTAGTATTACTGTTTAAAACGACGTTTCATATTATATAGGAAAGATGCAATTTTACGGAAAATGCGATTATACGAATAATCGAGGCGGTCCGGTGCCTATTTGTATAAACCCGATTCGACTGTATTATCTGCTAAATAAAATAGTGAAAAATATTCGCTTTCAGTGAAGTTTATCGAAGTTGCACATATGCGAATATGCGGCTTTTGGGAACATGATTTTTTTTACCATATACGCACCCGTCGAACGTTTTTGATTTTGTTGTTTTATATTTGGAGAAGCATGAATTAAGATGAATGTCATTGGTTATAATTACATAATGTTATTAAAAGACTAGTCACTGATGACGGATGCATGGAATAATGTCTGCATAGCGGAATAGTAGAACGCAAACACAATACGCAGACGCGACCATGAAATACCAGCTACTAGCAATGTGCGTTGTTAGACTGTTGGCGAAAGCCAACGGCATTTAGTAGGTGTATTCTGAAATCGGTCTTGAGGGAACTACTTCTTAACTTTGCAGGCTACGAGTCAGTAAATCGAAAAATTACTGCGCTTCGCTCGCTGAGCAGTGAGGTTTTCTGTTATCGATTCTACTTTCTATGAATAGATGACAAGGAATAGATCCGACTTAAAACACTAATAAACAATAATAATAATAATCCATTTAGTCCACATCTACAAGTGAATTCATGTTATGTCTATCCACATAGGTATGACAGAATATCTGTTTGTACTGTTGACTGGTTAACTGCGTATAACATCATATTGCGTAAGTTTAACAACAGCGTATTGAGTCAGTACATATAGCGGAGCGATCGTAACCACTCGATTGACGATTGCTGTTGTTTTTGACGTATGCATAAGAATTGTGGAAAAGCATTGTACTTCTAAAGGGAGTTTTGAATGTATTTTACAAAATCAACTTATTTTGTTTAAATTGGTATTTACGGAACATGGCGCTTGCGATAAAAAGCACTCAATTGATTCGAACTTATACGGTTAATCGACTATTTTTACCCTTTGTAGATTGACGAGTATGCATATAACTCTGTTTGCTTTTTAAATAGTTTGCACACAAATTGCCTCCAACGAATTACAAAAAAATAATGATGAGAATTTCGTAGATAGATAGCATTGAATTAGACGCGCGCTGTATTAGTTTTAATTTGCAAAATAGTGGCCTGGATCTCCATCTTCAATTAGGTCTAATACCAGATTATACCAATTTATCTTATGTTGAGTGTATAGTTATGAGTTTCGATAATTTTTGTAGAAATGATATAACAGACAGTTGACTTACTTCAATAAATGTTCGTTATGATAAAAGTACTATAATAATTCATTTGCTCTTAGTTTTGCTTTTCTCGCGAACAGTCTTTTTACGCTGTTAGCGTTTTGATTATCTGACGTAAACGCGCGCGATCGTGTGCGTCAACTGTGAGAATTCATAGAAACGGTATTACATAATAAATAAATTATTTACCGTTGAAATTTCATTTAGTTTGAATACAAATATAATTGTATATACGATTAATACAATTATTTATAAAATACCACGCCTTGCAGAAAAATAATGAACGATATTACGAAAAAATCGCTCAGAAGCCATCCGCTGGAAGTTACTTTATGTTCATTTGCAAATAAACATAATATTTGGTACGTGTGTTTTTTGGACGTGGTTATATATATAGATGATCACGCACATGTAGAATGTTTTGTATTTATTAAGCACTGAGTACTATGGACGTACCACGGGTGACGGATGCAAGGATTCGTAATTGCATTAATGAAATCGTAGGCGGAACAACGCAGACGCAATGTGCACACGCGATCATCGAATACAGCAATTCTTAGAAACCGGGGAAAATGTATCTAGCCATCTTTGAATTTCGCAAGAATATCTGTTACTTTAAAATATTAAACGCGAACATGAGTCACATTTGAAACTGATTCCCGATTTTGTTAAGCCACTGACTTTTTGAGGAACTAGATTTAGCAGCGTTAAACTGCTTTAAACAGCATTTTAATCATAACCATTCTCACTAGAAAGAGTATAAATGTAAACAAAGCGAAACTCCAGTTACGACAGCAGGACAGAATTCTTATTAGCAGCCCGAGGTCCTTTATTTATGGCAACATTTTTTAAACTATTACCAGTTTTATGTTAGTTAACTAGTAAAAGAATGTGCATACTACAATTTGTATCGAATTCGATCAAGTAATAATTACTTTATGAAGGATTTTACAAGTCCAACGATAGAAAGTCGCGGAAAGTGCCGAACACTAAGGAAAAGCTAGTCGGTAATTTTCGTAAGAAACGGTAAGGGCCCCTTTCCGCGGAAAGGGCGTTCAGTGTACGGAAAGGGCCTTATATGATATTTTTTATTTTATTTTAATGTAACCAATAACTAGTATTTTTACATAGTATCTCAAAATTTCATCCAATTTCATGAAGAAAATAATGATTGTTTGAATGTTTTGACATGTCCAATATTAAAAAGTTACGGTAAGGACCGTACACTTCGAAAAGGGCGTTAAGAAACGGAAAGGGCATAATTCAGAAAGGGCTTCACATGTTTTAATATATAACGTATAATATAACATGACTCTATCTATCAAAAATATGTATTTCGTCCAATAACATCAAGAAATAATGAAATTGCAAATGTTTTAACAGGATCGAACCTTACGGAAATAATCGAAATCTACGGAAAGGGTTTTTCGGTAATTTTCGCAAGAAACCGAAATGACATATTAGAACAGTTAAAACGATTTCAAACCTACGAAAATGTTCTTTAACAATTTTAAACCAGTCATCTTACAAACTCGAGTATTGATTTAAATATGCAGATATATAAATACGGACGAAAAATGTTTCTCGTTTACAATGAATCATAGAATATGCATTTTTATTAGTATGCCCTAAACATAGAGAATTGAGAAAAAGATTTCTAAAATCCTATTATGGCTAATATTATTGCCACATCCAATCCAAAAAGAAATACAATCTGGCATAATATTTTTTCGAATATCAGCGTATTTAATAACAATTGACACTTGTTATGTTTGCAATAAGCATTGTATAACGTTTTAATGCAATAAACGTATCGTGTCAGATAAAAGTCAGTATATTCAGAAAAACACAGTTGTAATTTGCACAAGTTCCATGCTTTTGATGAATGTTGTACTTCTAACATTAATTTAAATTACCATAAATTGGGAAACTAGGACACCTATTGTGTTTTTAAGCTAATACAGTGTTCGTTTTAGGGTTTAACTCCGGAACCAATTATGCGATACAATACAAGCTGTTAGCGCAATCAATGATAAGAGATAAACGAATACATTGCACCAGACAATGCAAGTTGCTATGCGACGCTTGGTTTAATTGATATAGATTAGCCACTTATTTACATATGCTCTTTCACATGATAACTTGTGGCGTATTGAAATAGTACGTTGTCCAAGTCAATGCTTTTTTCCTTAACATGCTAAAAATGACATGTTATTTCTATTGCTGTACATTTTTCCACGATCATGGACTAACTATCAGCACAACCTTATTAGTTTACATATTAAAATCCTATGAAATTTAAGTAAGGAATTTTATCAGTGAGATATAACATTCTTAAAATACGTAAGTTGAATGTAGGTAATGCTAAAATATGTATATTCGATATTCTGGGACCCGTTTCATTTGAAAACACAATAATTTAGAATCTATAATGTGTCTCTGAAATTTCGCTAATTATTCGCAGTGTGACAATCTAATCAGTAACAATAATGATTCTCAACATTACTTTAATAAGGCATTTGATTACTTTAATTAGGGATTATCACAGTTTGTTGCAGCTTCATTTTTGCAAGACAGTTAACAGTCTTTAAAAAAACACCAACACATTTGTTTTTCGTTCATGTGGTCCTAATTACAACTACAAGTATGGTAGTGGGGTTGTTTACGTGTTAAAAAAACACCAACAACAGAGCATTACCTAAATACATTATTATTATTTGTTGTTTCATCTATGGTACAAAAGACATCCTTTCCGTTTCTTACGATGATTACGGAATACTGGTTACACTTGAAAAAAAAAAAATAAAAAAATTAACAATAAACATACAAGGCCCTTTCCGTACACTGCACTCCCTTTCTGGGCCCTTTCCGTCCAACGATAGAAAGTCACGAAAAGGGTCGAACATTAAGGAAAGGCTATTCGGTAATTTTCGTAAGAAACGGAAAGGGCCCCTTTCCGCGGAAAGGGCGTTCAGTGTCGTTTCGGTTTCTTGCGAAAATCACCGAATATTGGACATATAAAAACATTCACACAATCATTATTTTCTTTATGAAATTTGATGAAATTTTGAGATACTATGTAAAGCATATTAGTTATTGGTTACATTATTTTTTTAAAATCATATATAAGGCCCTTTCCGTTCACTGAACGCCCTTTCCGTTTCTTACGAAAATTACCGACTAGCCTTTCCTTAGTGTTCGGCCCTTTCTGCGACTTTCTATCGTTGGACCTGTAAAATCCTTCATAAAATCATTATTACTTGATGGATTTGGATGAAAGTTGTAGTATGCACATACTTTTACTAGTTAAGAAACATAATACTTGTAATAAATCTAGTTTAAAAAATGTTAACAATAAAACATTTGAGGCCCTTTCCGAACACAGAAAGCTAAAAGGGACCCTTTCCGCTATTCAGTCATACCTCTCTATTACAGTAGATTACAGCAGTTTACTTAATGGACTCAAGCTATAACTTGTCTCTCCAACAATATAGTGTCTATAGAGATACATTGCAATACTGTTCCAATATATATTATATAATGTATGTATTTTCTTCAAAAGAAGAAGAAACACTTGTATTATATATGTACAATTCTATGCTGAAGAGTTGAATTTAGTCAGTTTCGACTAAAATGAACTTGAAGTATCTTAATATTGGGGGCATGTTGGCATCCATATTTAGAACGCCAATCAGTGCACTTGGTTGATATATCAATACGCACTGTTTTACATAAAATGTAAAACGTTTAAATAATCGTTGTGTCGTATACGAAGTATTTAAACCATATTAAATAAAACATTTTGAACGTTTCTATTTCTAGACCTCCTATCCCTTGATCATTTCAAACATCAGCGATGTTTAGGTTTACTTTTCATCAATCGACTTCCGCCTGTCAAATCTCTGTGTTGTTAGGTTCCATCTGGACTTGTGTTTTGGTTATGGTGACTGTCAATTTATTTTTTGGAACTAGCTGGATATTTTGAATGTGACAATTGAAAATCATGATAGAGGATTAACGCATTAAGTAAATCACGATGGATAACATTGACGATCCGTATACTGAGTTCCAGCCACCGCCAGAGGCACCAGTTTTTACACCGACAGAAGAAGAATTTGCGGATGCTCTGGCATACATTGCCAAAATAAGGCCAATTGGTGAAAAATATGGAATTTGCAAAATAAAACCACCTAAGGTGAATGCAATTGAACAACGATTTAGTTTGTTCGAAAATAATAGCAGTATTATAACCGGAATAACGTATTTAGCGATTCACGCGCCGCTACAAAATGCCGTGTACGTGCGTGTATTAACAGCTAAGATGGCGACCCTTTGTTGGGTTTGCAATTAATAAAAGGAAAGGCATATTTCACTTAATTGGAAAAATCTCAGCCATTTCTGGCTGGATTTTGATAATTTTTTCACCAGTATCTCTGCAAATCTGTCCTCTAAAATGCTAACAAAATAATATAAGTCAAATTTTTAATTATATACGTGAATTATTGAATTGAGTGAAAGATTGGCAGAAAAGTTGAAATTCTTTTTTTACACTTGGACTAGTTCAGTCATGCGTTCTGCTCACTAAGACGGTGGTTATATGGTTTATTGTAATAAAATAATCATTTTGTTAGCTAAATAAAATAAAAAGTTCTCTAAAATGTCTGTAAATTATTAGAAAATGTGAAAAAGGCGAAAAATGGTGTACTTAAACGAGTTTTGATAAAAATCTTTATTTATGCATCAGTCCATAGTTAAGGTCATTTCGGACTTTAATTCAGATATATTTGACTTGCGCAAAACCAGGAATGTAAATCTGATTCAGAATTATTGGAATTGACCAGTAAATGAATATAAAGTATTTAAATAATGAGAAATGCTGAAGTTGTTCCTGAGCTGTCTCTACACAGTTATAATTGTAACATATTCATATAATTAATCAATATATTTTTCTTCATGTTAAATACCTCAACTTACATTACAATCACATTAATAACCCTTTTCATGTAATACAGCAAACATATGAACTAGACATTGAGAGGTGGTTGTAATGTGATATCTTGTTACAATCATCATAACAACCAATCTTGGGAAATCTTAAAATGCCACACCAGCGACACAAAAAAAGAATATTGATATGTAATACACAATCTCGTAAATGGTGGGAAGTGTTTGTACGAATGAATTCTTTTGGCATTTTTTATGTTTACACATTTGGAGGATGGATAGAACATGGATGTGCTGGATTTACAAAGCTTTCTTTTTGTTTGTTTTTATTGTAACAAAAAGCTGTACATCTTCAAAATAAAGCTTGTTGGTTGTAGGATTGGCAGCCACCGTTTGCTGTGGACGTTGACAAGTTCAGGTTTGTTCCACGAGTACAACGCCTTAATGAACTTGAGGTAGGACTTGTTTATTATTTTTTACAGTTTTAACACATTTGTCATTAATAATATAATGCCCAAAGCAATCAGCTAGAAGTTGTATCTTTTCACTTTTAGTCTCATGTCATGCCCTACTACCGGTAAATGTCAAAGCAACATAACAGTTCTCTATGATAATGAATGTGACCGCCATGTTTTGCATTGTTGTTTACTAAAACAAACAAAAATGAAATTAAATCTTGTAAGACCTAAAGGGAAGTTAACTAGCTGCAAGTGTTTTGATGAAAAAAAAAAAACTCACTCTGTTTGGGAATTTTTATGCCAGCTTGCACTTGCATACAGTTCATATGATGGGCATTGGCATTTTTATTTAAGAACAGCTTTAACAAGTGTGTGTTGATTGCTTTAATGCTCTAAATAAAAAAAAAAATTGTTTTAGTTTATTAAAATGGAAATTTTATTTGAAGTTATTTTCTATAAAGGCTTTAAATGAATTTATTCAAGATGGCCGCCATTATGTTACCTAGTCAGTGTATATTCATCAGGTTGTTCAGCCAGTAGAGACTCAGAGTTGATAATATAAGTCTTAAGTGTTTGTAACATTTAGCCATATCAATTTTTATACATGCATGACATAACGTTCTTTAACCTATTATTCAATTTGATTGCATATTTGATAGTTATCAAAAAATAAAGGTGGCTGTGTGTGTACGTTTTGATAGTTTTGAACTTAAGGTCAATTGACTAAATGTGTAGTTTTTCAGAATAAATGTATCAACATTTGTCTGGTTACAAGTGTATTGAGAAATAATTGAACATTTTAAATGCATTGTGGCACACTGTGCACATTAATTTCTTAAAACATTAACTAAAAGTTCAATATTTGTAATTGTAATACTATACTATAGGATTATCCGCTAAGTTATGTTTATAAATGTAAATTTACATTTAACAGAAATTAGATGAAAGTAAAAACCAGTTTTTAGAATAGCATGAATTACATAATTCATTAATCAAGATTGACTATGTTGTCCCAGTGTAGTTGTAAAAAAATACAGATCCAATGCTACACTATTAATTTTAAAAATGTAGATTTCTCCTAAAATGATTATTATCTTTCACTTCACTGCCAATGTTTTTAGTCATGATAGCTTATGATAACTCGATTGTTTTAACCAGCGGAAAAGACTCGCCTTTGCTGTTTAAATGGTGATGAAGTTAATTGCTAGTCAGGCGCTAAGGAATAAAAATAAGTAGCCATAAATTTTGATTTTGCAGAAATACTAACCTATCATTTTGATTTATTTTCTCCCATGTTCCGCATAATTTAATAAGTTCAGAAATTTTACTATTTCACAACTGTTTTGGCTACTAGTTGTGGCCCCCATAGTGCTGACAGTAAGTACACTTATTGTACTTTATTTTTTTGTTCAGTGTCAATAATTATTGTGTTCAATCAGGCAAGGTCAAGGATCAAACTCAACTTCCTGGACCAGTTGGCCAAGTTCTGGGAGTTGCAGGGCAGCAGCCTGAAGATCCCACATGTGGAGCGTAAATTACTTGACCTGTATGATCTATACAAGGTAGGCACCAGCATTGTAAGTAACAGTTCCTGGAGACAGCATACGGGAGCTCACTTGATATGACCGGTGAGTCTGTCACAGGATGTACATGTAATTGCTGCTGTGAATAGGAAGGCTTTCAGTGGAGCCATGTACATATGTACCTGTAACTGAATTGAAAAAAAGGGTTAGGACAGAAATTTCATGACATGTCAAGTAAGTGCCCTATGTGCTGTTGTGCGTGTACATGTATATTGCTTTTGTTTCACTGGATTTGTGATCTAAATTTTGATATACTCGTGCACATGATAAGACATCATCAGTTTTATATTAAAAAAGCTTCAGTCTGATAAAAGAATGTGCATGAAGCATCATGTTCATGTAGTTTGTTAAAGTACAAGCAAGCAGACTGAGACTATACCTAATGGACCATTTTGGCCGGAGATTGGGGATGGGACCGATTGTAAATTTTATTTCCACCCGACCCACCGACAGTCAAATTTCCTTTTCCGTTTTACTTTTCTAATTTTTTTATACATAATTTTATGGACCACTAAATTTGTGCAAATTTCAGTTTAATCGAGTTCCAGGAAGTAATTAAAAAAGATCTAAAAACGTTCATGGTAATGAATAATTCAGTCTTTGAACAAAGAATTTGTTATCACTGCTAGAATTTTATGGTTGTTATTTTACCTTGTGTGAGACTTAGTACATTGTTCTTAACTGGTTCACTGCAGATTGTGGAGAATGATGGAGGCATGGAACAGATTACCACAGAGAGACGCTGGTCAAAGGTTGCCCAGAAGTTGGGATATGAGACTGGCAAGGGTATCGGAGGCACACTGAAAAACCACTATGAGAGGATCCTCTTTCCTTTCTATCTCTTTAAGACAGGGGCATCCTTGGAGGCAGCTGTGAGTGATCCATGTATTATTTGGTTATATTTATTTAGCATTAAAGTGTGTACAGACCACCTCTGCCACAATCAAAATTTCTTTGAAAGCATTGTTCTCCATAGTTTTTCTTTACACCTGGAATATTAAATCACCTGTTGTAAGTTACAACAGCAGAAAGCTTGCTTGCTTCATTGAAGAAACTACCGGTAGTATGAACTTCATACGAATAAAGAAGCAAATTTAACTTTGCAAGAACTTACACAGTATAATGTATGTTATTAAGGTGCAAAAGAGAAAGGAGAAAGTGCATTCAAATTGTAATGTTTATTTTCCACTAGAACATCAAAGTGCATGATGACCATGACAACAAGTCCGATGCTGACTACAAACCCCATGGTATCGAGGCCAAGATGGCTAGTGGCACGTACAAGCGCATACCAAAGATGGAAAGGAAGGAAAACCAACTGAAGCAGGTTTGTGCAGTTCTTGTGTAGTACATAATTATGAATATTAATTGATGAAAAAGTGATTTTTGGGTAAAAATGTAGAATATTTATATAAAGTGTCAATAAGAATGTAGGTTTAAAAGTATCAGGTATAAAAATTGTCAGCTTTTAATGCAGTACAAGATATGTATATGCAATGTTTATGGCCTGTTTTTAATCAAACCAACTCTTAGTAAACAGCATAGTTATTTACATCGTACAGGAAAACAGATTTGCTTTTTGTTCAACTCCATAGAAGTATAGGCAATGTCAAAGAAAGTAAGCGTTCTTTGTAGTAGTGAAGTTATAGCAAATTATATGAAGTCACACATTTGTTCTCTGTCAATGGTATAGGAGTTTCCCGTTGACTACAACAAGAATCCTGAGCTAAAAAAGCTGCAGTTTCATGGAGCAGGACCAAAAGCTGCAATCCCAAAAGTGGAAGAGGATGAGGAAGGTATAGACCCGCCGGAAATACCTAGAAGTAAAAAACATTCTTATACATCGTGTATTTTTCTTGTCTCGACGTGCTTTACTCGCAGCAGTATTGATTTATCCAGTTATCGTATCGGTTTCTTCTTGACCCATAGGTCCAGAACTGAAGTTGCATGTTTTGCTTTGAATAGCCTACATGTATGCCTAGAAGTCTAAACTTGAAAATAGCAGTTATTTGAAACTGAATTCCATAGAACTTATTGTGTGGAATTGTTGCATTAAAAAACAACCATTTGGTGTCGTAATCAAGTTTCATGTATTCAGAAGAAATTGACTTGGTTTGCAATATACCTTGAATCTGGACCATATACAAAAACCTCTAGTAAAGATTGGGCGACAACATAACATTCATGTAAACATTAGTATGTGGCAAATTATATCTCGTATAAATGTTCTTTACATTTTTGTTGTGTTTGTTTTGTATGCAGATGGTTATGAAACAGCTGTCGTTTTTTGAAAACTGCTAATAATTTGGCATGTATTATGTGTTTCTTCTTTAAATTAGTGGAAGTTCTGATTGGGATACAGAAAATGTATAGTATATTTGGTATACATTACCGATTTGTTTGTTTGTTGTTGAAATATAACATATTTGTTTGTTTGAAAACAAGATTGCCTCTAAATGTATGCCTTGAAATTTAGGTGAAGAAAAAGTGGAGCAGAAGGAAACAAAGAAAATGAAAACCAGAAATAAAACCACCAATCCTGGATTGTACACCTATGTAAGTTCCTTTGGTTGGATTTGGTAATAAAGGGTCATAAGTCATTTATGAAAAAAAGGTGAAAGTTAAATATTTCTGTTGTCTGTAATATGCAAATATTATAATAAAATTAATCTCTCTTATTGTACACTAAAATATGGTAGTGTTATCAGCCAAAGCTAAAATGTAGTCTCAGTACTTCAAATATAACACTCTACTACATATATTGCTTCATATGAGGATTGATTAATGATCACTAGTAAAATACGTCAGAATTTGTGAAAATTTAAGAATGCAATCCTGTCGTGTTACATGTTATTCTGTTAATTTTATGCGAAATTGACGAACATAAATGACCGATTGTCAAGATTTGACTGACAATCAGGGCCCTGTTGCTCAAAACTTTAACGGCCAATTAAGCTAACAAACGTTAACTTTTGGATTAAGTTATTTATGAAAATTAAATGTTCAAGTTTTAACCTGTGAGTTTATTCAAAATTAAATGAAATGCTTAAATAATTTTCTCATGTTTGATAGCCAAGTTGCTTGTAATATTAATTTTATTTACATCTAAAGTTAACAGGCTGTTAGCTTAAATGGCCATTAAAGTTTTGAGCAACTGGGCCCAGAATGCCAAGACAAAGACAGAGATGTCTTGTAAAAACATATGAGGCGCGTCGTGGGAAAACCAGACTTAATGCATGTGCATAAAGTGTCGTACCGGATTAGTCTGTGCAGTCCTTACAGGCTAATCCAGGACGGCACTTTCCGCCTACAGTGGATTTTTGTTTAGAAGAGGCTTCCTTGAAACAGAAACACCTTAAAAGCGGAAAGTGCCGTCCTGGATTAGCCTGTGCGGACTGCGCAGGCTAATCCGGGATGACACTACGCACATGCATTAAGACCGGTTTTCCTACGATGCGCCTCGTATGTTTACTCTACTCAGTATTTGTCAGAGACTGGCCTTAGATTGACCTTAGTAGGCTATTCATCAAAATATGCAGTTTGGGCATGCAAGCTCCAAAGTCTTATATTATTGTTTGAGAGGAAGAAAATGTTCAGAGCCCACCTATATAAAACTGAGAATTTGAGCGAGCCCAGTTTATAATTAACCAGTGCAGGGCTCATGTGCTTGTGCCAATTTAGACCACTGGAATGTGTCAGTTGACATTGTACTTCTGCTCATGTCAGTCTGTCGGTATATATATTAATATATATAACCAGGTGGACATGTATTACTGTCACACGTGTGGGCGTGGGGATGGGGAGGAGTACATGCTGCTGTGTGATGGCTGTGACGACGCCTTCCACACCTACTGTCTCATACCTCCACTGTCAGAGATCCCCAAGGGAGACTGGAGGTGTCCCAAGTGTGTCCAGCAGGTGGGTGGGGCACTTGTTAACCTCGCTGGCATGATAATACTGAAACCAGAAATAAAGTTTACATTTAATATGGAAATTGTCTTTATTTAGTTTCTAATTATATAAATAATAGTTACAGTTGAACATTTTACCACATTTCTTTCAATGTAGAAATTGCAATTTATATCGAAATGGCCTTTATTTAGTATGTTATAGAAAAATTGTATTATTATTTGACAGGCCTGTAGTAAGCCACTGGATCCATATGGGTTTGAACAGGCCAAGAGAGAGTTTTCCTTGCAGTCCTTTGGTGAGATGGCCGACAACTTCAAGAGTAACTACTTTAATATGCCTGTCCATGTGAGTATATGATAAGATTGTTAACACTATGACAGCCTGAAATTGTTCAATGATTTTCAAGATTTTTTTTCCATTTTGCAACACTAATTTTTTTCCCAAAATATTGTGTCACTCAATAAATAATTTTAGCTTAACTGGCTTAACATTTTAAAAAACGTTATATTTTATTAAACTGAAGAGTGACAGACTATTTACTTCGAAAGAAGTGTAAATTTACCAACTGAAAGTAGGAGGGCTAACTCTGCCATTCACAATATAAGCCAATGGCTACACATTTCAGCTAAGAAATAGCTTACAGAAACAGAATATACCATAAAAGGGCAAAGTGTCATCCCGGATCAGACTGCGCAGGCAGATTCTGGACGACTCGACGCACGGGCATTAAGCCCGGTTTTCCCACGACTCGCCTCATATATAAATGCTAACATGTTGATAATATTTCAGCTGGTTCCCTGCGAGATGGTTGAGAAGGAGTTCTGGCGGCTGGTAAGCTCCCTGGAGGAGGACGTGGCCGTGCAGTATGGGGCGGATATTCACGCCATGGACCAGGGCAGCGGCTTCCCTACCAAGGCCCTTAAGGAACAGTTTGTGGAAGACGAGGTGAGTGGGGACTGATTTGTAACCAGTGTTAGACTTAAGCTTTTAGTAGCGTCAGCTCAGCGTATGTGGGCATTGTAGGGGTATGTTGCTTGTATGGAACATGGTTATGTCCACCATCAAAGATGAAGGGGTATATTGATTTGCTATTGTCGGTCTCTCAGTCTGTCGGTTACCTTTTTCGTTTGAGATTGTAATATCTTTGCCCAGCTTGATGATCAACCCAGGGATCATATTATTTTATGTTTTGCCGGTCTGCGATTGGGTTTGAAAAAGACTGATTGAAATGACTGGTAATCGGTCCAATCAGTTTTCTTAAATTATCCAGTAACTATAAAATCGTGATAATCCCCTGATTTTAATACACAATCCACACGTTATATGGCCCAAATGCATTGTAAGTGCGAAGGCTGGTGGATCAGTGATGCGTGAATGACCCCTGTCATGTCACTATCGATCAGTAATTGGACTGCTTTTGATGTAGGTTGTAGTAGTTGTGTTATATTACTGACACTGATCGGTCTCTGGTGTCAATATTGGAGTGTAATATCGTTTCTGGTAACTATAGAGACTGATAATAGCAGCCGCATGTAATCCAATTAGTTTATTCGTAAGTGGGCTTAATTGACGTTCATGACTTCGTGCAGCTAATTTTTAAAGTATAAAGTGACCATATTGTACTACATTATATTTTTAACTTAGATCAGCAAAACTCATATACCAGACATAGAAATTAAAAGTTTATTGAAGGTTAAGTTATGGAAACTTTGTAGTTTATATTAATAATTACGATACACAATTTCTTTCGGACATACCTTATTTTTCGGATACACATAATTTCGATACAGAATAGGTGTTTTAATTGTACTTCTTGAATTGCATTATCTTAATATTTTTGTTAAAACTCACATAAGACACAGAATTTATTGAAATTTGAGGCGTGAAAACTTAGAAGATAATAGTTATACTTTAAAATACGCATGTTCGGACATGCACCATTTTCGGATACACAAAATTCGGATACAACATGATACAACAGGACATATTGACTTTCTATAAAAATATGATCCTTGGATCAACCAGCTTGCCCCAGGAACTGCAGAGTTATGGTCCTTGTTTTATATAAAATTTTATTTTTTAGGAGTTAACACACTCTATGTACAACAGTTTTTATCCATGTTGTTTTAAATACACTCGCCTATGAAACTGAAAAGGAAGAAATATGATGTTCAATTTGAGATGTGTTGAATTTTATACCGTTATTTCAAGTATCCAGTTTAATCACACCACTTGGCCATATTTAAAACAAAAAATACATGGCTTGTATCGACAGGAGTACATCAACTCCTCCTGGAACCTGAACAACCTGCCGGTCCAGGAGGCCTCCGTGCTGTGCCACATCAACGGGGACATCTCGGGCATGAAGGTCCCCTGGTGTTACGTGGGCATGTGCTTCTCCAGCTTCTGTTGGCACATCGAGGACCACTGGAGCTACTCCATCAACTACTTGCACTGGTAAGCATACATTCTATCAGAAGTAAGTAAACATACAGGACTGGTGTGGTTAATATTATTAGAATGTGTTGGTCAAGTCAGACGAAATTTAGTTTTATCTCCTTAAGAAGTAAGCACTAAAAGCGTGTCATTTATATTATTTTTCAAAATGTGATTTGTAGAAATTATTTTGTTATACAATTTTATCTTTGAAGTCATAAAGAATGAAAAATGGAATTGCCTGAACATTGTACAGGCCTACAAACTGGAATTGTCTGTGTGCACTTCAGTTTTATTGCATATGGCTTTCTCTCTTACAGGGGCGAGCCTAAGACCTGGTATGGTGTAACGGGCCATTCCGCTGAGAAGTTTGAGGGTGCCATGAAGCAGACGGCCCCGGAGCTGTTTGAGAACTCCCCTGATCTCCTGCACCAACTCACCACCATCATGAACCCCAACGTCCTCATGAAGATGGGAGTACCGGTATGCTTTAATGTGTAATGAGGATATAAAACTTTTAGGCGTGTCATAGGAAAACCGAGCTTAATGCACGTGGGAAAAGTGTCGTCCCTGATCAGCCTGAAGTCGCTTCCAAACATAAATACTCTGTAGGCGGAAAGACAACACTATACGCACATGCATTAAGCCCGGTTTTCCCACGACACCACTCATTTCAACTTGTAGCAGATTCCTGCTTATCTTGACAAGCTGAAGATATCCCTGTCCATCACATAGGTTTGTTGTTAGTAAACTTATAATTAGCTTGAGAAGTTGAAAACTTCTGTGTTATGCAATCGTTTTGCTAAACAAGTTAATGATGAATTAGTAAGCTCAAATGGACCTAGTAGTCTTGGAAAACAAATCTTATGCTTAAATAAATCATGTTATCATATTGAAAAATAAAAGTTCAAAATATTTAATGTATGGCTTAAAAAATTATTGAAGGAAGTTTTTGGACAGTAAAATAACTATAGATATAAATCAATATGTTACCAACACTGATCTTAAAGGTATATATTTTAATGTGCTCCACACTATGTTCTATCACAGATTGTGCGCACAAACCAGCATGCAGGGGAGTTTATCATCACCTTTCCTCGCGCCTACCATGCAGGCTTCAACCAGGGATACAACTTTGCGGAAGCTGTTAACTTCTGTCCAGCTGATTGGGTGTGTACCGGTACATGTATTGTAATATTAAAAAGGCCACTTCCCATAATAAAAACATTATGCATTCTAAATTCTTGAGGTCGCAGCGGTGTAGTGGATATGGTGTCCGCCATGCAATCTCCCGGTCGCGGATTTGATACCCAGGCGGGGAGGATTCTAAAGATCTTTCCTTAACAACAAGTACTGGTTTTTCCCAGGAAATGGACTTGAGATTGTCTCTATAAGCCCAGGGCTTTTAATGAATGCAATCAAGCTAAAATAAATACGTTAAAACTAAATTTTGATCCAGATTAGTAAATTGTAAAGAGTTATTAGACCATTCTATTATTGTTTGTTTGTCTGACCAGAAACATAACCAGTTCACCTTTTTAGCAAAGTGTAACAATCATTTGTACAATGCTTGTTTTCAATTTCTTGTTGATTGCATAGTGTTAAGCTTATATCGCCCTACTTTTGATTTATGTACTGATGAATTATTTTATTTAAAATATTGCAAGCAAAAATGCTTGAAATTCCTGTACATGCATTAAGCCTGGGTTACCCACGACACGACACATTTCTACTTATTTGCAGCTGCCAATTGGTCGTAAATGCATCGACCACTACAGAGACCTGCATAGACAGTGTGTGTTCTCCCACGAGGAGCTGGTGTGCAAGATGGCAGCTGATCCCGACAATCTGGACTTCCAGATAGCAGCTATGACCCATGAGGACCTTCTTGCCGTGGCTGACAATGAGAAAAAAATGAGAAAGAACCTACTGGCAATGGTATGCTGAACTACTGTTTGTTACATAATTAGTTAATTAGAATGCAGCATGATACTGTTTGTTTTATTTTGTGTAAAAAACAACAACTGACAACTTGACTGATAATGTGTTCTTGTTGCTGTTATTTTTGCAGAACTTTTAATTAGTTTTAGATAGTTCACGAAAAATATGTTAATTAGAAATGGTTTATCAAGCAAAATATAGGCACAGGAACACAAATTGTTCAGTAGGTAAGGTACATCAGTGACTCCATTTACTATTGTATAAGCCTTCATCATGGTGATCATTTCACAGCTCAGGCTATGTACCTTATAACCATTGTTACAGGGGGTGACAGAGGCCGAGAGGGAAGCCTTTGAGTTGTTGCCAGACGATGAGAGGCAGTGCTCATTCTGTAAGACCACCTGCTTCCTCTCTGCACTCACTTGTTCCTGCTCCACAGGTAAGGAACCCTTCACAGCAATGCTTATGTGTAGAAACCTTGCGTTAACTTTTGAAAATCAACAATTATACCTAAGGCAAAACACCATGAAAAACAACTTTGTTTCTTCCTCCTGTCAGCTGATTTCCCATTTCTTTCTCCTGTCAGCTGATTTCCTGTTTCGTCCTCCTGTCAGCTGATTTCCTGTTTCTTCCTCATATCAGCTGATTTCCTGCTCCTTTCAGCTGATTTCCTGTTTCTTCCTCCTCTCAGCTGATTTCCTGTTTCTTCCTCCTTTCAGCTGATTTCCTGTTTCTTCCTCCTTTCAGCTGATTTCCTGTTTCTTCCTCCTTTCAATTGATTTCCTGTTTCTTCCTCCTTTCAGCTGATTTCCTGTTTCTTCCTCCTTTCAACTGATTTCCTGTTTCTTCCTCCTTTTAGCTGATTGCCTGTTTCTTCCTCCTTTCAGCAGATTTCCTGTTTCTTCCTCCTTTCAACAGATTTCCCATTTCTACCTCCTTTCAGCTGTTTTCTTCTTCCTTTCAGCTGATTGCCTGTTTCTTCCTCCCCATTTCTTTCTCTTTTTAGCTGATTTCCCATTTCTTCCTCCTTTCAGCTGATTTCCTCATGTTAAACATGTAGTGCTTTAATTTTCTGAATTTGTTTGGACATTATTCGTTTTGGTGAACATTTGAAGGAAGAGGACAGTTTCCTCCCCTAAAGTATTTCTGACCTCACACCCATGATAATAGTAAATATAATAGATATCTTGTTTCCTGTACTACAGAACGACTAGTTTGTCTTTACCATGCCGACAAGCTATGTAGTTGCCCACCCAGCAACTATTGTCTGCGATATCGCTACACACTTGATGAACTCCCTTCCATGCTGGGAAAGCTAAAGGAGCGAGCAGAGTGCTTTGAGAAATGGCATGCACAAGTGAAACTGGCCCTGGCTGCATCTGATGAGGCCAAAGTTGGTAAGTTGGTCTTGATCTGTTTTGTTCACATACAGAACCCATTATGAACCGAACCGAACAGATCCTTTTAAGACTTGCACACTACACACTACTCACAAGTCTTTATCTTAGTGCTTGCTACGAACATATCTGAAATTATTTGAAAATGAATAACATGTTCATGTTTTCTGTGGACAGTATTTCACAATTGTAGGTATTGGTGCAAAATGTAAACATTTGATTACTAACTTATTTGTTAGTGCAAACCTAGCTTAAGTACATTGTCTAAGGCAAATACTGCACATAAGTCATTGTCAGTATGACAACACCTGAAATTATTGTACAGTGATTACACACATTGAATAGAGTAAACACAGATTTCCCCATTTTATTTAGCCCTGTTCTCCGTTTTTTCCGATACATAAGATTAACCCATTATGATGATTATTATAATGATACTTAGTAAAGTCAACATGCCAAAACATTGTGAATGATCAAGATTATGTTATTTTAAGGAAAAGCAATCTGGGGCCGTATTCCAGAAACAGTTTAAGTAGAATCTTATCCTTAACCTTAATATCATAATTTTTCATCAACATTTTATTTCATACTTAAATGGCTAAGTGTGTGTGTATTTATTATCAACTTTTTATTAACTATCGTTCATGTAACTGCCAAGGGATTAACAAATTTATATGTAGACTAGTTTTAAAAGTATTACATTACAAAAATTAGAACTTAAGTGGAAATATTATAAGATAATTTAAGATGTTTCTGGAACACGGACCCTGACCAAAAATATACGAGGCATGTAGTGGGAAAAGCGGGCTTAATGCATGTGTGTAGTGTCGTCCCGGATTAGCCTGTGCAGGCCGCACAGGCTAATCCAGGACGGCACTTCCCGCCTACAGTGCATTTATGTTTAGAAGAGACTTCCTTGAAACAGAAAATACCATAACAGCGGAAAGTGCCGTCCTGTGCAGTCCGCACAGGCTTATCCGGGACGACACTTTATACGCACATGCATTAAGCCCGGTTTTCTCACGACACGCCTTATACATATGTGCATATGTTGACTGGGTATTGCCTGTTTCAGACCATGCGGAGCTGAAGAACCTGCTGATAGATGCTGAGGAGAAGCACTTCCCGGACTCTGAGCTCCTGCAGTCCCTGAACAGTGCCGTCACAGAGGCCATGAAGTGTGCAAACGTGGCCAGCCAGCTTGTCTCCAAGAAAGTCAGGACCCGGTAAGGCATTCAAGATGCTGCCAGTAGAAACTTTGAGGCTTTAGGGGATTTGTGTAGTACAATGAAAGTACCAGAAAAATTGCATGCATGTTAAACTTTCCCAAAGTGATTGCCATGTTTGTATCTCTTAAACTTCCTACTGTTTCTGTTATGTTTGGTAGTTAACTATAAATTATCATTTTCAAGAATTCTGTTCTATATATAAGTCTATACGTTAACTTGTCAAGAGGTTACTAGTACTTTCTAAATGTTGTTTTCTAGGAACAGACAGAGTACAGATGGGAAGTACATAGCCAAGCTGAGTCTAGAAGAGCTGAACTGCTTCTATGAGCAGGTGGCCTGTCTACCCTGCATCATCAAGGAACGCAAGCTACTCAAGGTAGGGGTCTCATCAACCATCTACTGGCATGACTTCAGCCAATGGATTATTGCTAAAATGGATGTCTTCTTGGAAGAAGCATTTCACAATCTGCCTTAGCCAATGGATGCTCATCAACATGTGCTTGTTTTGTTCCCATAATATCATGAACTATTATTAATGTGATGAAAAATGCAACCAAGACATAGTAACTTTTGTATAATATAAAGAATACTTTTAAGTAAAACATGATCTCTTTGTATCCTTTGAATTATGTGATATATGTAATTCCATCTATAGTACTAAGGAATACATTCAGGGGTGGCGAAATCAGATATTGCCTTACTCATCTGATTTTGGTTAAATGCTGTTTGTCACTTGTCCATACAGTAATTATATTGTAGTCTGGCGAAATTTCCCTTGTATGAACATGAATTGTGACAAGCTGAGCATTACGGAGCGTTGACCTCGCCACCCCTGTAAATACTAAAAGCACCTTATCTAGGCATTAGGTCACATGTTATGTCCGTGTCTTCAGGACCTGCTGGACCAGGTGCTCAAGTTCCAGTCGGATGCTAAAGAGGCCCTAGAGGCAGAGACCCCTGACTCCTCCAAGCTGGAGCATCTCATAGAGTTCAGTGCAACACTTGATGTGGACCTGCCTGAAATACCAAAACTCAAACAAGTATGTCTTTGTATTCTTTTGTTTTGGAGATTTGAAGCAAATGGTAGAATAATTACAGAATTATAAACAATGCTTTTTATTTGCTTATGATGTAAGATATATGTAATGTACAAATATAAATTGGCAAAAATAATTACCAAATATTAGTTTATCAAATTTGTTAAGATTATTGTTGGGTATATAGCTTCAGATAAACAGAGAACATACAGTATGGCTATTTAAATACTTCATCATATGACGAGTATGCTGTGAATGAAGTATATAGAGGGCATGGTTATGATGTGAATGAAGTATATAGAGGGCATGGTTATGATGTGAATGAAGTATATAGAGGGCATGGTTATGATGTGAATGAAGTATATAGAGGGCATGGTTATGATGTGAATGAAGTATATAGAGGGCATGGTTATGATGTGAATGAAGTATATAGAGGGCATGGTTATGATGTGAATGAAGTATATAGAGGGCATGGTTATGATGTGAATGAAGTATATAGAGGGCATAGTTATGATGTGAATGAAGTATATAGAGGGCATGGTTATGATGTGAATGAAGTATATAGAGGGCATGGTTATGATGTGAATGCAGTATATAGAGGGCATGTTATGATGTGAATGATAGAATGTTAACCAAAAGAGCAGGATAAATGCTAAGTATCATTATTATGAAATATTAATGTATATTACCTGCAACAAATGTTGAATGTTATATGCTGCTGTATCGCTGTTCAGGTGCTACACCAGGCCAAATGGCTGGACGAGGTGCGTGACTCCCTGCAGGATCCCAACGCAGTGGTCCTGGAGACCCTGAGGAAGCTGATGGAGTCTGGGGTCGGGCTGTCCCCCCACCCCGCCGTGGAGAAGGCCATGGCTGAGCTGCAGGAGCTCCTCACACTCAGTGAACGCTGGGAGGAGAAGGCAAGGATCTGTCTGCAGGCCAGGTATGCTGGGCTCGTATCAGCAGGATTTAGCAGTCTTCGAAATAAGCAGTTTGGCCAAGAAAGCCAGACTTTTTATATTTTTACTTGAGACCAAGAAAGTGTTGCAAGCCCTCCTGTATAAATAAGATAATCTGAGCAAGCCTGGTTCAAAATTTACCAGTGCTGGGCTTACGGGATTGTGCTAAATTCGTCTGCTGATGTAGAAAAGATTTGTTTGAATAAACATGTAGATTGTTGCTGGTACTGCATCTATACTGTGGTTGTCATATTAGCTTTACTTTCAGATCTGTGTTACATTTTAACCTTTAACTATTGATTTACTTTCAAACATTTTTGTATTTATTGGTGTTGTGTGCCTTTTCAAGAAAAAAGCCATGTTAATTATAAAGTAGATTATACTGGAGATAAACACAATCTCCATATATGTTGGCTATAGACTATTCATTTATTTTGCATTTTCAGACCAAGACACGTGTTGAGCACCTTGGAGGCAATAGTGAACGAGGCATCAAACATTCCAGTGTATCTGCCTAACGTGAACACCCTGAAAGAGGCACTACGCAAAGCTAAAGAATGGACATCGAAGGTAGAGTCTATTCAGAACTCAGACTCGTATCCCTACCTGGACGTGGTAGAGTCCCTGGTCAACAAGGGCCGCCCTATTCCAGTGCGCCTGGATCAGCTGCCACAGGTGGAGTCCCAGGTGACTGCAGCCAAGTCCTGGAGGGAACGCACTGCGAGAACATTCCTGAAGAAAAACTCTACATATTCACTACTAGAGGTACATCTTGTGAAATTTATATAACAGTTTTAGTCTTATTTTGTGTTCAATTGCGTGTTTGCCTTTTGCTATTTGGATTTTGTTTGATTTTAAAACTTTAATCATTATTACTTACACTGGTTACTTTTGACAGTTGTTTTAATAAATTTCAAGCAATAGATGTTTAAATAAATTTTAAAGAAGTTTCTTGTATTATAACATTAAAATGTGCTCATAAATGTATTAATGACACTGAACAACACTCTGGATATGATATATGATAGCACTACTATGAAGGTGTTGTCAAGCTATATACAATGTATGTTTTAAATATATATGAAAAATAAATTCTTTATAATACAATATACACACTTGTTCATGTATCCAAGCGCTTTCGGTATCAATGTTATGTATACTAGGTGACAAATTGGTGACTGTACTATCGTTACTGCCTGCAGGTGCTGTCCCCCCGTACCGACGTGGGCATGTACATTGGGGGGCGTAAGAAAAAGAAGCTGAAGGACCTTGACAAGAGCCTCTCTGACAGCAACCTCACAGACATCAAGATAGAGGAACAGAGGGACCCTGCTCTCATTGTGAGTACCGGTAGTCGTCTCATTGTGAGTACCGGTAGTCGTCTCATTGTGTGTACCGGTAGTCGTCTCATTGTGTGTACCGGTAGTCGTCTCATTGTGTGTACCGGTAGTCGTCTCATTGTGTGTACCGGTAGTCGTCTCGTGAGTACCGGTAGTCGTCTCATTGTGAGTACCGGTGGTCGTCCGATTGTGAGTACCGGTGGTCGTCTCATTGTGAGTACCGGTGGTCGTCTCATTGTGAGTACCGGTGGTCGTCTCATTGTGAGTACCGGTGGTCGTCTCATTGTGAGTACCGGTGGTCGTCTCATTGTGAGTACCGGTGGTCGTCTCATTGTGTGTACCGGTAGTCGTTTCATTGTGAGTACCGGTCGTCGTCTCATTGTGAGTACCGGTGGTCGTCTCATTGTGAGTACCGGTGGTCGTCTCATTGTGAGTACCGGTGGTCGTCTCATTGTGTGTACCGGTGGTCGTCTCATTGTGAGTACCGGTAGTCGTCTCATTGTGAGTACCGGTAGTCGTCTCATTGTGAGTACCGGTAGTCGTCTCATTGTGAGTACCGGTAGTCGTCCCACGGAAAGCTGTGTCCACTGGCCATGGCCACAAGCTCTTGAGGATAATCTTAAGTTATGCTTTAGTGATGATTTCAAATTAGGCGCGTCGTGGGAAAACCGGACTTAATGCATGTGCGTAAAGTGTCATCCCGGATTAGACTGCAGTCTGCACAGGCTAATCCGGGATGGCACTTTCCACTTTTATGGTATTGTCTGTTTCAAGAAAGTCTCTTCTAAACATAAATCCACTGTAGGTGGAAAGTGCCGTCCCGGATTAGCCTGTGCGGACTGCTTTATGGATACTGGTCCAGAAATTCATAACACAACCAATTGCTCGTTTCGTCTTGTCTGTGTTGTGTAAAATAAGATTGTTAAATTTAAGAGTTTATCAAAAGTTATATCTGTACCCTGTGTTTCTTTTACACCACCTTCTCTTGTTCTGGGTAAAAAGCTTTATTCTTAATAATCCATAGTTTTGTGACACAATAACAGCTAAGAGGCTTGAAAGCATTGAATTTGTAGCCTCTTTTCCTGTATATTCGGCCACTTAAGAGCTAAACTGCTTTAATACCATAAATGAGCACAATTTTAACACCAGTGAGACTTTTATCTGTAAATTTAAGGTCCCTCCTCCTAAATAAAGGCCAGATAGTGTAGAGATCAGCCATTCACTAAGTTACTTGCCAATTCTAGGAAGGCACCCTAGCAACCATACATTTGTCAGATGTTTCCTACCATTTGGTTCGGTCTTCATTTTGATAAGAAAACTTTAACATTTTGTTACAATTTTGATATAATTCATTAGAAGCATTATTAAACTAACACACACTAGCATACTGTTTGAAAATGACTGTTTACAAAATTCTTGGCTTATGCACAAAGTGTGTAGCTGTTTTGGGGAATTTCTTTTAAAAATCGTAATTTTTTCAGACAAAATCTAAAATTTGCAATATTTATGTGATAAAATGAAGACTGATAACTAACACAAGTTTTATAAGAAATAATAGTTAATTTGCATTATCTGGGGGTGTCCGAATCTATAGGAAAAAAGGATATATAGCTTTATGTAATGTTTGAAGGTTGCTGCATTCAAACTTGCGGAGGAGAAGGAGGCAGAAGCCATGATGGATCTGAGGATCCGTAACATGGAGAAGATCCGCAATGACGGCATGGACGCCAAGTTCTGCATCTGCCGTAAGGGAGCGTCAGGGTTCATGCTGCAGTGTGAGCTGTGCAAGGACTGGTTCCACGGTGAGTGGCATGTTCCATGTACCCAGGGCTGTCATTATCAATGGAAACAAGTGATTTTTATCCAGATCTAAGCGATTTAGCCAGGGGTCTATGGGGCCCATTTGTGATATTACCTATTGCAATTTTTAAGTTCCTGAAAAAAACAACCGATTTTCTCATGATTTTAAACGATCAGTTTGATTGGCAATCGGTTAATAATGACAACCCCGTGTACCGGTACTGTAGAAAAGAGTTAGTGATCATTGAACAATCATACACGAAGAAAATCAGCAGAATGATCTTTGGGTATTATAAAACCTTACCTGTATACAAAATATGAAATTGTGGTTGGCACTAAGAAATTAAAGTTAAAATGAAAATAAGTGGTGAAATATATTGAAAATAAGTAGTCAAATATTTTGCAAAAATGTCATTTTGAACTTATTTTCCCAGAATATCTGAAAATACATTTCATGTTAAAGTTATTCCAAACATGTTAGTAACCATTTGCTATTTTCGCTGCCTGTAATACCAACTGTTAAACTACTATGCAGTCACGTTGAATATTGGATATATTTTTCAGGAACATGTGTGCCATTACCCAAATCAGCAAACATGAAAAATCGTTCATCCCAGCTGGCTGCAGTGCAGGCTGCCAAGGATCTCAAGTTTCTGTGCCCGCTGTGTTTAAGGTCGCGCCGTCCCCGACTGGAAACCATCCTGTCATTACTAGTCTCTCTGCAGAAACTCCCAGTGCGCTTGCCTGAAGGTGAGGCGTTGCAGTGCCTGACTGAACGTGCAATGGCCTGGCAGGACAGAGCCAGACAGGCTTTGACCACCTCGGAATTAGCATCAGCTCTTGCTAAACTCAGTGTTTTAAGTCAGAAAATGGTGGAACAGGCTGCCAGAGAAAAAACTGAGAAAATAATAAATGCAGAACTTCTGAAGGCTGCAAATAACCCAGAGCTGCAGGGTCATCTAGCAAGTGTCACTCATAGTGCATTCAGCCGGAATGGCAGTGGTGATACCCAGGCCAGGCATGCTGACTCTGGTATCAGCATGGACATAGAAAACATGCCCATGCCCCTTTCCCCTCCGGGCATGGGCGAGGAGTCCCAGGGTGGGGAGGAAGACTACCAGTTGGAGATAGAGGTGGTCAGCTCTGGAGAGAACAGCAACAGCAACCCACCAGCTAGCGGCATGTCGGAACATGCCTACTCTACAATGTCTAAGCTTCCTGCAGGTAATGCCTGTGAGCACTGGCTGGTAGTGTGCCAATTTTATCTTCTTTCTGTTTGGAAACCCATGTTCAGGCATTATTTAAATTAAGTAGATCAGTCATATGCTTAAATTGCAATAGTTGAATTGTTTGCAATTGTTAAAGTACAAACACATGATGAATTCAACACAGTTAAACAGTCAATGAAATTAGGGGTTTGGTCAAGCAAGCCCAAAGTCTTATATGATTACTTGAGAGCAAGAAACTATTACAAGCCCACCTATATAAATCTGAGATTCTGAGCATGCCCGGTTCAAACTACTGGTTAAACTTTTGAAAGAAAGAATTAGCCCCAAAAAATAAGTTAAAATGTAATGTCTGCTTCAAAAGAATTGAAATTATTAAAACTGTAATTGAAATGATTTTCTGCTTGTGCCTATGCTGTTGAACTAGATCTTGTATGTTATTCTTTGTATACCAGGTGCAGGCACGCCTAAGAAGCAGCAGAGGAAGACGCCGCTGGTTCCGCGGCAGGTAGAGAACCCGGTACTGGAGCTGTCGGACCAGGCCAAGGTCCAGCTGGAGATCCTGATGATGGAGGGCGACCTGCTGGAAGTGTCCCTGGACGAGACCCAGCACATCTGGAGGATCCTGCAGGCCTGCCAGCCACGATCTGAGGAGAACAAGGTGGTCGAGTTTGATGTAAGTCTGCCTGGAGTAGTTGTGGGTTTTAGGTAAAGTTTTCAGGAAGAATCTATTGGGGCTACTAAAGAAATGCACATTTATCTTCTCTTGACACTAGCTTTTGGTAACGTTACACAGTGATTCGTTTATTATGAAAGAAAAATGCAATGAAATGAAAAAGTTGAAACTAATGTATTCATAAAACACTGCTTCATACATTTACCTGTACTGCTTTGTTTAAGTTTTAAGACATTGGAAGAGAAAAATGTCTGTACAAATCATGTTATTTGAAAAACTTCAAATAGTTTGTTTCTTTTCAGGAGTATGACACAAAAATTGGTTACGATGGAGAACGAATAAAGATCAAGAAGGAAAGGGATCCAGAAAAGAAGAAGCTACTGAAAATGAAGCGTAAACAGGCCCTCGAGGGGATTGATGACCCTTTAAAGCCCAAAAAGGTCAAGGTCATTACAGTTGGGCTTGATGGGGATAAGTTGATGAAGAAAAAGAAGCTGAAAATGATGAAACCCAAAGTTGGCAGAGAATTTGATGAAAATGGAATGGGTACACACATTTCTGAAATATTTGTGTGCACAATGTTTATAATTATATTATGTTGTGCATGTGTTTAGTAATGTATAAAATTTTAATATTTTATAACACTTAAGTATTGGAGAAAATGTTTTTGACATTGTATTATTTGTTGAAAATATTTCTGCTCAGTGTGGTGTTTAAAACGCTGTGAACATTACATACTGGTAATCAGGTAAGATCTTGTCTAACGAGTTTGAATTACATGTATATACATTTGAGAGTTAGAACATTCTAATCAGCCATGCTTTGTATAAAAACATTCATGTACACCTTACATTTCTGTTAAATATTTTCCTTATTGACTACAGAAGTATACTGTATATGGCTGTATGATGTAACTATTGAAATATTGTATGTTTCAGAATTTGATGAGCTTCTAGGCCAAGAGGAAATGACAGGGCCTTTAACTATTGACATCAAACCAGAAAAGTTGAAAAAAATCTCCAAGAAATACCCAGACAAAGGAGAGAAACCACGCAAGAAGAAAAAACTCAAGGTATTTTATCATGCTATGCATTACTTTTATGTGAGAAGAGAATTCACTACAAAGGGAATGCATCAAACATACTTATTTATTGTGCATCTTCTAATTCAAATGAACAATATAGAAATCAGTATAAGTCTAATTTAGACAAAAGGTTTATTTAGAATTGAACATTGTTCAATAAATTATTCTCCCACTTAAATAAATCCTGATAAAAATATCTTAACCAAGTGTTTTGCCTGTTATCATGACCGGCTAGGTTATTTTCATAATTACATGCTCCCATATGTTAAATGGAATCAGTTCTTAAATCTCGGTGTAGGATTAGGAAACTGAACTGTGCTCAATAATAAGAAACTACAAACTACTGTAGATATCGAGAAAATAATATATATATTTTTAACAACTGCAACAAAATGCGGTGTTGGTACATTACTTATGTGATATGCCTGGACCACTACAGATGCCTGTTAAACCTGAGGATGGACAGATAGTGGAGAAGAAGAAGAGGAAGAGACGCACACAGAAGGAGGTGATGATGGCCGATGAGGATGACAGCGATGAGGACTGTGCTGCACTCAAGTGTCTCAAACCTACAGGTGAGTTCAGCTGGTGTGCAAATCTATACAGGGGTTCTGTGTGTAGTACTTGAAGCACAAATTACATACAGTATTGAGTTCCATACAATTAATATGGCATTGACAGTTATGATGAATATATTACAGATCCATTATGAATGTACAAGTTTTCATATTGCATTCGTTTTCATTTGATGTATTGCAACTCAAATGCATTATGATTGAAAGGTTCATCAATAAACACTTGAAATTTTGAATTAATGATAATTTAATGTGAAATTAAAGTGAAGTGTTAGGTTAATTTTGTTCAAGCAATAGTTCTATGAACCACGCACATGGAAATTTTGAGCATTGGCTTGGCAATGTGTGTAGTAGAAAAATACCATAGGTTTGCAAATGATTTGAGAAGAACTTGTTTTCAAGTGTTCAAAATTTATTTCCTCATAATTTTGTTTGGAATGTTAGGCTATAAAAATAAATTTCAAAAACAACAGTACACTGGTAGAAACTCGTTTGCTGTTAACTCAGAAAAATATACTAGTATAAGGCGTGTCATGTGAAACCCAGGCTTAATGCATGTGCATAAAGTGTTGTCCCGGATCAGCCTGTGCAGTCCTCAAGGCTGATCCGGGACAACACTTTACGCACATGCATTATATATTTACTTAATAACAAGTTGTTTGTGTTTGTTAACTCGGAAAAGAATATACATTTAAATAACAGTGTGATGTGTTGTATAATCAGGTGAAGTGAACTGGGTGCAGTGTGACCGCTGCGAGGAGTGGTTCCACCTGCTGTGCGTGGGTCTGGCGGAGGACGAGGTGTCAGAGGAGGAGGAGTACGAGTGCTTCAACTGCAAGCAGGGCCGCGGACAGCAGGCCGTACTCCTGAACCCTGGTCAGGTCAGCGCCCCCAACACCATCTCCAGCATGTACAACGGGGGGCGCTATGGCAGCGAGGGGGGCCCCGCGCAGATGGAGAAACAGGACTCTGACACCAGTATTGGAAACATGTTGATGTGCAATGAGGAGGTTGATGTTGCCATGGCCACAGGGGGTTACAGCAGGTCACTGCTGAATGGAAAAGGGGACACGGGTGGCATGTCAGGGCTGTCCAAGCTGACCCAGTTCTCGTACGAAACGGATGAAAGCTCTCAGGATGAAGTGAAGTCCACGTATTCCCTGGGAGGAAACAGTGGAGACTCTCAGCAGGAGCAAATTGTTACCATGGCAACAGATTCCCAGGCAGCGGTCGAGGGATTGTAGTGAATGCTAGTGAACTAAGAACTAAAACATTTATTCATTAATATACATGTATCTTTGATTCTGGTCCTGGAATAGTGGAGTTTGAACATGAACCACAGTTGTGCTGAGTAGTTGTTTGGAGATTATAATAAACACATGTCTCATGTTTGATTTTCATAGTTCAGTCACTGATTTTTCTGAATGTTGTGTTTATGTAGTGTCCATCCATTTGGTCATTAAATGCTGTTTTTCATTATGTTTAAGGTAAAACATTAGTTCTTATTTTGAAAACACAACAACCATTGTGTATTTTGAGTTTATTTTCGGAAATGAGGCTTTGTAAAAATATGCATGTTAAGTTATTTGATATTTTATCTTCATTTGTCATTATTTTGTGTAATTTGTGTTTTTTTGTTGTTTTTTTGTTAAATACGTTTTTTATCACTTCATAGTTTTTGTAAAATAATTGCATATTCAGCACTTTTCATTTTAAAACAGTATTTGTTTTGGATAATCTGTATTAATCATTTTCAGGTTTAAAAAGTGGATATCATTAATAAAATATTGTGTGTAAACATTGAATCATGTGTATATACTGTGTATACAAGTTTTAGTAGAGACCTTTCTGTGAAATGTGCTTTTATGATGCATGTCCAGGACTGAACATTATGTTCAAAGTATGTATGCAAAATTTTCCATAAGACATGAAAGTGATTTACAGTTTCATTTAATGTTCACCAATCATAAAGTGCTTTTCTTTTTGTCTTCTGTGGTCATCAATTGGAACATTACATTCTCATTTATTTTAGTGTGTACGTGGTTATATGTCAATAAAAGTAATTCATTTGAGGTCGTTGTCATCTTTTACATGCCATTCTAAGGATTCGTCCTGTGACAAAATGGATCAAGTGATCTGTTAGGAAATGAGGCAGCATGGTCACATACATTGCCAGTGTGCTGATATCTCAGTACCTTATAATATATTTTAGCTTGACTTACAGAGAAAAAAGGCATGCTATTTTACTCACCCCGGGTTCAGCGTCCAAGCTAGATTGAACATTTTCAGTGAGCTAGTTTCTTAGGAATGGCTTCAGGGATTTCATTCAAACTTAAAGCATTTATTGCCCATATTAAAATGAACGTGTAAGCAAACTCTAGTTTGAAATTTGTCCAAATTATTGGCCTTTTAAGCTCAACTTTTCGAAGAAAAGGCGAGCTATTCTACTCGCGTCAGCGTCCAAACAAGGTTGAAGTTTTTCGGTAAGCTAGTTTCTCTGGAATGGCTTGAGGGATTTCATTCAAACTTAAAATATTTATTCCTCACATTAAAATGAACCTATAGGCCAAGTTTAGTATCTCTAGTTTGCTCATGGTGAGCTTTTGTGATCGCCTTTTCGCCGTCGTTGACATTTACCTTGTGAACACTCGAGGCCTCGTTTATTGCCCAATCTTTATGAAACTTGCTCAAAACATTTGTCTTAATGATATCTCGGATATTTCGAAACTGGGTCATGTGGGGTCAAAAACAAGGTCACTAGGTCAATAGAGAATAACAGGTTACTGCCTGGTCTTGTGTAATATATCAGGTGAGGCTTAGAATAATATAACGACGGGGCTTGCCGAGCCGTTATGTTATTATATTTAAGGGCGGCGCTGATTTTGCTGAGCCGACTTTTACACGTTCACGTACATGTCGTTATGGTTTTCTAAAAGTTGACTGGATAATACCTCATTATTAACATTTCGTAATCTTAAGTGAACTGTTTTCACTACGAATACATAGATGACACGCATGCTCATTCATAAAATACTGAAAATGCGAACTGAAATGGATTGTAACGATCAATTTCATCGGAGAACACACAACGCCGAATTGTTTGGAGACGCCATTTTGGAGTTGTGTATTGAAATGGACATTTCCAAGATCGTGTCAATATTGACAGTATTTGACTATAGTATGTTCAATTTTTGGTAATGTTTTTGGTTCAACATAAACTGATGCTTTGTAGTGACTTTTAGTGCATTTATTATGAATGTATTGAAATAAATTTGTATGGATGATTTATTGTGTTCCATAGATGACATCATATCACTACCAAAGTGCGGGTTTATGTGAATATTTAAAAAATACCGTTTTTGTGATTTATGACAAAAATAATGAACTATAGATATACGTTCTTGGTATCAAATTGTTTTTTTTTGTTGAATCTGATTCATTTTTACTGAAACTGTTTACTTTATAGTTGATTCCGAATAATATGACATACCTCCAAACATTGTATCAGGCACCTTTGTATCAGGCCGAGTGGTATGATAGTGGTATGATAAAATTGAATAATAAGCTTGTTAACACTCAGAACATTTGTTTCTATGATATGTTGGACTAGTTCGAAACTGGGTCATGGGGTCAAAAACTAGGTCACCAGGCCAAATTGAAAAAACATGTGAACATCCTAGAGGCCACATTTGAATCTTTATGAAATAAGCTCAGAACAGTTTAGTTCCTTAGCCCCCCAGGTGAGCGACCTAGGCCTTATTGCCCTCTTGTGCAATTGGAAACTTTACATGTAGGCTTTTTGGATAGGTGACAGCTTTTCGTTGAGTTAGTTTCTCATGAATGGCTTAAAGGATTTCATTATGTCACCCCCCACGTAGTGGGTAGGGAGACATATTGATTTTGTGCTGGAATGTTGTATGTCTGGATGGATGAATGTCAGGACTCCAGGAAAAACGTTGTCTGTGCTTGTTTTTTTGCGGATTTTTGTGGAGTTATGAAGTTTTCAAATAACAGACCTTGTTTGCGCTTGTTCTCTGTAACCCCTGGTTCAATTTTGACAAAACTCCACAGAGTTGATCAGTACCAAGCCTAGATGTGCATATCTTTGGCAGATTTTGATGGAGTTACAGCCCTTTGAAGTTTTTCACACAACAAACCTTGTCCTCGGTGCTTGTTCTCTGTAATTCCTAGTTGGATTTGGCGGACCTTACGAGGATTGATCAGTACTAAGTCTAGTTGTGCATATCGTTGACGGTGGATTTTTGTGTGTGAAGTAACGGCCCTTTAAGTTTTTCATGTAACAGATCTTGTCTGCGCTTGTTCTTCGTAATGCCTAGTCGGATTTGGACGAAACTTCACAGGATTGATCAATACCAAGTCTAGTTGCACATATCGTCTGCATGTCGTTGTTGGCAGATTTTTGGCCCTTTGGAGTTTTTCACATAACTGACCTTGTCTTCGCTTGTTATCCATAAGCCCTGGTCGGATTTTGACGAAACTTAACAGGATTGATCAGTACCAAGTCTAGTTGTGCATATCGTCCACATGTTGTCGTCGGCGAATTTTTGGCGGAGTTACGGACCTTTGAAGTTTTTCACGCAACAAACCTTGTCTGCACTTGTTCTTTGTAACCCATGGTCAGATTTAGACGAAACTTCATAGAATTGATCAATGCTAAGTCTTGTTGAGCGTATCATCTGCATGTCATCGTCAGCAGGTTTTTGGTGGAGTAACGGCCCTTAGAAGTTTTTCACATAGTAGACCTTGTCTGCTCTTGCTCTCCGTAACACCTGGTCGGATTTTGAAGAAACTTCACATTAATATTGCCATGTCAATCAACGTTATATGTCAAGGATTACACAAAAGAGTTAAAATAAACTCTTTATTTCCATTGTGGTCCTTGGATCAGTACTAAGTCTAGTTGTGCATATCGTCGGCATGTTGTTGTCGGATTTTAAGCGGAGTTATGACCCTTTGAAGTTTTTCACATTTTAGACCGTGTCTGCGCTTGTTCTCCGTAATCCCTGGTCGGATTTCGACAAAACGTCGTTGGCAGCAGAATTTTGGCAGAGTTGTGGCCCTTTTAAGTTATTGGCGTAACAGACCTTTGTCTGTGCTCTTTTCCGTAACAACTGGCTGTAATTTGATAAAACTTCAAAGGATGGATCAGTACCAAGTGTGGTTGTGCATGTCTTTGGCATGTCATGGTAGGTAGATTTTGGGCGGAGTTATGGCGGTGCGTAGGGGGTAGACTCTTTTTTTCAAAAACAAACTCTAGTTCAAACTTGAAACACTTATTCCCTATATTAAAATGAACCCATATGCGAATTTGAAATTTGTCAAAATTATGGGCCATTTTACACTTAGAAAGTTTACATTCCCATGGGTTGCGGCGTCAACTTTTAATTTCAGATCTCTAACTGGAGAATGAATCTTCATACATAGATACCCTAAAGCAATACTTTCATGCATTTGCGTCAAGGTCACATTTACTTAAAATAGAAAAAAACAGTTACTCAATAACTCAAGAACAAATATTTTAATGAAACTAAATTTGCCGATACTGAAAAGCGAGATATTGCATGAGATTGCATATGGGGTAAGTAGGGTGAAGGTCTGGGTCACTGTTTTAGAAGTAAGAAAAATGCTTTCCAGTCAGTAACTCAAGAAGAAAATTAATTTTGTTTAATTGGCCCCTATTTATCCAAACAGTTTTAGAAACAAGAGGGCCACGATGGCTCTAGGTCGCTCAACTGAGTTTAAGGCATCCCAGTTTTGACCCCAGGGGCATCATTTGAACAATCTTTGTAGAAGACTGGTATGCAATGTTACATACCAAATATGAAACCACTGGGCCATGCGGTTTCAGAGGAGAAGATTCTTGAAGTAATTTTGCTATTAAAGTCTATACAAACAATGTGACCCCCGGGGCTTGGCCAGTTCTGACCCCAGGGCATGATTTGAACAATCTTTGTAGAGGACCCCTATACAATGTTACCAACCAAATAAACCTCTGGGCCTTGCGGTTTCAGAGAAGAAAATTTTCAAAGTCATTTAGCTATTTAAGTCTATATAAACCATGTGACCCCCGGGGCGTGGCCAGTTTTGACCCCAGGGGCATAATTTGAACAATCTTTGTAGAGGACCACTATGCAATGTTACATACCAAATATGAAACCTCTGGGCCTTGCGGTTTCAGAGGAGACGATTTTTTTTGAAGTAATTTTGCTATTTAAGTCTATATAATCCATGTAACCCTGGGGCGTGGACAGTTTTGACCCCTGGGGTATCATTTGAACAATCTTTGTAGAGGACCCCTATACAATGTTACCATCCAAATACCAAAACTTCTCCGCCTTGCGGTTTCGTCGGAGAAGTCATTTAGCTATTTAAATCTATATAAACCATGTGACCACCGGGGCGTGGCCAGATTTAACACAAGGGGCATCATTTGAACAATCTTTGTAGAGGACCACTATGCAATGTTACATACCAAATATGAAATCTCGGGGCCTTGCGGTTTCAGAGATTTTTAAAGTCATTTTGCTATTTAAGTCTACATAACCATGTGACCCCCAGGGCGTGGCCAGTTTTGACCCCAGGGGCATCATTTGAACAATCTTTGTAGAGGGCCACTAGAGGATGCCACATACCAAATATGAAACCACTAGGCTTTGTGATTTCAGAGGATATTTTTGCAGTAATTTTGCTATTTAAGTCTATGTGACCCCTGGGGCGTGGCCAGTTCTGACCCCAGAGCCATCATTTGAAGAATCTTTGTAGAGGACCCCTATACAATGTTACCTACCAAATACCAAACCTCTCGGCCTTGCGGTTTCGGAGAAGATTTTCAAAGTCATTTAGCTATTTAGGTCTATATAAACCATGTGACCACCGGGGCATTGCCAGTTTTAACCCCAGGGGACTCATTTGAACAATCTTTGTAGAGGACCACTATGTTATATTACGTACCAAATAAGAAACCTCGAGGCCTTGCGGTTTCAGAGATTTTTGCAGTAATTTTGCTATTTAAGTCTATATTAACCATGTGACCACCGCGCCATGGCCAGTTTTGACCCCAGGGGCATCATTTGAACAATCTTTGTAGAGAACACTATGCAATGTTACATACCAAATATGAAACCTCTGGCCCATTCCGTTTCAGAGGAGATTTTTAAAGTCATTTTGCTATATAAGTCAATATAAACAATGTGACCTGGGGTGTGGCCAGTTTTGACCCCAGGGGCATCATTTGAACAATCTTTGTAGAGGACCACTAGAGGATGACACATACCAAATATGAAACCACTGGGCCTTGCGGTTTCAGATGAGATTTTTAAAGTCATTTTGCTATTTAGGTCTATATAAATAATGTGACCCCCAGGGAGTGGCCAGTTTTGACCCCAGGGGCATCATTTGAACAATCTTTGTAGAGGACCACTATACAATATTACCAACCAAATACCAAACCTCTAGCCCTTGCGGTTTCAGATAAGATTTTCAAAGTCATATAGCTATTTAAGTCTATATAAACCATGTGACCGCTGGGGCGTGGCCAGTTTTAACCCCAGGGGCATCATTTGAACAATCTTTCTAGAGGACCACTATGCAATATTACATACCAAATATAATAACTCTGGGCCCTGCAGTTTCAGAGGAGATTTTTAAAGTCATTTTGCTATGTAAGTCTATATAAACCATGTGACCCCCCGGGGCATTGCAAGTTTTGACCCCAGGGGCATCATTTGAACAATCTTTGTAGAGCACCACCATAGGATGCCAAATACCAAATATGAAAGCTCTCAGCCATGCAGTTTCAGAGATTTTTAAAGTTTTCACTTTTTAAATCTATTTTTAGCTCTGGTGACCTACATATGCAGCGGACCGACACGATTTGAACAATTTTGAAAGAGGGTCACCCAAGGATTATTCCTGTGAAGTTTGATGAAAATCTGCCCAGCGGTTTAGGAGATGATTTTGTTTGAATTAAAATGTTGACGCACGATGGATAAAAGATTATCACAAAAGCTGAGGTGAGCTAAAAATGCCATTAACTATTAAAAGTACAAGAAAAGTCGAGCGCACTTTCCTTGGACAGCTTTTGTTAAATATGCAGATATTCAGAGCTCCAGATAAAGGGGCATTTATGTAAATACCGTTTATAATGTTGCAAATACCCTTTAGAAATTGAAGGTAGGGAGAACTAGTAAGTCTTGCCAAGAACTGAAAAAAATATTTTTTGTCTGCAATCAAGTTTCTTAATATATCTAATTAAATACTGCTAGCACTTTACAATATTTACATGCACATTATTATACTTCACACTTAACAACAGGGGATTATAATACCCTTTTAGGCCCACTCATATCTGAAGCTCTGAGAATACCCTTTAAGATCCTCCAATACTCTTTAAAGCTGATGGTCTGGGGTAAAACAGCCTTTGACAAAAGAGGTCAGGGGTACAGGACACTTTCTGGAGCCCTGGATATATATATGTGGATATTGCTACATAATGTTAACAGCTGTATATTAAATGTGTACAATAAATCCAATGCATAACAAGCTTTTGCAACACGGATAAAATAACAGGACAGTGAATGTGTCGGAGTTTATATAGTAATGATCTCCATTGGAGCACTGGTTTGTGCCTACGCGACAGACTTTACTGTTCTGTCTAATAACACATCAAAGGAAAACATATAAACATATTTTTATTACTGTATGTTATGTATGTACACCATGCTATCATATTTACAATACCATTGTATCAAAACAATTTACAATTTCTATATCACAACAATGTTAAAAATGAAGGTAGACGTGTACATGCTGTTAAAATTCACGAGCTCATGCCCTTGCCATCAAAGCAATAATGAGAATGCTCTGGTACTTCTCACAGTCCTAATCTGAAGAGTTAAAACTTACACACTTTGTTCTCAATACACTATTACAATTATGAATTAAGTCCACTCTGTGTATATACGGCTGGCTACGCATTTAAGAAAGCTTTCCCTTGTAAAGTGCCGAGATATTTTTGTTCATTCCCCCGTAAACACAATTCTTCTGATTCTAATTTTGGACCTTTCCTTTCCTGTAATAGAAAAGGATAAATGTGTCAAATTATGAGCATCATTCGAGTAGATGTTACAGGATGGTTTAGAATATTCAACACTTATTACATGGAAAGTAAATTTCTGAACTATTCAAAATCCTATTAAAGTGAAAATCGAAATTCAACAAATACTGGTTAATATGTGACTCATTGTTTAATACTGATCTAAACTGTAACAACAAAACTATATTTAGTAATAATTAATTGGAACTACATCAGTGTTTTTTTCCTTTAAATGGAATGCTGGCAGAGCCCTTCAGAAGGGGAAAATCAAGTCATTTTTTTATGAAAAGGGGAAAATTGTATAACTCATAATTTAAGTCAGATTGAATACCTGACTCTACTTAACCGTAATTAATGAAATTTAGTCAAAATAAAGCACAAAACTTGAAGCTTAAACAACTCGATGTAAACAAGAGGGCCTGAGGGCCCTAGGACGCTCAACTGGGACCTTGTAACCCAATTGGAATGTGCATCCCCTAGGTGATAAGTCATTCTGCTATTTAAGTCTATATAAACCATGTGACCCCTTGGCTGTGGCCAGATTTGACCCCAGAGGCATAATTTGAACAATCTTTGGAGAGGACCACTATGCAATGTTAGGTACTACATATAGGAAAGCTGTGGGCCTTGCGGTTTCAGGAGAGGATTTTTAAAGTCAGTTTGCTATTTAAGTCTATATAAACCATGTGACCCCCGGGGCGTGACCAGTTTTGACCCCAGGAGCATAATTTGAACAATATTTGTAGAGGACCACGTATACATACCAAATATGAAACCTCTAGGCCTTGAGATTTCAGAGGAGAAGAATTTTAAAGTAATTTTGCTAAATAAGTTTATATAACCATGTGACCCCTGGGGTGTGGTCAGTTTTGACCCATGGGAATAAGTTGAAAAATCTTTGTAGAGGAGCACTATACGATGTTACATACCAAATACGAAACCTCTTGGCCTTGTGGTTTCAGGAGAAGATTTTTAAAGACATTTTACTATTTAAGTTTATATCAACCATGTGATCCCCGGGGCGTAGCCAGTTTGACCCCAGGGGCATAATTTGAACATTCTTTGTAGAGGACCACTATATGATGTTACATACCAAATACGAAACCTCTGGCCCTTGCGGTTTCAGAGAAGACTTTTAAAGACATTTTGCTTTTTAAGTTTATATAAGCCATGTGACCCCCTGGGTGTAGCCTGTTTTGAGCCCAGGGGCATATTTTGAACAATCTTTGTAGAGTACCACTAAAGGATGTTAAATACCAAATATAAAACCTCTGGGCCTTGTGGTTTCAGAGGAGAAGATTTTTAAAGTCATTTAACTATATATTCTACATAAATCATGTGAGCCCCGGGGCGTGGCCCGTTTTAACCCCAGGGTTATAATTTGAACAAACTTTGCAAAGGACCGCTAAAGGATGTTACATAACAAATATCAAACCTCTGGGCCATGCGGTTTCAGAAGAGAAGATTTTTAAAGTCATTTTGCCATATATTCTATATAAACCATGTGACCCCCGGGGCGTGGCCAGTTTTGACCCCAGGGGCATCATTTGAACAATCTTTGTAGAGGACCACTGTAGGATGTAACATACCAAACACGAAACCTCTGGGCCTTGTGGTTTCAGATGAGAAGATTCTTTAAGTCATTTTGCTATATATTCTATATAAACCATGTGACCCCCGGGGCATGGCCAGTTTTGACCTCCCCGGCATAATTTGAACAATCTTTGTAGAGGACCACTATAGGATGTTACATACTAAATATGAAACCTCTGGGCCTTGCGGATTCAGAGAAGATTTGTAAAGTCATTCTGCTATATATTCTATATAAACCATGTGACCCCCGGGGCATGGCCAGTTTTGACCCCAGGGGCATAATTTGAACAATCTTTGTAGAGGACCACTATAGGATGTTACATACCAAATATGAAACCTCTGTGCCTTGCTGTTTCAGAGAAGAAGATTTTTAAGTTTACACTTTTTAAATCTATTTTTAGCTCTGGTGACCTACATATGTAGCGGACCGTAACGATTTTAACAACTTTGAAAGAGGGTAACCCAATGATCATTCCTGTGAAGTTTGGTAAAAATCTGCCAAGTGGTTTAGGAGGAGATGTCGTTTGATTGAAAAGTTGACGCCGGACGCATGCACGGACGACGGACAATGGGCGATCACAAAAGCTCACCATGAGCACTTTGTGCTCAGGTGAGCTAAAAAAATATCAGCGATAATTGTATAATTGTACACCTAATTACAATAACAGGTGAACATGTGATTCATATAAACTAGTTTTACCTGAAGCATTGACACCCGTTCAAAATTAGAACTTCCACAGTCCCTGAAAATGACAAAACAAAGTGATTATAACCCATCTTTAAGGCTGATGAACTTCGAAGTAAGAGTATCGTAGGTGTCAAAATAAGGCACGACGGCAGGAATGTTTAAAACATAAGTTATTCTGACTATGTAACTTTTGTAACATAATCGTATCAATAAAGAATGAAAACCACTGAAATATTAAGAGCATTTTGCCCTAATTAATACTGACATAAAAACATTTCACATCATTAGCATTTGATAAGTACATTAAAGCTGTTTGATTTATATTAAAGACAAATTCAAACACACTAGCAATAAATGCATACCTAAATTACATTCCAATAAAAAAAAACTGGGCAAAAGACCAATGACACTCTATTTCACAGTAGGACACCTAACAGTTATTGTAATAACAAGTGAAAAAGGGCGACTTCCATGCTTACCTGCATGCCTCTGTAGGAAGTTTGTCGTACGTGATGGTGCGATGTTTACAGTTCTTGCACTTGAAGAATCGTCTCTTGCCCTTCATCCTTATGAATGGGTGGTTCTCCTTCTTACATCTGTCATGCAGACTCACACTCTTGTAGCGACACTGGAACCCAAGGGTAAGCACTGTCATTATTTATTTAATTCTGACATTCAATTGTTTAGCATAATGGTAGATTTGCTTATTGATTGCAAGTTACCCCTGAATGGACAAACATTCTTGTTTAGTATCATACTATGAATTCACCTACATTTCTTGCCTTCTTTTCTACTGACTAACTGCCATTTCATAACAAGAGGGCCATGATGGCCGTAGGTCGCTCACCTGATATTTATGTATGAAGTTCCATTAAAATATCTCAATATGTTCTAAAGGTATTGAGCAAAAACTGTTTTTCTATTTTTAGTGACAGTGACCTTGACCTTGACAACATACGTAAAGCAAGGTCTCAATATAAGGTATCTACGTATGAAGTTTCATTAAAATATCTCAATGTGTTCTTAAAATATTGAGCGTAAACCGTTTTTCTACTTTTAATAACAGTGACCTTGACCCCACCCACCCCATAAGAAAACCCAAGTGAGGTCTAGATATAAGATATGTGTATTAAGTTTCATTAAAATATCGCAATGCGTTCTCAAGTTATTGAGCGGAAACCGTTTTTCTATTTTCAGTAACAGTGACCTTGAGCTCATACACTCCATATGCAATCCCTAAGCAATGTCTCAATATAAGGTACTTATGTATTAAGTTTCATTAAAATAGCTCAATGCGTTCTCAAGATATTTAGTGGAAACCATTTTTCTATTGTTAATAACGGTGACCTTGACCCCACCCACCCCATATGCATTCCCAAACAAGGTCTCAATATAATGTATTTATGTATTAAGTTTCATTAAAATAGCTCAATGCGTTCTCAAGATATTGAGCGGAAACCGTTTTCTATTTTTAGTAACAGTGACCTTGACCCCTCCCACCCCATAAGCAATCCCATGCGAGGTGTCAGTATAACGTATCTATGTTTTAAGTTTCATTAAAATATCTCAATGCGTTCTAAAGTTATAAAGTGGAAACCGTTTTTCTATTTTTAGTAACAGTGACCTTGACCCCACCCATCCCATATGCAATCCCAATCCAGGTCTTGATATAATGCTTTAACCAAATATTAAACCTCTGGGCCTTGTGGTTTCCTAGAAGAATTTAAAAATCATTTTGCCATTTACGTCTATATAAACCATGTGAGCCCCGGGGTGTGGCCATTTTTGACCACATGGGCATCATTTGAACAATCTTTGAAGAGGACCACTATACAATGTTACATACCAAATATGAAACCTCCGGGCCTTGCGGTTTCAGGAAAGAAGACTTTTAAAGTCATTTTGCTATTTAAGTCTATATAAACATTGTGAACCCAGGATGTGGCCAGTTTTGACCCCAGGGGCATCATTTAAACAATCTTTATGGAGGACCACTATACAATGTTATATATCAAATATGAAACCTCTAGGCCTTGCAGTTTCAGAGAAGATTTTTGAAGTCATTTTGCTATTCAAGTCTATATAAACCATGTGACCCCCGGGGTGTGGCCAGTTTTGACCCCAGGGGCATCATTTGAACAATCGTTGTAGAGGACCACTATACAATGTTACATACCAAATATGAAACCTCTGAGCCTTGCGGTTTCAGAGGAGATTTAAAAAGTTATTTTGCTATTGAAATCTATATATACCATGTGAGCCCCAGGGTTTGGCCAGTTTTGACCCCAGGGGCATCATTTGAACAATCTTTGTAGAGGACCACTATACAATGTAACATACCAAATATGAAACCTCTGGGCCTTGTGGTTTCAGAGAAGATGATTTTTAAAGTCATTTTGCTATTCAAGTCTATATAAACCATGTGACCTCCGGGGTGTGGCCAGTTTTGACCCCAGGGGCATCATTTGAACAATCTTTGTAGAGGACCACTATACAATGTTACATACCAAATATGAAACCTCTGGGCCTTGAGGTTTCAGAGGAGAAGATTTTAAAAGTCATTTTACCATTCAAGATATAAACCATGTGACCCCCGGGGTGTGGCTAGTTTTGACCCCAGGGGCATCATTTGAACAATCTTTGTAGAGGACCACTATATAATGTTACATACCAAATATGAAACCTCTGGGCCTTGCGGTTTTAGAGGTGAAGATATAGGTCATTTTGCTATTCAAGTCTATATAAATCATGTGACCCGGGGGTGTGGCCAGTTTTGATCCCAGGGGCATCATTTGAACAATATTTGTAGAGGATCACTATACAATGTTACATACCAAATATGAAACCTCTAGGCCTTGCGGTTTCAGGAGAAGATTTTTAAAGTTATTTTGCTATACAAGTCTATATAAACCATGTGACCCCCGAGGCGTGGCCAGTTTTGACCCCAGGGGCATCGTTTTAACAATATTTGTAGAGGACCACATGTCACATATCAAATATGAAAGCTCCAAGCCTTGTGGTTTCAGAGAAGATTTTTAAAGTTTTCAGTTTTTAAATCTATTTTTAGCTCTGGTGACCTACATATGCAGCAGACCGGAACAATTTGAACAATTTTGAAAGAGGGTCAACCAAGGATCATTCCTGTGAAGTTTGGTGAAAATCTGCCCAGCGGTTTGGGAGATGTTCTTTGAATGAAAATGTTGTCACACGACGCATGTCGCACAAAAGGCGATCCTAAAAGCTCAGTTGTGCTCAGGTGAGCTAATAAATCATTTAATGAAGTTCATTTGAATCCCTTGATTAGTAATCACTAATGGTTTAAAGAGTGGTTCAAAGAGGAAAGTCAAAGCTTTGAATGTAAGTATACCATACCTGACTGCAGTATACGAGGTTGACCTCGACCTCTTTGATGGACGCCATCTTGTCCTCCATCCGTTCACGCTTCTCCAACTCCCCAAAGTAGCGATCTGTATGCTCAGCTTCAGCCTTCAATCATAATCCAACCCAACACAGAATTCAAGTTTATGAAAACATCCAGTGTGCCAGATCAGTATTTAGCATCCATTTAATAATCAAAAAAATATATCATGTAAAAAGTGAATATGTCAGCATCACCAGTACCCAAAACAGCCAATTGCTACTAACATTTCTGAACTTACTTTTCCTGTTAAAATCATTTCAAAATGACAATTATTTGTTCCCAATGAAAATTTGTCTAATGATATTTTATTAAGTCTAACATAACAGTTATTAACAATTCAAAGATTTTTTTCTGAATTCCTTTCACACTCTCAGCTGCTCCTACCTCAGCTAGAGCCCCAGTGTTCTTGGACTTCTTCTTCAGCAGCTGCTGCACCTCTGCCGAGTTCAGATCCAGGTCTCCCAGAAGCTTGGATCTCTTCCTCAGAGGCTCTGTACTCGCTCCTCCTGAGGCTGCAGGGCTCGTTTCAGATTCTGCATCTGCATTATTGTGACTACAGTTTGAAATGCAGTCATATTCAACTTGAAGACATGTGTTTCAATGCATTAGCGAGAAAATGCCATGAAATAAACCATACTTGGTGTACTTACTCAGTAACAACAATGTGCAGTTCAGGAATGTTTTAAATAGAATGATGTTACGATAAAAAATCCTATCAACTAAGAACACAGGTTTTTATTTAAGTCTTAAACTGCTTAGTATTGCTCCCAATAAAAGTCATCGTCCACACGATTTACTAACTAAATATCCATCATAAGTGCATTGAAATAAGGAAAATACACAATGAAGAAGAGATACATATATCTAATTTCCATTGTAACCCAGTATTTAGCAGGTTAGCCTAATGGCTAAATGCCTTTCTGGGGATAAATTATAGGCTCGTCACCATTAACTGTCACATCTTTCGTGCAAATAAAATCTAAGTTTACTAACCCATCTCCTCAGCAACACGTTTCTTGATTTTCTCTCTGGCTTCTGGAGATGTCAGTTTCTTCTTTACAGCATTGGGGTCTTCCTTAGCAATCCCACCTCGGGCTTTCACTTTGGCTATGGCAAGTTGCTGTAAGAAGATATGAGGCGCGTCGTGGGAAAACCGGGCTAAATGCATATGCATTAAGTGTCGTCCAGGATTAGCCTGTGCAGTCCTCACAGGCTAATCGGGGACAACACTTTCCGCCTTCAGTGGATTTATGTTTAGAAGAGACTTCCTCGAAACAGAAAATACCGTAAAAGCGGTAAGTGGCATACTGGATTAGCCGGTGCAGACTGCACAGGCTAATCCGGGACGACACTTCACGCACATACATTAAGCCCGGTTTTCCCATGACGCGCCTCATTTGTTTTTTATAGAACTTTCCATACCCTAAAAAATAACACAATGCACTCATTAAAATTACTCATTATAAAAAATTGATTATCTACAAGAAACAAGAAACAAAAAGCTAATGCGTTTTCTTTGTACACAAGTTATTAAACAAGGATATCAGTGAACTGATGGATGCTCCCCAATGCGCTTTGCCAAGTAATGGCAATGCAATCAGAAGAGTCCAGACAATTGTGCTTATATATTAATTTCAGCAATTATCAAAGTCCCATAACTTTAAGAAAAATCATTGAAGTGGAGCATCTTGGAACAGTTTACACCTCCAATTGGTAATGAAGCATCCCATAAAGTTTCATTGAATATTGCTAGCAGTTGCTGAGAAACAGTCCAGATAAGAATTGCGCACTATACACTAATTTCAGCAACCTTCAAAGTCCCATAACTCCAAGGAAAATCACTGAAAGGGAACATCCTGACTGTGCACACCTCATTTCGATAACGAAGCATCACATACAGTTTCATTATATTCTGGCCAGTAGTTGCGGAGAAATAACTCAAAAAAGAATTGTGCACTATATTCTAAGTTCAGAAATTTTCAAAGTCCCACAACTCTTAGAAAAAAATTGAAGCAGAACGTCCTGGTTAAGTGCACACCTCCTTTTGGTAATGAAGCTTTCCATAAACTTTAATTGAAATCTAGCCAGTACTTGTGTAGAAATAGATTAGACAAAAATTGTGCACTAAATACTTATTTCAGAAATCAATGTCTCATAACTCTAAGCAAAATCATTGAAGCAGAATGTCCTGGTTCAATGCACACCTCCTCTGGGTAATGAAGCTTCCTATGAAGTTTCATTTAATTCTGAACAGTAGTTGCGTAGAAATAGACCGGACAAGAATTCTGCTCTAAATGCTTATTTCAAAAATCTTCAAAGTCCCATAAATCTGAGAAAAATCACTGAAGCGTAACATCCTGCTTCAGTGCACACCTCTTGGAAATGAAGCTTCCCATGAAGTTTCATTAAATTCTGGTCAGTAGTTTCTGAGAAATACTCCAGACAAGAAAACGGGACCGACGGAAGAACGGACAGACAGACAAAGTGGCGACAATTTTCGGGGAGCATAACAATCACAAGTCTAGACAATACGTACATATGACCACAAATTAAATTTAGAATGAAACGAACAAAACAATCCTAGAGACAATTGAATAATCATTATTCAATATTATATATTGATTTATTACTAGAATATTGTGTTATAGTTATTGATATCTGGCTTATTCCACACTGTTTGGGATATTACTAGGACAAACTTTTTTGGACTATTTTCGGTTAGTGGCAAACACAAACCATTTATCAGATATGACCAGAAGATAAGCAAATTCCATTGCCTGGGTAAAAGTCATTAGAAAATAAAAAGAAAATAAAGTCATTAGAAAATAAAAAGAAAATAAAGTCATTAGAAAATAGAAAGAAAATCAATTGAACAACCTTAGCTAGTTCAGCCGAGATGTTTGTTTTCTTCTTGACCGGCACATCCAGCAGGACCTCCTGGCCAGAGGTGAGCCCCTTGCCGATGGTGGGCACAGCCGTCAGTATCTCCCTCTGTCGCTGCTGCTGTTGCTGCTGCTGCCGTAGTGTCTGTCTGTGCTGATAGAGGAGGTCCTTGGCTGACAGTGACGGGGCCACCTCCACACCCTCCTTATCTGAAAATGTTACATGTCATAGTTAAATACTGTAAATCAATATTCGCTGGACATTCAAGAAGTAGATTCCTGGGCAAGCTCATCCATGATTCAAACACACCACAAACGTTTCTGTTCACAACTGTATAGCAAAACAAAAATCAAGATAGCACAAATATATATATATATTTTAAATCCTGGAAATTCATTTACGGAATTAGGAGTCACCAGACATAGGTTGTAACCTTGATGTTGCCATGTCAAACTTAGATGACAAAGCACTGTGTTCTTTCATGCTTGAATAGACTTTTTTAATGACATAAATTAGAACTATGAAGTATGAAGTATTTTTATGTTACTAGTATTAGCTGCACAGAAATAAGAAGAGTTACTATGGCCCGTATTGTACCTAATGAGGCAGTTGCATCCTTCTTCACTAAGTGCTTTACAAAGTTCATTGACCCTGCTGTGGGCACTGACAACATGTTCAACCTGAAAAAGCAGAACAGCATGTTGTGTACAACAAGACAAGGACTAGAATATTTCCTGTAAATACTACCTCACTATTACTCTCATTACACTATTATAACTTGTCATGGATGAAATTCACATAACACTGCACTCTAAAACAACTACACCAGTTCCAATTATAAATATCACCAACAGAATAACGATGTGACACAGAGATTAACCGCATATTGTTTACTTCCACTAGTACATTAAACCCATTATTCAGCATTAGCATCTGACGCCAAATTAGTAAATGGCTACAAATTTCAACTAGTGTCCGCAAGGAATTTCCACTTGACCACAACTTTTTTGCAATAAACCTTAATATAAAATACTCACCAAATAACTGGAATTTTAACATGTTACAATGTAAATATGGATTAAGAAAACAAAAGCCAGAAGGAGCACTAGCCCCATGTCTGATGTTATTCTTAAGTTTAAATATTCAATATTTAAATTTCAGGTGTGTCGTGGGAAAAGCAGGCTGAATGAATGTGCATAACGTGTCGTCCCGGATTAGCCTGTGGAGTCCATACAGGCTAATCCAGAATGACCCTTTCCGCCTACAGTGGATTTATGTTTAGAAGAGACTTCCTTGAAACAGAAAATACCATAAAAGCGGAAAGTGTCATCCAGGATTAGCCTGTGCAGACTGCACATGCATTAAGCCCGGGTTTCCCATGACACGCCTTATTTGTTTTTGAAACCCTATGGTTTGGAACATGTCCATGACAAATACTAAATATTAAACTCTTAGAATTACATTGCAACTTCTGTGTCCAAATCTTCTAAAACAGATTACTTTGTCATAACATGCAAATGCTTAAATTTCCGAATTCTAACTCACAGGTTCTTGTCTTTCTCCTCCAGTTTCTGTAGTTTCTTGTGGTCCTCTGGCTCCAGTTCATGTAGAGACATGGTGGTCACCTTCCCGGGGGCCTTGTGCGAGTCAAACGCCTGAAGCTTGCTCAGCGTCATCTTGTCACCGGCCTTCTGGCCCTGGGGTCTGTAATGGAGAGAACAATGGTTCAGATTAGGTCTGCGATGTTATGCAGAGCTCACACTGCTGTTTTCACATTACACAATGGCTACAAATTTGAATATCTGGCTAAGGGAAAATCTGTTCCAAAACTAGTATACTTTCAACAAATAAGGTCAATTTTTAGCCAGTATTATTGCGAGAGATTAATTGATGACAAACTGAATTGCAAAACATAAATAATTTCAGAACAAATATTTGCTTTTTAAGAAAACTTTCAGTTGTTATTTGCATGAAATGTTCAATTAGTTGGATATTATTAAAGATAACGTTCAGTCAGTAGTTTTTTTTAAATATTTGTTTTAAAATTAAGTGCCGCTTTTATTTCATACGAACAGGCTACTTTCAAAGACTTACCTCACAGTTGTGTATGTATTTCCTCCATAAAAAAAGCAGCCATTACTGCTCTTCCTTTTGGAACCATCAAATGCCTTGGGAACTACACCAGTACTGTCAAAATATCATACTATAATAACAGACTCAAATACAAATTCAGCAATACAAAACCAGCAATAAAACTGTTTGAAACTCATAGATACAGAATAGTTTTGTTATAACAAGTAGCAACACCATGGCAAACATGTAATTTAATTATTTGGTCACGTCTTCTACAATTAACCAGCTAGTACATGTGACCATATCAAACTAAAGCTCTGGAACACATGGATATGTTTAAAAAAGGCAGTCACCAACCTGGCCTGTAGCTCTGTTCGCTTGGAGCTGGACTTCTTGTATGCAGCCTGAACATGGTATGTGCAATACTCGCCTTGCTGTCTATAATAAGGAAACATACAAGAGCTGTCAGAGGTCAGCGCGCTCAACTATTCGAAGTATTTCATTTGGTACCTATTTTGGAAAGTGGAACGAGCATAAATTTGTTGAAATACAAAGCTGAGTTATGGCAATTATATCTTCAATTTATTCAAGTTAATGAAGTTTCAAGTGGATACCCCATGTTATTTTTAGGGCCAATTTGGGGCTGAAATTTGCCCCCATTCCCCAATCTCATTAAAATCTTCCCCAGTCTGACGCTACTATATTATCCGCTGACTGGATCTGATGACATCGCATTAGGGGTCACGTTCAGATGACCTTTTCCAAAGCCAATCAAATTGTTGCCTTCAAAATGTTGAGGTATAACATATATATAAAACACAAAAACTATGCACGAAATTAACGTGAACTTCGGGTGTCTAGTCGCCTAAGGTAGCACTATATCCATTGTTATCCACACAAAAATTAACTGTAAATGATTTATTCCCGATGATCGTTTGGAAAGGCATCACTTTTTTTAAAACCATGGTCAAACTTTGCTGTGCAAAAAGCAATTTCATTGGGCGCAGGGCTGAGATTTTATTGTTTAGAAGGTCATTTGAACGTGACCTGTTATACGATGCCTTCAGATCCTAACAACGTTAGGATTTTAATGAGATTTCCCCATTCCCCTGCTTAAAAAGTATATGTTTTTTCCCCTATAATTACCTTAAAATTCCCCTCAGAATGTAAGCTTTATTTTGAAAAAAAAACTTGACCAAAATCTGACAAAAAATGACTAAGATAGAGGAATTTTCGTAAACAATCGCAGATTTTTTTTTATCAAACCAAGTTTATGCATAATCGAAGTTATCATTTGTAGCAAAACAATTGATAAATGTTTTATAACAAAGTAGAATATCAAAATGTAATAATGCTTTTCTAACTATGCCATAATATTCCCCGTCTGAAGGGCCCCGCCACCTTTCCCGCAAAGGTGAAAAAAAAAACAACTGATACCTTATGAAGTTTAGAAATTATACGACCAAAAATCTATGTGAAAAGTGGGCATTCCTCTGTCAAAATACAAAACAGGGTTATGGGGAATGTTTCACTTGATGTTGGAGTTGATAACAAAAAAGGTAAATTCCAAGTTTGAAGTGAATAACTTGTGTAGTTTTGAAGTTACAAGACTTTTGAATATACATTTAAACCAGAAAATCTATGTGATGAAGGGGCATAACTATGTAAAAATACAAAACAGAGTTATGGGGAATGTTGCCACTGATGCTGGAGTTAATGACAAAGGTGTATTCCAAGTTTCAAGTGAATAACTTATGTAGTCTTGAAGATACAACCGTTTTGAACATAACCAAGATCAGATCACCTATTCTTCAAATAGTCGAGCTAAAAAAGCTTACATTAATAACTTTTACGCATCACAAGTGTTTAAGTTATCTTCAGATTAGTGTTTCTATCACAAGTAACAGATTAAATCTTTTTAATTGATACATTTTTGCAACCTTGCTACATACATTACAATTAATTTATCACATGGAAGAATGGGGTTAGTAAAGTAATGCATTTCCTTCAAACAATTAATGTACATTAGGTAATATGTATATGAAGGGAGTTGCCGAGTTGAAAGGGATCATCTTACTTATTGATAAAGGAGCAGCATGGCTGGCCAGACTTAGTGGTTGCTCGACAACGGCCAAGGTCCTTGGAAACGCCAATCAACAGCAGCTGCTGGGGGTGGTTGACCGTGATTGCTACCTCCGACTGGTTCTACAGAAACCAGTACTAACTTATTAAGATTATTAAGATTATGAAGATGAACTTCAACAGTCCAAGTCGCCACTTCTTTTTAGTGTTAAATTAACTTATTGCACTGAAGAAAATTCAATAGTCACTTGCTTCAAAAGTATTTATATAATAATGTGTCGGTGTTTTCTTAGCATATAATATGACAATACATATAAACAATATCTTAATGCATTCTCAAGTTATTGATTGGAAACGGTTTTTATATTTTTAGTAACAAGTTATTGATCGGAAACCGTTTTTCTAGTTTGTAGTAACAGTGACCTTGACCCCATACACCCCATATGCAATCCCAAGCGAGGTCTTGATATGAGATATCTGTGTATGAAGTTTCATTAAAATATCTCAATGCATTCTCAAGTTATTGAGCAGAAACCGTTTTTCTATTTATGTAACAGAAACCTTGACCTTGACCCTATATGCAATCCCAAGAGAGGTCTCGATACAAGGTATGTATGTATCAAGTTTCATTAAAATATTTCAATTAGTTCTCAAGTTATTGAGTGGAAACCGTTTTTATATTTTTAGTAACAAGTTATTGATCGGAAACCGTTTTTCAAGTTTTTAGTAACAGTAACCTTGACCCCACCCACCCCATATGCAATCCCAAGCGAGGTCTCGATATAAGGTATGCATGTATTAAGTTTCATTACAATAGCTTAATCCGTTCTCGAGTTACGGAGTGGAAATGAAAAGTTGAGAAACTAGCTTACCGAAAAACTTGAACCTGGCCATATAGCTTATATGTAAAATTTCTAAGTGTAAAAAGCCCATGATTTTGACAAATTTCAAACTAGAGTTATCAAAATTGGCCCATAAGTTCATTTTAATATAGGGAATAAGTATTCTAAGTTTGAATGAAATCCCTTAAGCCATTCCTGAGAAACCAGCTTACCGAAAAACTTTAACCTGTCCATATAGCTTATGTAAAATTTCTAAGTGTAAAAAGGCCCATAATTTTGTCAAATTTCAAACTAGAGTTAACAAACTTGGCCTATAGGTTCATTTAAATGTGGGGAATAAATTTTTTAAGTTTGAATGAAATCCCTCAAGCCCTCTTCGAAAAGTCGAGCTAAAAAGGCTGTTCACAAGTGCTTTTGATTTCTAGGCTGCTTTGTTTTAAACAATTTCTTTATTTTAAACAAGTGCTGTCACTATCAGGTGACATATGCCCCCAAATGCACTGTCAGTTAGTGCGACCTTTGACACCAAAATGTATCTTTGTAAATAAAAGTGAATGAAAACTGTGAACTTAATTATTTCAGTCAAAATGGCTGCTCTGGAAAAACTTATGGAAAACTTAGGTTTTATAAAAAAGAGGCATTAATCTGTCAAAAAAAACAACAACAGAGTTATGGGGCTTGCTTTCCTTAGTGGAGACGTTGATAGTAAAGAAGTAATTTAAGTTTTAAGTAAATACCTTTGATAGTATTCAAGATATTGGACTTAATGAAAAACTTGAACCAACATGTCTAAGTTAAAAAAGGGTCATAAATCTGTCAAAATACAAAACAGTTATGTTTTTTTTTTGCCTTGATGGAGACAATGATAATAAAGTATTTCATGTTTCAAGTAAATACCTTTGAAAGTATTAAAGATATTTGACATGATAAAATAATTTAACCTTGGATGGATGGACTAACGGACAGACGGACGGTTCGATATTAATATGTCCTCCTTGGGGGGCTTAATAAAATCAAAGTAATTAATAATATGTTAATTGAATGTTACCTTCTCTGCCTTGTCCATGAAGGTAGGATTGAGCAGTCCGATCACCACTCCCAGGTCGTTCTTCCAATGATCCTTGTAGACGTTCCCAAACAGGAAGAATGTCACCGTACGATCACAGTGCTGTAGGTCACTCAGCTTCCAGAGGCAGAATGTCTTACCCTATAGATGTGATAGAAACAAATGAGGTGTATCGTGGGAAAACTGGCTTCATGCCTGTGCGTAAAGTGTCGTCCACTGGCACTTTCCGCATATAGTGGATTTATCTTTAGAAGAGACTTCCTTGCAACAGAAAATACCATAAAAGCGGAAAGTGCCATCCTGGATTAGCGTGTTCGGACTGCACAGGTGAATCCGGGACGACACTTTACGCACATGCATTAAGCTTGGATTTCCAACATGCCTCAAAATATTTTTTTCTTAAGCATCAAATCAAAGCTTTCAAAAGTCAGATTATTTATGGGTGACCAACGCTACTAAAACATTACTATGACAAACATCTGACACAGATTTTTTAATAAACCTGAAATAGAATTTTCAACATGAAAATCTTTTTTATTTTAAAGATATATATTAAAATAAGAAACATAGGTTGGTTCTTTTTCAGAATAAACAAATTAATACAAAATAAACTTTAAATGAAACTAGAACTTTGTCACATGGGTGACAGCGGGCCCCGATTGATAGCATGTTTGAAGGTAGGGGTCAGTCAGTTTTTAAAGTAATGATAGGAAATGAAAATATATGTACTTAATAAAAAATTCAATCCCCATCTTTACGTACTGTTCAACTACACATTACCCTCTACAATGAAGACAAGTTTCAACAAAATCCGTTGGATACTCTAGGAGGAGTTGCATGCAAAAGGAATTTTCCCAATATATTACATACAGGAAAATAATAAAAGGGCAAATGGAGGAGAAAAATTTAAAATGCATTTATACTCACAACTACACGTCCGATCTGGCCCATATTCGACTTCAAATGAGGCCTTATTGCCATAGACAAACAGTGCAAGTCTCTATCCTCCACGCTGTTCATTTTTTTGCTTTTTTTTTCACAAAAAAGGGGCAATAACTCTGGTGTTTGTACCCCAATCTAGGCCATTATCAGAATTTTTGGAAATCGTATGCTCATACACAAGCTTTGCAAGTTAAGTCAAAATCAGACGTACATTTTACAGTTTTTCTCATAAAAAAGAGCAATAACTCTTGTGTTCCTAGACCGGGCCCGTATTCACCTACCGGTTTTTAGACTTAAGAATAAATAATAATCTTGAAACTATTATGCTCTTAAAGGGCTGTTAGTATGAATTGTACTTGGTATTTACCAACGCTATTTTAAGCATTCTTTATTTAGAATGATATTAATGGCATAAGCAACATTGGTACCCAGCATATTCGCAAACACACAAGTATTATTTCTTGAGTCTAAGTCAGTTCTAGTTGTTGACCCAGACAGTCAGTCCCCCTATACCAATTGCTTCATGCTCAGGTGAGCTAAAATGTGGATGGACGGACAGACGGACGAACAGGGTGATTACTATAGGGCATCTGCAAAAAATTTGCGGGGCCCTAATTAGTAATAAAAGGTATCTATGTATGAAGTTGAATTACAACAGCTCAAATCGTTCTCGAGTAATTGAGCGGAAACCGTTTTTTTATTTTTTTTTAACGGTGACCTTGACAGTGACAGTGATGTAATCCCAAGCCAGGTCTCGATATAAGGTATCTATGGATGAAGTTTCATTAAAATATTTCAATTCGTTCTCAAGTTAGAGAGCTGAAACTATAAGTTGACTCCACTTGAAAATGAAAAATTAACAAAGGGCAATAACTCCAGAATTATGAAGTGCAGGGTAACGGTTCTTGTGAACTGCACTTCTCCTTAATGAGATCTATCCACTATGAAGTTTTAAGTTAATACCTCTTATAGTCTAAGAGTTATGCTCCAGGCAAAAACAATAAAAAATTAACAAAGGGCAATAACTCCAGAACAATAAAGTGCAGAGTAATGGTTCTTGTGCACTGCACTTCTCCAAGAGTTATGCTCCAGACAAAAACGAAGTATAAAAAATTAACAAAGGGCAATAACTCCAGAACCATGAAGCGCAGAGTAATGGTTGTTGTGCACTGCACTTCTCCTTAATGAGATCTATCCACCCATAAAGTTTCAATTAATAGCTGAAACGGTTTTGAAGTAATGAAAGAAAAACAGGAAAAATGTGGACGGACAGACGGACGGACAGACAGGGTGATTACTATAGGGCAACCGCAAAAAATTTGCGGGCCCTAATAACCATAGTCTTACGTAAATTTGTATAATTCATGAAGTTTTTACCAAGGAGCATTATGGACACGTCTCCTGGTATTAAGCAAACTAAACATACAGCAGCAGACTGGCGTGGTTCTGTCTTGTGAACCACAACGCCCATCGTGACCCAGTTGTCCCTCTGCAGGTCAGTACTGCCAAACTTGGAAACCAGTCTACCAATCTTCACCATGTTCCTACCATCCATCTTTCTCTTAAACTCTTCCATGGAGATCCTGGGATTTCTGAAACACGTCGCAATTATTGAATATATTAATATGTGATAATAAAGCAATGTTTGAAAAACAAAATAACAAACTTTTGATGAGATTAACACCCTCTTTCAGCTTCCAGACAAAACATAGCAACTACATGTATCAGAATGACCAAACTGTAGAGGCTATAACTTTGCAATGAGTTGGTCCTACTACCAATAGGCAAAAGGTGTGTCCAACCCAACTGCCTATCAAACCACAAGATGATACTTATATTATGCTGGGACAGATCCCCAGTGCAATAAAAGTGTACTGCCAACTTCTTATTTTAGTTTCGTTCTGATGCCCGTTTTAGCTGGTCAATATTGGATGTTGCGTATCTTTGGAAATTTAATATATGTGCGTAAATATTGCATCACAAAAACAAAAGACACCTCAGACCTAGCAAGGATTCAAGCAAGACACACAGTAAAACAGTTACTACAACTTACTACAACTTCAACAGTCTTTACTTCTACACAGAACACCTCTTATTTCCAAACATCTAAAAGTCAAATTATCAATTGGGAATTTTGGGACTAGATTTGGGAAAAAAAGATACTTTTTGCCATTGTGAATATGACCCAATATTAAATGGCTATAAAATTGTCCCCCCCCCCCCCCCACACACACACAAAAAAGCCCTAGCACCCATTATATTTTTTCTTTCAGTTATAACCATCTCTGTGGCCTAGTGGTGAGGACGTTCGCCTACGGAGCGGGAGGTCGAAGGTTCGAGTCCTACACAGGATGAGTTCTGATATGGCCGGTTGCCTACCCAGCAGCTAGTTAAATCAAGGGGTACCGATTGCCTTCCTGCCAAGTGCCCGGCATATAGGACAGGAATCGGGAGTAAAGATGTTCATCATTAAAGGTGTCTCATTAGTCAAAACTGGCTGGCCCTTAATCGCGAGGGGTGACACTATAACAAACAACACTTTTATAACATTCCTCAAAAGGACTTGAAACGTTTCATCTGTAGAAAAACTTACATGATCCTAATCCCGCAGAACGGGTCTGTGACTGATTCTTTCTCATCCTCCTTCAGCAGACTGGTTGTCTTTGGCATGTATTCTTCGCGCAGACGGTACTTCCCGCTCACTGTACCAGTCTCTGGGTCCAACTTGGGGCCGGCGTCCTGAGCATTTTGCACCTCATGAGATCTCTTTGGAACTGTATTCATTTCTTAAAAGAAAACATGTTTTTAATACACACGTGTCCCTAATAAAATGACATTTAACAAAGGAAAACCAGTGATGTGACAACAGAATATATGTGTCTATTATTAAAAGGCATTTTATAATGGAATTACAAACTTATAGCAACAACCTTTACTTTGAGACAAGAACATGGAAATAAATCAAACAGTGTAAGGACTTTTACATGTATACTTATTCTTTATTCCTGGACAGTCCTTAATTTTACATTTGAATACATTGCATTATATTCCAGAAACATTACTGAAACACAATATACTGAACCAAAGGTTTGAATGTAGATAATTTTTTAACGTTTGAATAGATTTGACTGAATAGAAGTTTGTTGTATAAGTTTGTCTTATGAATCTTCTGGGATTAACTGTTCATGAAAATTTAGCATTACTTGACGAAAGTTTCATTTTTGGTTCAGTATACAACTAAGATTTCAACAATAATTGAGTTTATAGATACATACGTGTCCACAAACCCAGCTTAAAACATTACCAAACAATTACTAAAAATGCAGTGACAAAAGCTGCAGTAAATTGTTCCCAGATTATTTTTCTCTAAGTCTGCCTCAAAAAAATGGGTGCGCATTATACATTGCTGCATTCTTATATATACAGTCTTACAGTATAAAAAGCATATTTTTTGTTTCTGTTTTTATAAAACCACAGGCAAACAAACAAGATAAAGCCCTTCAATATATTGCTATATACAGCAATTTTGGTCCGTCAGATATAAATCAGATATCAGGACAATCAACACACCCGTCCATCTTGACAGCACAGGTTTCTTGATGAGGGCGGGGTCATAGTTGGGAGTGTGGGCTTCTCGTTTTTTCTCACCAGTCTTGATCAGCTTTTTTATCTCCTCACCCGTGCTGCTCAGCTTCGTCTTCTCCTCTGGGAAAGAAACAAAGCTATGCAGAACATTAATTTTCTTTTTGCAGGGTATCCATGGTGATTCCAAGGTAAAATTCCCTGACATATCCCTGACTGGAATGGGATTTCCCCAGATATTCACGGTTGAGTTACTGGTACTAATGGTGACTAGTTTATATTAATAATTTTTCCTTCATTCGCCCAAATACTATGTTAACATTTTCAGTTGCCAAAATAGCCAATGTGAAAAATATATCAAAATGACAGTTTTTTGTGTGTAAATTTGGCTACTGATTTTTATTTTAAGTGGTGAAAGTCAAAATTCTTCATACACTTTTATACATAATTCAAATGCTTAATATGTGACCACCGTTAGGTAAAAACTTTATTTTACTAGTACATGTAATTGTTTTTAATTTTGGTTAAATTGACTGTATTTTTTAAATTTCAAATTCCCAAGCTTTTCTATGCACGGAATTATTTTCTAACTTTTTCTTCTGTTTTCTAAAATCTATGGCCTTCTTGTCTTTCAGCATAATCATTTTTAAAAGTGTTTTTATTTCTGTGCCCACATAAAGCATTATATGAGTAAAAGACAGTAAATTTTATGTTGAATGACCATACATGCCATCCGTGATTGTCCCGGAAATGCAGTGCCCATCACGCGGTCCCAAAATACGTTTATATGTCTCAGAAATCATAAAAACTGTGCATACTTATATTAGTTGAACTTTTGACAAACCACTAATCCCCTAATTTGTCCCCAAGGAAATGCATACCCGATAAGGCAACGTGTCATAAACGAACAATTAACAGCAGTTGTCACACTTTCACTCTATTCAACTGCATTCTTTAGCTGCAATCAGTAACCGAGTAGCTCCGCCCTTCATTCCCATAGAAAAATTGATATAAGCCAATTAAAACGCAGAGTTATTTCAGTTTGCCAATTCCGTGAAAATAGACGATTCAGCGAAATACACATTTATACAACCATTTTATAAGTGTATACATGCATCAGTTGATAATGAACAAGAGCTGTCAGAGGACAGCGTGCTCGACTATTCAAAGTCTTTCAGTTGGTACATATTTTGGATAGTGAATACAAAACTTTTAAGTGAAGGCTTGTATAGTTTATAAATTTTGGGAACAAAAACTTTAACCACAAAGTCTATGTAAAAAGTGGGCTAACTCTGTCAAAATACAAAACAGAGTTATGGGTAATGTTGCCCCTGATACTAGAGTTGATGACAAAGGTTAGTTCCAAGTTTCAAGTGAATAACTTATGTAGTTTTGAAGTTACCAACTTTTGAATATAAACTTTAACCAGAAAATCTAAGTGAAAAGGGGTATAACTCTGTCAAATACAAAATAGAGTTATGGGTAATGTTGCCCCTGATACTAGAGTTAATGACAAAGGTTAATTCCAAGTTTCAAGTGAATAACTTATCTAGTTTTGAAGTTACAAAACTTTGAATATAAAATTTAACCAGAAAATCTATGTGAAAAAGGGGCTTAACTCTGTCAAAATACAAAATAGAGTTACGGGAAATGTTCGCCCTGATACTGGAGTTGATGCCAAAGGTATATTCCAAGTTTCAAGAGAATAGCTTTTGTAGTATTGAAGTTACAAAACTTTTGAATATACACTTGAAAAAATCAATGTGAAAATGGGGCATAACTCTATCAAAATACAAAACAGAGTTGTAGGGAATGTTGCCCTTGATACTGGAGTTGATGACAAAGGTTAGCTCCAAGTTTCAAGTGAATAACTTATGTAACTTTGAAGTTACAAAACTTTTGAATATAAACTTTAACCAGAAAATCTAAGTGAAAAAGGGGCATAACTGTCAAAATACAAAACAGAGTTATGGGGAATGCTGCCCCTGACACTGGAGTTGATGAAAAAGGTATAATCAAAGTTTTAAGTGAATAACTTATGCAGTTTTGAAGTTACAAGACTTTTGAATAAAAACTTCAACCAAATTCAGACGCGGACGCCGACGGTAGTAGGAAAGCTCACCTATTCTTCGAATAGTCGAGCTAAAAAGTACTCATAATCCCGACCATAAGTAAAAGCAATTTACTCAATGGTTTCAATTGTGCACAATATCCACAGTTAGTTTACTACCTAAATAAGGCATTTTTTAAATTGCTTTCCTTGAAATTTTGGGTAGTCGTAAACACACTTTTTTGGTTAAACCATGAAAAAAAACCTGTTTTGCTAGAACAGAGTGCTCAATGTCTGCTGGCACCAATGACGTCACGTTCCACGCATGAAAAGCATACGTGTGCAGACCATGTGCTTTGCTAAATATAGACATGTCAACTAGCAATAAAAACTTTGTAGGGAAAGACCTTTGAAATCGTTACTTATTGTATAAAAGTTTCATAGTGCAATTACTTTGCGATCTTTAGCATTTTAATGAATATTTTTATTGCTACGAGTACTTAAAACATTAAAACTTTTTTTCATGACTTGGATTGGAATAAATACATTAACACACCCCTATTCCCCCCCCCCCCAAAATGATTTTCCCGCCAAAAAAGAATGCATATACGAAAAATAATCATTGCACGTACATGTCCCGGAAATTCAGTAAAAATCCCAGAAATATGCGGGCAGAGTCCCCGAAATGATCCAAAAAATTATGGCATGTATGTGACTGACAAATGCACATACATCAAATTAAACAAAGGAAACAACTCTAATATCATTAACTTCTCAATATGTTTTCAGTGATTCTAGTTATAAGAATTTTAAAAAGAAAATACACACTAGCAAACGTGCAGAAAATATTATTTAGCAGCTGTATAGTCATGGGTTAAAATAACTGCACCAAAAATTATGGAATTATGTTTAACAGTCTTAGTTATAATTCCTTTACATGACACAAACATGAGGTATACTGTTGATATTGTTACAGCAGCTTAAGTGTCTCCGAGAATTTTCTTGAAGTAATTGTTGACGAGGAATGAAGAACAGTGAGTGACCACAATAGCTCACCAGCACTTTGTGAACAGGTGAGCTACAAATGGGGTATTCTGAAAGCATGTTCTTACCGCCTGCTAGGTCCTCCCAGTCACTGTCGTCTGACTCCCCAAACAGTGAGCTTGCTGTTGGCTCCTCACTGGGTCCACTGAAAAATGGGTTTTCATCTCCATCTACAAGAGAAGGTCATAAACACTCAAGAATATTCTTATATCAGGGTGGTCAATGACATTCTGAAGTAAAGTTCCTTGTCTGGAAATGTTTTCTTTATAACTAATATAACTACTTATCTTCATATACAATACATACATGAATCTTATCTTCATATACAATACATACATGAATCTTATCTTCATATACAATACATACATGAATCTTATCTTCATATACAATACATACATGAATCTTATCTTCATATACAATACATACATGAATCTTATCTTCATATACAATACATACATGAATCTTATCTATAGTTGGTTTAATTTTGTTGAAATTAGGGGATAAACCATTTATAGAAAATAGTCCATTTGTATAACAGTTCTAATTTTCATTTTCACCGACTGTCATCAGCAATGGACAGTTTTGCAGTTGCTATTTTTTGATATTTATTACAAAGGATTAGACTGTAATAAATTCTTGCATCAAATACTTCCCTTAACCGTAACAATAGAAATATACTACCAACAATATAAATATACTACCAACAATAGAAATATACTACCAACAATAGAAATATACTACCAACAATAGAAATATACTACCATAATGTACCCATAATGCTAAACTTAATACACTTGTCAATATTGTACCGTAAAAAATGATTGCTTCATAAGAAATGCATTCGTACCTGTATCTGGGGCCACACTTCTCTGTGATGCTGATCTAGAGTCCGTATTATTTACTGATTTTGAGACTGTTTTAGCACTAGCCAGAGGTCTAGATTTCTCTAATTTCTTGCCAGATAACGCTGTTTGTTCTAACACACCAGATTTAGGCTTAGATACACCATTGGATGCTCTTGGTGACAATATTTTGCCAGATAATGAAGATCGTTCTAACAGATGAGATTTTGACTTAGATACACCACTGAATGTTTTGGGCAACTTAGGAAATTGGTTCGAAGAGTTGGCTATCTGTGGTGACGGTGGTTGTGTGGTATCTTGCTTGGTCTGAGGTGTCTTTGAGGCTTCAGGTGAAGTGGAATCTTTGCTGGGTTGTGGTGTTTTGGCAGTGGAATTCAGCATATCTTGTAACTGCTGCATTCGTTTTGCCATTGCCTCCATTTCAGCTGTCACAGAATGAGAAATATGATACTGTGTAAGGAAACTACTTAAAATTAAATTGTTATGTTTGTTTTTTTCTTATGAAAATGAGGATATTTATCATTTTATTTGAAAATTATCAAGAATACAACCCCAAACAAACAAAACACTTTAAATAGCTGTAATACTACATCCAATTTACCAAATAGTCAATACTAATAAAACAAATGACAAATTAAGAAAGTGCTAACATCAATTCTATTTGTGAAAATCAACATACCTTTAATAGCATCCACTGCATTTTCAGGTAGCTCAGGACCTGCCTCCTTGGAAGTTCCAGACTGGTTAACATCATGTGCACAGTTATCAGACTGGCTCTCATTTACTTCATTGTTTTCTGACTGCTTCACATTTACTGGTACATCGTTTTCTGACTGGTTGTCCCCTGTATCAACATCAGTGGATTCCTGTACATCTGAGCCATTAGCCCGTTCGTTGCATGCTTCTACTTTAGATACAGGCTCCTCTAGTTCGGCAAGTTCCTCTGCCAGTAATTCATCTATAGCAACAATGTTTGAAGATTCTGATTATCTATAACATATATAACAAGACTGTATAAGGATTTTAATTATCTATAACAATATTTAATGATTAAAATTATTTACAGTAACAATATTTCAACTCACCTATAGCAACAATTCTTGAGAATTCAATTTACCTATAACAACAACGCTTGCGGATTCAATTTATCTATAGCAACAATGCCTAAGGAATCAATTTACCTATAGCTACAATACTTGAGGATTCAATTTATCTATAGCAACAATGCCTAAGGAATCAATTAATCTACAGCAATAATGCCTTAGGATTCAATTTATCTACAGCAACAACGCCTAAGGAATCAATTTACCTATAGCTACAATACTTGAGGATTCAATTCATCTATAGCAACAATGCCCCATTATTCAATTCATCTATAGAAACAATGCGTAAGGATTAAATTTATCTACAGCAACAATGCTTGAGGATTCAATTTATCTACAGCAACAATGCTTGAGGATTTACTTTATCTATAGCAACAATGCCTGAGGATTCAATTTATCTATAGCAACAATGCCTAAGGATTCAATTTAACTACAGCAACATTGCCTAAGGATTCTATTTATCTACAGCAACAATGCCTAAGGATTCAATTTATCTATAGCAACAATGCCTGAGGATTCAATTTATCTATAGCAACAATGCCTAAGGATTCAATTTATCTACAGCAACAATGTGTGAGGATTCAATTTATCTATAGCAACAATGCCGAAGGATTCAATTTATCTACAGCAACAATACGTGAGGATTCAATTTATCTATAGCAACAATGCCTTAGTATTCAATTAATCTATAGTAACAATGTGTGAGGATTCAATTTATCTATAGCAACAATGCCTGAGGATTCAATTTATCTACAGCAACAATGCGTTAGAATTCAATTTATCTATAGCAACAATGCCTGAGGATTCAATTTATCTACAGCAACAATGCGTGAGGATTGAATTTATCTATAGCAACAATGCCTAAGGATTCAATTTATCTACAGCAACAATACGTGATTCAATTTATCTATAGCAACAATGCCTTAGTATTCAATTAATCTATAGTAACAATGCGGGAGGATTCAATTTATCTATTGCAACAATGCCTGAGGATTCAATTTATCTACAGCAACAATGCGTGAGGAATCAATTTATCTATAGCAACAATGCCTGAGGATTCAATTTATCTACAGCAACAATGCGTGAGGATTCCATTTATCTATAGCAACAATGCCTGAGGATTCAATTTATCTACAGCAACAATGCCTAAGGATTTAATTTATCTATAGCAACAATGCGTAAGGATTCAATTTATCTACAGCAATAATGCGTGAGGATTCAATTTATCTATAGCAACAATGCCGAAGGATTTAATTTATCTACAGCAACAATGTGTGAAGATTCAATTTATCTATAGCAACAATGCCTGAGGATTCAATTTATCGATAGAAACAATGCCTAAGGATTCAAATTATCTATAGCAACAATGCGTGAGGAGTCAATTTATCTACAGCAACAATGCCTAAGGATTTAATTTATCTATAGCAACAATGCCTAAGGATTCAATTTATCTACAGCAATAATGCGTGAGGATTCAATTGATCTATAGCAACAATGCCGAAGGATTGAATTTATCTAACTGTAAGCAACAATGCGTGAAGATTCAATTTATCTATAGCAACAATGCCTGAGGATTCAATTTATCTATAGAAACAATGCCTAAGGATTCAATTTATCTATAGCAACAATGTTTGAGGAATTGACTTATTTCTAGCTACATTGTTTAAGGATTTGAATTCTCTATAGCTATAAATTTTGCTTGAATAAACTGTAGCAACATTGATTGACAACTTAAGTTTTCTATAGCAATAAAACTTCAGGATATGAATTAAGGAAAGATCTAGGATCAGGGTGCTGCTCAAAACATGGTACATACTCAAGTCTTGCATACAAATTCAAGGACTTTTCAAGGGTAGAATTGTGATTTTCAAAGTAATATTTCTACATAGACTTAAATAACAACTTTGCCATGGTCATCTTTAAGTCACTAAAATATTTGGGACCAGTTTGTGTGTTTTTACATCAAAAATTAACTGAAAAATTGAAAACAAAATATTATCTTTGCAAAATAATCAGTACTGGTACAAACTAAACTAGTGCAACACTAATGCAACACCAAACATCACTAAATACGGACCAAGAATTAGATGCTAAGATTTAATAATTTTTAGGAATGAAGCTGTGATTCCCAACACTGCCAAATACATAAAAGCAATCTTATATTTTCCACAAATATAATCTAAACTTGCTTGCAATGGAACTCTGCCTGGAGACATTGCACTAGAGTGTGCATGTGCAATTTTAATTATAGAATGATGATTGTTCCTCATGCCTCCACAGAAACTAAACCACACAATACACTTTGGCAGCTTTGTCTTAGTTTAAAACTTTTATGGAGTCTCTTGCTTTGGGAAAAACATGCCATTATTTGCAAAAGGCACTGTAACCTAAAAAAAAAATTATGGTTTCAACTACTACAGTATACGTCTGTAGTAGTCTACTTGTACGTAAGGACAGTGCACTTTCGCCCATGTGGAAAAATTAGTCGTTTTAATACAACATAATTTGCCTTATATGGATCTTTAACTGACTTCAAACAACTGTAGTTCTCCAGCCATTTCTGTTTGCATGAACTCTGTTTTCCGTGTTGATCCATCAAGCTAATTTTCACTGGGCGCAGCCATATGCAATAATGACTGGGAGCAGCGGGAGGGGGGAGGGGGGGGTGGAGGGGTGCAAAAAAGGAGTAGGTGCAGCACCCTGCCATTTTGCTTTCGATCTTTCCCTAGGAATCATCTAAACATGTATTAACAGTAAATGAGGATCTGAATTCTCTATAGCAGCACTGTTTGAGGATTTGAATTCTCCATAGCAGTACTGTTTGCTGTAAATAATTGATTTGTCTATAGCAACACTAACTTAGGATTTGAATCATATAAAGCAACAATGCTTAAGAAATTCAATTATTCATAGCAACAATGTTGAATAACAGATTCAACTATAGCAACCATTTTTGAGGATTTAAACCATGTATAGTTACAATTTTTGAAGACAGACTTCACCAAGAGCAACCATATTTAAAAATTGGAATCAAAATATATGAACACATTTCCGAATAACAATCCTCTATTAAAACAACAGTGAATCATTACATCAGATTGAAAAATAATAAACTTAAAGCACACAAAATCATTTTAAGCATACTGCAAATTATTTACATCTTGTAGATTCAATGATTTAGTCAACTTACTTAAGGTTATGCCTTATTTGTTTAATTTTAACTTACCTTCAAAATCTTCTCCTTGATGATTTCCTGAAATTCAATTAAAACCACATTTGGCCATTCTAAATTATGTTACATGTATAATATGTACGAAACTACAGCAACAATATTTCAACTAACTTATAGCAACCATGCTTACCAGCTTCATTTTCCATCCTTATAATTGTGTTGTATAATGTTATTGTCAATATAATTCCTGTTTTTCTTTTTCTACATATTACATTGTTTTAAATTAATTTATAAATAAATATGTTGTTGTACTTCAAATCAGCAGCGACATTAATAACTTACAGTCATGCACATGTAGAACATATCTTTGTCCAACTTGAGATCAAAATCTCGCATGTAAGAACCCCAAACATGACTGACTATTGTAAGCTTGCAAATACCGTACAAGTTAGTCCAGCGATTTTTTCACTGCTTTGGGAATGGGTCCGGTACCCTTCAAATTGGTAATACTATGTCATGAAATCTTGCGACTGGGAAAATTTAAGAAAGAAATTTAATAAATAAATAATTTAAACTAGTATAATAATGGTTGAACTTGTTATTTTAATGATGTTAATATATAATCATACAAGAAATTTCACGATTTACAACTTAAATTCGTATTTCATAATTAAGTAGGATTCTGTCACTTCTGATTTTGGAATTTTTTTCATACCAGTTGGGAAAAATAAACCATATTTGGCATTGGGAATGGTTCCTTTGACTGGATCCTGTTAAATAAGGAAAAAAAATCACTGCAGACCTAGTTTTACCCAAGAAAATGACCTCTCTTGATTAATTAAACGTTACACATTTAAGTAATATTAAATAAACATAATAACAGAATACATAATATTAAACCAACTGTACCTGTTGAAATCTCATCTGTATTTTCAGGAACATGCTTTTCTGATTGTGTCCCAAATTCCTCTGGTTCATCGTCTGACTCTTGCAAAAAGGCTTCAATCTCTGCCTGTGTGCACTCGTCTGCAATACGAGAAATACTACAGTTTGATTTTTCACATCAATTTGATGCCAAAATTCGGCCCCATTCACAATTAAGAACAGCTTTTTTTTCAAAAATTTTTCCTTACAAAATTAACAATTGCTGAAAAGTTTTCTTTAGACTTCTTGTCTGCTCTTTTGTCTTATCTTAGGTTATTTTTTCTAATAAATGTTCAGTACTCTTTTGGTTCTGCATAAGTATGATAAATACAGTATTTACAATTGGTTCCAACATTGTGTGATTTATTCCTGAAATAATAACTTCGCACAAAGAAGGTAGAAATGTTATTCTCACAAAATATGGTACCAGTATTACAGCGCTAATTTTCACAATTCACGAGGGACTGAAAAAACACTGTACTACTGAGTGCACTCGTCTGCAAACATGCAATAGAAAAAACACAAACAATAATGCCATGTTTGTAAACTTGCTTGAAACAGCTCTAATGGCACAGACATACAAAAGAGACTTTAACTACATAATCTTACATTCTACATGTACATAGCATAAAACACAATTTCAATTCATGAAAGCAAAAAAAGAAACAGAGTTACACTCCATGAAAGTTTTAAGCGCACACACCCTCATTGCTGTTCTGTTCTGTCTTCACTTCAAGCTCTGCATCATTGTCATCATCCGAAGATTCAAGAAAGGCAGTTAACTCTTCCAGTTCACACTCATCTGAGAAAACAGTGCACTGGTATACAACAATATGAAATTGTTCACTACAGTATTCTTGTTTTAAATAATCTGTCAGCTGTTGTTAGGCTAACCAATCTGATCGATGTGTAAGATTTCTGATCGCAAAAATGAAAGTGTTAATGTTTATCTGAGATCAGATCAATCAGTTAAAGCTGAGTTAGTGTCTTTCTTATTTTAAGACAACTTCAATGCAAATTGGACAAGTGGTATCATTTCAAGAAAAATAAGGCTTACCAGTTTCATTTGCCATCCTTATAAATGTGTTGTATTCTGAAAAATAACAGATTAATAGTATGTTTTATTTACTGATAGAGAAGAATATTCACAGATTGACACACTTTGTCAATGAAAGCAGGCATTACATGTTTTTAGAAAGTCAATAGGACTCAAGGTTTACAGTTTTATCTCATAGTTTTATCCCATAGTTTTATCCCAGTTTAATCTCATAGTTTTATCCCATAGTTTTGATCAGCAGGTACATACTCGCACCTTTTGCGAAGGGAGAAAACTATGAAGGGAGCAGACAAAAACAGTTCCAAGTAAAACTGGTCAAATGATAAACTGTCCCCAAAAGTCCAATAGGCCACACATTTAGGTTAAACCTGCCACAACAGTGTCAAACGAACAAAAAATCTTAAATAATTTGATTTTTTGGGTATTATTATGTTAAAATTTAAATTTAAGTTATACAACTGGACTAAAGTAATAGATGTATATTGTATTAACGTTTACTATATGTCAGGGTTGTCAGGTTTTTGCCATGAGTGGAAAAAACCATGGTAAAAACCGGAAAAAACCGGCAAGGAAAAAACTGGGTGGCAAAAACTGGCAAAAATCAAAATAATTTATGTATAAAATTAATATAAAAAAACACAACAACAAACAAATACAGTTTAAATTTAATGAGATAGAGTTCAATGTGTTTATATATGCACCTGGTGTTCATATGAAGTGGGGGAAAGGAGAAGACAGACATCTGACTTGAATGCCATGTCTGAGTCAAGACACCTGTTATGCAGCAAAACACAGGAGAACAAAATCCAACTCAGGTGATAATGGCCTCTTTATTATTGAACTGGGGATACTGGGGCTAGCTAATGGGGCTGCTAATCACTGGAATGTTCCTCAGGGGAACAATTAATGGGTTCCAGAACAAACAGGTACTGAAATTTCAGAGCATGCACCACATTGGATTGTAGTTGTGTGTTAGGCATTCATCTGGCACTTAACATTAATGGGCATGTCGTTTTGGCCTATCATAGAGTTGCTTGCATCATTTTAATGGGTTTAAATTCTTCTAAGCCATTGTAAGACAACCATTCAGTTTCTGAATTCACTCACTATAACTACATGTACCTTCATCACTTGCATATAGATCTACAATAATTATGTCAACAAGAGGAGGAAGAAATAAAGACCCAGTATGGGACTTTTTCAACAAGGTAGAAAAAGATGGAAAGACTCTTGCCTGTTGCAAGAAGTGTGGTCATGAGCAAAGCAACAAAGCAGAGCGTATGAGAAAACACCAGAAGACATGCAGTGAGGTAGTTTCATTTGAATTAAAACGCTCTGCAGAAGAAAATCATGGCCTGGAAACTGAGACATGCAGTGCTCCAGCTCCAAAGAAAAGAATTCAAACCGACTTGAATAACCAAGTGTTTGTGACATCAAAACCAAATTAAAGCTGGACTTACTTTTAGCCAAGTTCTTCTCTGCATGTAACATACCATTCTCAGTGAGTGAGCATGATTCATTTAAAACTTTTGTGTCCACTCTGCGACCTGGATACAAGCCACCAACAAGAAAGAAACTGTCGGGACCACTACTTGATTCTGTTACAGAAGAGCTACAGTTGCAGGTAAAGGCACAAATTGAAGGCAAAGACTGTACTCTTATTGAAGATGGCTGGAGTGACTGCCATAATGATCCTGTGACGGCTACGTGTGTCCATGTTGATAAGAAAGCATTCTTCATTGATGCCAAGTCAACAGGAGCAACAAGCAAAACAGGGGAAAACCTCCGGGATATGTGTAAAGAATCCATCAAAAAGGCATCGTCTTTATATGGATGTACAGTAAAGAATATTGTGACAGATAACGCCAAGAACATGGAAAAAATGCGACGGCTTCTTCATGAGGAAGACAATGACTTGCTTGTGTATGGATGTAATGCCCATTTACTGAATTTGCTAGGACAAGATATTACACCATCATCTGTAATGAAACATGTTGTTGAAGTGCAAAAATACTTCAGAAATCACCACCAGCCCAGCTCATGGCTGGGTGAATGTGAAGGGAGTGTAAAGCCCCAGCTGCCTGGGGACACAAGGTGGAACAGTCAACTGACCTGTCTTGATACATTTCTGAGAAACAGAGAGTTCATGATAAGAATTACTCAGGAACATGGTGACTCTACTGACTCCAACATAGCAAGGAAAGTTAATGATTTCAATTTGTACCAGCAGGCAAAAGATCTCCACAAACAAATGCGACCAATATCTGAAATGTTAGATCGCATTCAGGGTGACTCTGCCAATGCTGCTGATGCCTGCGATGCTTGGTTCACGCTACTTCACCACCCAGATCTGACTGAGCACAAAGATGTCATTAATAGTAGAATGAATCAAGCCCTTCAGCCGTTCCATTTGGCAGCATATCTTCTTCATCCAAAATACAAAGGTGCACATCTTAGTGATAAACAAACAGAAATTGCAAGAAATTGGATCACACAGAAAAACGAGTGTTACATCTCCTCAGTCATCAGCTTTGAGGCCCAGGCTGAACCATATCCATCCTCTTTCTGGACTACTTCGGCAACAAGCATGGATAGCTGTGTTTGGTGGAAGGCTGTGAACAATTCAAACTTTCTGCCAGGATTTGTTGATCTAATGATTAGACTACAAAAACTGCCCGCAAGTTCTGCTTCAGCTGAAAAAGTGTTTTCAAACTTCAGCCATATACAGTCCAATCTAAGGAACCGGCTTGGGATCGAAAAGGCAGGAAAACTTGTTTTCTGCTACCGAATGCTGAGAGGTTCACAGGAGCTGGAGTACTGATTTTCGTATCATAATCACACAATGTGCAAAGTTGAAGGGAGTAGATGGTGTACCTGGAATAATTATTCCAATAATAAGCTTGAAAGTAGTATCTTTGAGAAACAGATAGAAAATGACAAGTTAATAGGAGAAGTTAAACGATTAGAAGAAAAACTGAAAGATGTAAAAGATGAGAAACAGCAATTAAAAGCGGACATGATGAAACAGCAATTAGTTAATGAAGAGAAATTAAATGAACTGGAGCAATATAGCAGACGCAACAATATAAGACTGTCTGGATGCGAAGATAAGGAGAAAGAAACAGCCGAAGAATCCGTGAATATTGTGTTGAAAACTCTGAATGAGAAGATGCCGAGCATTAAACTAGTGAAAGACGATATCGATATTGCACACAGAATAGGAAAGTTCGAGAAAAACAAATCCAGGCAAATAATAATAAAACTGCAATCCCGAATGAAGAAGAATCAAATAATGCATGAAAAGAAAAACCTGAAAGGTGAGAAGCTGTATGTTAACGAAGACCTTACTAGACTTAATCAAGAAGTGTTCCGATGTGTACGGCTGAAGAAGAAAGACGTTGTATCATCGGCCTGGACCCACGAAGGCAGCATCAAATACAGAGATTGTCAAGACCATATACATACCCTTCATTTCTCAAACTACAAATTCTGGATGGACCTACCATGGCCCAAAAATAAAAAATAAAAAAGTTTAACATGGATCGTTTATTGTTAAGCTTTTTAAAAAAAATGTACAATTTAATCAAACTATTGATTATATCTCTTTTTTGTGAACTTTTTTGCGCAGTATAGTTATGACAGGCAGTTAGAACGTTAAAATCGATAGCGATAATTACGATCCTCCTCTATCGTATGTATGGACACTTTGTCTAAGTAAACATGAATGAATGTTGTTGTTTTTTTGTTTTTTTGTAAACCATAAAATCAACAGAAGATGTACATGCTCTATGGACCTTTTTACAAACAAATAAGCATATTTATAATTACGAGCAGCACTATTACAATGGTTTTAACAAAAAAAAAACATAAGATAGCATATATAGCGTAGTTTCAACTGCATAAGCTAATATTTTAATAAAAACCTTAGCTCTTGAAAAAAATTAATAAATTCTTAATAGTCATCTAATTTTCTTTTTCTTTTTCAATTGTCGTGACAAATATAACTTCGATAGTATTTGTAAATTAGTTATATTTTTGAGAAGTAAATGTTACTATTAACACTTTGAAGTAAACCTTAGTTTGTTTAGTATATTGGTAATAATACGCGATAATTATTATCCTTCTCTATCGTTTGTTAGTATTGACACTGATGTAAACCAAAGTTTGTTTAGTTTATTGGTAATAATTTGCATTAAATAAATTTGTAAATTCTAAATAGCCATTTAAATTTGTTTATAATTGTTGTGACAAATATAACTTCGATAATGTAAAATAGAAAAATATTTAAAAGTAAATGTTATTATTAACATTTTGATGTAAATCATAGTTTGTCTAGTTTATTGGTAATAGAAAGATACGTTATGGATTATATTCTTGATGCACTGCCATTCTTGTATACGATATGGGGGATTTTTTACATATATTATTAGGGGAACATGCAAAATATAATCAAAATTGTGTCAGTATTAAAATGTGATCAGTCATATTAAATTATGTGTCTAAAGGTTATTATAAAATACAATACGGAAAGGTAACAATAATTTTTATATAATTAACAGTTATACCTCAACCAAAGGTTATGCTCACATGTTTTTGTTGCTTTCGATGTGAGAACAACCTCTTTTGGTTAACAAACATAATTATGCTTGCTTGTTGTATTAATGATACATGTATTACCAAGGGACTAATTACACAAAGATTTAATAGAATATATGATAATATAAATATATTATAGATGTAATTAAACACATCCCTTAGAGGTTATCAAAAACAGAATATGGATAACAAATGTAACTCACCAACTGTTATGCTCACATGCTTTTGTTTTTCGATGTGAGATTGACAATGTTTTGGTGTAAAACACAAATTCCAATAGTTTCCTTTTCTTTTTCCTTTTTTTCTCCTTGTTTTTTAGACAAGAATATTTGGCTATATAAGAGTAAATCGTATATAAAAAAAAATCAAACATAAACATCTAGAGATTAATTAAATATGGCAATTAAATATGGTTTTTTGTATATGATAGTTTCTAGTAACCAACAATAGTTTGTTGTTGTTTTTTTTTTTTTTTTTTTTTTGTTTTAAAAAAAAAGAAAAGATGTATCTAGATTAACTATATGATCCGCTCTATTGTGAACATTCATCCATGTCAACAACACCCTTTTTTTAAATGTTATACCTACACTTGATGCGGTAATTTACCAAATTTGTTTTAAATGAAAACAGATAGACGATACTAAAATTACATATACAGTTGTTAATAATTTGAATATATATGGCGATTACACAATACTACTCTTAAAATTATTTTTCACACAAGACTCTGAAATAGAGAGATCTCCATTCTATTGCAGGTGTTTGATACCAATCAGAAATATAAATCTATTAACATATACATAACTTCTCATGTCAACACCACTTTTATAAAATTAATACATATACATTTATTTAGTTGAAATTATTATATTTTTTTTGACTACTCTTGTGTTTTATATAACACATTCATCTTTGTAGAAATGCATAGAATATTGTTTATTAATTGTGATAGAAAATTTGTCGCTCACATCTAAATATACAATTAGACATGATAAACAAGGAAAACTTTAAATTACTTAATAACGTATTGTTATTTTTTCCAAATGAATGGATTTAAAAAAAAAACTTCTTATATGAGAGAATGTCTGACTGTCTCTTTGAAAAATCGTCTAATGTTAAATGGAAACAATAATATTCTCATTAAATGTTAAAGGTTTAGGTGATAAGAAAAAGCGACTTCAAGTATTCGAATGGTTGAAAATTAAAGATTTTTCATTCTATATACTGCAAGAAACACATTCAACCAATGACACCACAAAATCATGGACGCACGAATGGAACGGCCAATCCTATTTTAGTGGTACGAAATCAAACAAAGAAGGGGTAGCAATACTTATAAACCCCAAATATAAAATGAATATTTTAAAATATGATGATATCATACCAGGACGCTTGCAAGCTTTGAAATTGGAAATTAATGAAAATATTGTTACACTCATTAATCTTTATGGACCCAATAATGATGATACGGACCTGTTTACAACTCTGTGTAATTATTTAGCAAATATAGAGGATTATGTTATCATTGGAGGCGATTTTAATACAGTTTTAAACACTAACATGGACAAGAAAAATGGCCGAACTGATACACATAAAAATTGTAGAGAAAGCATAAATAACATAATAAACGAATATAATCTTATCGATATATGGAGAATGCATAATCCTAATAAACGTCAATACACATGGCACTCTAATGGTAAGCCACCAATTTTCAGTAGGCTTGACTTTTTTCTAATTACGGACTCATTATGTAATATGACAATAAATTGCGCAATACAAACAGGATATAAAACAGACCATTCTAGTGTTATACTTAAGATAGATTTTATTTCACAGAAAAGGGGACCAGGATACTTTAAAATAAACAACAGTCTACTTCTAAATACAGAATATCAATTATTAATAAGAAATTCAATTAATGAAATGTTAGCTCATAACAAGAATGCAAACCCAAATATTAAATGGGAATTAGTAAAAGGCAACATAAGAAATGTAACAATAGAATAACAGAAGAAAAAGGACGATAATCAGCAAGAAATAAAATTAATTAAAGAAATCGAAAATCTTGAGCAAGAAATAGTAAATAATTATAAAATAGAAAAGTTAGAGGAAATATCATGCAAAAAACAGTTGTTGGAAAATATACGGGACAAAAAAATTAATGGAATAATATTAAGATCCAAAGCTATTTATGTTGAAAGTAACGAAAAAAATAGTGCCTTTTTTGCAAACTTAGAAAAAAGACATGCTGAAAAGAAAATAATTAAACGCTTAAAAGTCAATGATACTTATGTAACAAACCAAAATGAAATTCTACAGGAAGAAGTAAATTTCTTTAAATCACTTTATCAAAAACAAAACAATAAAACATCAAACATTTATTTTTTTAACGTACCAATAAATAATCTCAATGATAACGACAAAACCATCTGCGAAGGGCTTTTATCAGCAGAAGAATGCCATAATGCCTTAAAACAGATGAACAATAATAAAAGTCCGGGCTCAGATGGATTAACAGCAGAGTTCTACAAAATATTCTGGGAAGACATAAAACAAACATTTACAGCTGCAATTAACTATTCGTTCACCACTGGAAATTTAACTGATCTACAAAAACAAAGTATCATATCCTTAATTCCTAAACAAGATAAAGACACTTCTGTTTTAACAAACTGGCGACCAATATCACTTCTTAATGTAGACTATAAGATAGCTACAAAGACCATTGCAAACAGAATAAAAAAAGTTATACCGTTAATAATAGCTCCAACACAAACAGGTTTTATAAAGGGGCGCTATATTGGAGAGAATGTAAGGTTAATTTTTGAAATATTAGAATATCTCGAAAACAAAAAAATGCCCGGTCTTTTATTTTTCTCTGATTTTGAAAAAGCATATGATACTTTGAATCATGATTTTATGTTTAAATGTTTAAAACACTTCAACTTCGGTGATGACCTTATTCGGTGGGTTAGACTTTTCTATCATGATATAAATAGTGTTATAATGAACAATGGGCATATGTCCGAAAGTTTTAAAATAAAAAATGGCGTCCGACAGGGTTGTCCACTCTCGTCATCCTTATTTGTAATATGTATCGAATTACTTTCCAATTATATTGAAAAAGAACGAACAATCACAGGTATTAACATAAACGGGGTAGAATTAAAACAATCACTATTCGCAGACGACGCTACATTTTTTAACAACGGTTCGCAAGCCTCCTTTGAAAACCTCATAAATACAATAACACAATTCGGTCATACCTCTGGATTAAACCTTAACATTTTCAAATCAACCATACTGAGGGCAGGGATTTTAAAAAATACAGCTATAACGTTTTGTGAGAATTACAAATTTAATTGGACATCTGAATCTGCGAAAACATTAGGATTGAATTTTTTTAATTGTAAAACAAAAAATGTAACCCTAAACTTAGAACCTAAATTAAATGCATTTAGCGATTGCCTCAAACAATGGCAACATAGGAAACTGACCCTATTTGGAAAAATTACAGTAATTAAAACCTTTGCACTACCAAAATTAGTATATCCTTTTACTGTCTTACCAAATCCCTCAAAACATATTATTAAAAACGTAACAAAACAGATTTTTAATTTCGTATGGGATGGTAAACCAGATAAAATTAAACGTACTAAAATCATTATGAATTATAAACATGGAGGTTTAAAGTTAACAGACATCGAAATGTTTTTAAATTCTATTAAGGGTTGTTGGGTTAAGCGGCTTCTTGCACAAAATAACAGCTCATGGAAGTGCATATACGATACTATTGTTAAAAAATACGGAGGGGAATTGCTTTTTGAGTCAAATTTACGACCACCAGACATTAAACGTATTTGTAAAAATAATGTATTTTTTGAAAATATACTTAACGGTTGGAACGCGAGTAAAAATTGCTATCAACATGATTTTAGTAAACATATTATATGGAATAATAGTGAGATAAAGATTGAAAACAAAACTCTGTATTGGAAAGAATGGCATGATAAAGGTGTAAAATTTATTGATCAGTTAATTGACTTCCAGATGAATAAATTTTATAGTTTTGCAGATTTTAAATATATTTACAATGCATCTAACGGCGATTTCTTAAAGTACAATAGTCTAATAAATAATATACCAAAACATTTATTGGAAATTGTAGACGAACGTTTCTTAACAGGACATAGAAATAAAACATTATTGGATATAATTAAGACATCAAGCCAACCAAATAGAGTTTTGTACAACCTTCAGTTATCAAAAGTATCTAATACAAGTGCAACATCAGAAAATAAATGGCAAGACATTTTGCAAAATAAAGAATTAAATTGGACTAAAATATATACATTAGTACACCAAACATGTACTGACACAAGTCTTAGATGCTTTCAATATAAATTTATTATGCGCTTAACCCCAACAAATACATATCTCTATCGATGCAAATTGATACATTCTAACATGTGTGATTTGTGCAATGAATACAAGAGGATATTGAACACTTGTTTTGGAAATGCCGTGTTTCGCAACACTTATGGAGCAAACTCTCTGATTATTTATACGATAAAGGCATTTTAGTATATTTTCACTACGAACTAGTATGTTTCGGTCAGTTAGACAACAATAAAAACGCAACAACGATCAATTTTATTATCTATCTAATGAAATATTTTATATTCACAATGAAATGTCGGGATCGTAATCCCGACTTCAAAAGTTTTATTTCGATCTTGACATCACGTCTTGATATTGAACACGAAATAGCCCTAAAAAATGATACACTTGAAAGATTTTATACAAAATATCGAATTTTAATCGACAGTCAGACATGAACCTCACTTTTTATTTCTTTTTTCCTTTTTTTTGTCAGCATAATATTCTCTACCTTTTAAAGCACCTCTCTTTTATAGCAAGATTAACTAGTTAGCATATTTTTTTTTTAAGATAAAAAGAAAACACATCCGGTAAAACACGTCATTATACGTGCATAAACTGTTGCTCTTTTTTCTCCGTTTAAATTCTGGGAAATAATTTACTTGCATATGCTTGCTTTAAGTGTTTTTGAACTCATTTCTCATGTGTATTCTCAGTGTAAACTGCATGTATATGCATGTGTATGTATAATGTATGTTTTATTGATATTTAATAAAAAAAAAAAAAAAAAGTTTGTAAAGTTTCACTTTTTATTGAAAATATGCATATATTCAATGGTAAAAAGTGCATGTATTTGTTAATTGAATTTGAATAAAGCAGTTTAAACGTATTGTTTTCAATGTCTATAGATTTTGCCATTTTTGCCGGTTTTTTCCAGTTTTTGCCGGTTTTTTCCAATTTTTGCCATCGGCAAGGAAAAAATAATTTTTTTCCGGAAAAAACCCAACCCTGCATAGTATATGTTTATTCGTCAGTACATATTTCAACACTGGCACTAGTATATCGTGAACACAGTTATATAACTCACAAACTGAACCCACAACTCATTTGAATCTATCAAGTTTTTAATGTTGGATCGTCGTCTGGTTTGTCAATGATATGGTCCGTATATGATCTGGTCCGTCATAGACTTGGGCCGTCCTGACTCTACACTGCCGAGATTGGTACACATTTTCAACAGGCAAAGTTTATGAGGATGTTAAGCTAAAGAAATGTGCAGCTCAAGTTTAAACACAAATGTCGATTTAGTTTTTGCATGCCTTTAAACTAAGTTTAATGTTAATACTACACATTTTAGCAAAATAAGGGCATTTAGTTGATTTTGCTATTACTAAATTAACATTGAAAGAAGAAACTAATTTTTGCACGTTGAAATATATGTCAATCGCAAAAATTTGCTAGTGGCAAAAAAAAAGTTAAATTCAAGTCCTGAGGTATAGTGGTTTCTGGTTTTATCAGGGGTTTTCTTGTATCAAGGAAAACTTATATTTGTCATTAAAGTATCGTAGTCATTGTGGTCGATGCAAACTTTGTTTATAGTTGGAATGTTATATATTTCTAGTAGGAACATAACACCTGCTACCCCCTGTTGAGAAAAATTAGTCAAAGTCTGCTATAAAAAAAATAATGATCACAAGGTGTCATGTGTATTTTCGTCTGCTGACGTAGTGTCATCAACAACACATATAATCAATAATGTGTATACCATAGCACATCAATTAAATTTTACCCAGTGGCGGAATAATGGACATGCAATGCAATGGTGTTTAGGTTACTAATATTAATGAAACATTGTCGAGTAATAAATTCTCTTAACAGGAATGTAAACTTTAAACTAAAAACGTCGAATTTGGGTTGCACTAGACTACATTTGAGATATTTATGTTTATTGAGGAAGATTTTAGGCAAATTTGGACCAGATCGAGTGTTGTTAGCCACCAGACAAATTATCAAGTTTAGCAAACAAGTTTACAACATAACGAATTTAATTTGTAACTGTTTTTTCTTGTTATACTTCGCGGATTGTAAAATAACTAAGTCTTTACTCTCGCTTTGTTTTTCGACGTTCCCGCAATAACTACACGGTGTTGTTTAGAAACACAATCTTGTGAAAATTGCAAAACATTCCACGGTATTCTCCCGTTTTGACGGGTTTACTACTAATAAATGTGAAAAGACTGGCTTTTCTGTATTATTGGAAAGCCGTCAATGTTGTCATTGGTGACAAGGACTCCTGTGTGACAGGTGACTATTTTGATGTGAATTTCCATTTTATTTCATATAATTATAAATTAAACAGGAAAAGTGCATGAGAAACATGCAAGAAATCTTTAATTTACATGAAATAGCACACCGAAGCTCGGAATAAGAAAGTTTAAGCAATTAATGATAATAAATTTCAATTTATTCATCATGATCAGAAGAAAATTAAAAGTCAAGTTTTCTCTGAGATTGGACACCGTTTTACAAAGCATGGTTTACAGGCAGTAAAGCAAATTATGTTGCTAGATTATTTTTAGAGCAAGATCACTTACAGCATGCCCATTCACGCAAAACACTGTGTGAAACGCGCCAAAAAAACGCACACAAAATCTTTAGACTATTGGGGTACATGCACGCATAAAAATGTCTGGATATTTATACAAATCGGTCATGGATCCCGAATTTTTAGCATATCCCTTATTCTTCAGATTCCGTTCTATCTTAGATACCATTTCTTCAGAAGATACTCTAGAATAACAGCGTGTTCGGTATCCTGACTCGCCGTAAATATATGCTACTATGCAGACATCGTCTTTCAGTAAATACAAGCCACAAAATCATGTAAAATTGGCAAAATAATCACTCTTTTAATTTGCTACTTTCATATTCTGGTATTGTGTTTAACAGCAGTGCTAGTACCCATTTTCCATCGATATTCACTCGATTTTTTGAACTTAAACTGACAAGTAATTCACAAAAACTGAGATTAAAATAGATTGCTCTACAAGTTTGTAAAGAAAAATAGCGCGTGCACCAGCCTTGGATGATGTCATAACCCAAACAAAGACAAGAAACGGTATCGAAAGACGCTTGTTTTTTATGGGAGATCATTATAGTTTACCTGTTCTGAGTGCTGTCATTTGTTAACAAAAGTGAGATTTTACAGATTTTGTATTTTGAAAATAAAGATAGATATTTTGTTCATCTTTAATATATTTCAAAAACAAGTATGGTCGAACGTATTTTAAGTACCTTTTTATAGTATCATTAAAGGGAACGGTATCTAAAGAACACAGCATATATTGCAATCTATCTGGTGCCTTGCAAATTTGATGTATGATAACCTAAAAACAATAAATATTGTTTGATAATGTGACATCACCTATAATATCCCATATCAAAGTCAATGAAAACAAAATGTTTTTTAATTTACCAGACCAAATGCACGTCCCAATTCTAATTGTCACTCACATTTTACCCTAACTGTATCCTGGCGTGTCCTAAATTTGATGTCACCTAATTTCAACAGGTCCATTTAAGGAACGTTCTCAAAAATCAATGTCAAAACCCCATAAGCAAAGTTTTATTAGTAGGATTTATTTTCAATGTTATTTTGTATTGAATATAATTATAATTTTTATATATTGTTCTTTCCAGACTTTTTTAGAAGATAAAAACTCATGATACACAAATATTAACGTCTCGGAGATAAAATACCATGACTGATTCACCTGTCCGATCAAACATGGACTCACCAGATGCCTCTGTCGTGTCAGGAAAAAAATCCAGTAAGTTGCTATTATTGCTTGCTGAATTAAATTGAATTTTTATTATGAGTGTTGAACAATGCACCTTTTCAATAATACATTATTTATTTATTATTAATCAGGTGATGTAATTAACTAGTCTTTTATTGTGTTATGTAGACACACTTGTATATTTTATTAGCAGAAGAGAACATAAGTTTATTTAAGACTTAAACATATTGTCATTGTCATATACATACTAAACACAACACAAACATTTATAATAACAAATTACTGGGTAATACAAAATATTTCAAATAACTGTTGTTCTCATCGTTACCAGGACAGGACAACCAGTCCCGACAGTCTGGAAGAGTGACCTTCCCCAACTCTGCCAAGTCTAGCTCCAACCACTCAGTTCTCACAGGTAGTACTTTGAATTTTACTCTATGTATCTTAGTCAATTTGCAGTTTATTAGCTGTTATGATTTCAAGCAGATCTTAGTCATTTAAGAACTTCAGATTTAAACCAAATGTGATATAAAAGTTTTGATGATAAAACACTACACCATATTCAGAGACAAGTAAGGTAACTTTTAGGCATGTATGCTTGGAGATTTTAATAAACCAGACAGGTGCATAGTTTTGGCAACACTTTACTTCATTCATTTGCTTATTATATAATGACTTAGACAAGTGACATAAACAGTTTAATTCAAAGACTTATATGATAAATAATACACATTATCAGTAATTTAAAAATATTATTTAACCCTCTTTATTGTGTCATGTTCAGATGACACAGTGGAGACTGGAAACCCTTTCAAGATGCCTCCAGACAGTGATATCTTTCTCATGAGAGACAAGGAACGTCAGAGAAAGAAACAGGCAAGTGGACAGTTACGAGAGACACACATGAACAGAATCTGTCACTGAGGATCATAGAGTTGTGGATATTTTTCTATAAAGAAACACTTTAAATACCCTACATTTTATGATAAAAACATTTTCATAACTAGATTTCTGTGCAGTTTGTTACAAAGTTATTGATTCTGTATATGCATTTTTTAGCTTTCTTCCTGTCTCATAGTAATCTAATAAGCATAATCTTCGTGATTAAAAACATAAAAACTACCACATTTAATTTATCACTGCCTTCAGTGTTTTCATAATTGCATTCAATCAAATTTTCTATCAAAGTTATTGAACACAGGATCGTTTAAGACAAAGGGATTTGAAAGTTCATGAGAAGACAACCTACGCATCAAAAGTCAATTTCAAAACTGCCCAGATGATCAAACCCACAGATTCTGATGACGAAAAAGAAGAGGAGGACACAGATAAAGCTGTAGCTGTTAAAGACGACCCACAGTTCACCATTGCTGTCACTAGAGGTGGGGATAACCGCTCATGCTGAGCATGTTGTTTAAATCACAGAATTGAACACTGACTTTCAAACCAATGGTTAACTGAACTCCTTATTGAGGCATGGCGTGGGAAACTCAGGCTTAATGCATGTGCGTAAAGTGTTGTCCAGTCCGACAGGCTAATCCAGGATGACATACAAATTTTCTTTTTATTTCATGCTTGTGAACAATAAATTTAAAAAATGCGCGAGATATGCTGAAGCATCACACGTTTTGTGTATTATGATTCCAAAATTGTCGATCACTGTTGTGGTGGGAAAATAGTGCCACTCTTACTACGTCGTCTCTTAATTAAATTTGTATAGTTTTTTTATATTATGTATGTTTTCTGTTGTTTAAAAAGGCCGATGTTTACACTTATGAATAGGATATTCATGTACTTTAAAAAAACAACAACATAAACACAAAGTTAAAAGTAGTTCCATATAACCAAGAGTGAAATGATCAAACGTTATCATTTCACTCGACCTAGAGTGAAATGATCGGGTTATCATTCACTGGTATTCTCCACTCATTTACCGCATAGCATGAAATAAACTTTCTGCTTTAATGGTATTTTCGATTTCAAGAAAGTCTCTTCTAAACATAAATCCACTGTAGATGGAAAGTGCTGTCCTGGATTAGCTCGTGCGGACTGCACAGGCTGATCCGGGACAACACTTTACAAACATGAATTAAGCCCGGTTTTCCCACAACGTGCCTCATTTATATAATTAGAAGTTATGAAAATTCTGTCATAATGCATAAACTGCTTGATCCTCGTGATAGATATTGATTTCACAAACATAATAATGAAATCCAGCTATTTTAAAACCCTTACTTGTACTGCCAAGTTAACATTCTATTTACTGGTATTTTAGATCGCCATGTGGAGAAAGAGTCACTTGCAGAATACATAGCCAAAAAGAGAGAAATGTTTCTAGTCCAGGTACAATTTTCTAGATTTACTATTCTGTTTTATTTGCCAAATAAATTCGCCAATATTTGTTGCTTTTTTGTTATAATCTAATGAGTTTTATTTTGAAATGTAGTTAGTAAAATATTCAAATGTTTTCAGCAGTCATATCAGTTAGGAAAATTCAGATGATTTAAGTCCTGTTACACTAAATAGGTCATGGCAATGTGTTGTTTTAACGCATATACTCATATGATTCATCATTTAATCTATTTTGATGATTTTGAAAAAAAAATTGTTTATTTTTATGTCAGCAGTTGGTTATTTGATTTTAATAAATTTCATCATTAGAAGATAATTCTAACACGACAATGTGCCGTAAAGAAACACCAATTGGCCTTTTCCTTAAGTAACCAAAATCCTAAAAAGACTGAGATTATGAGTCCTCAATGAACTTATGGTTTCTCTACAACCATATTTCAATATGATAAATAAGCCATCCTTTCCTTACATGTCCACTCATGTCTTCCATCCTTTCCTACACCATTCATACAAATCCATTCCTCCTATTTGTGTTTCCAGTATTCACTTGGGATGAAGCAATACAAGAATACGCCATAAGCAAAGATATATAAGCCATCCTTTATGTCCACTCTCCTATCGTTTCCATACATATTAATTCCCCATGTCAATGTTTCCAGTATTTACTTGTGATGTAAGCATATTTCAGTAATATTTTCATGATAAATAAACCATCCTTTCCATACACATCCATTCCTTCTGTGTAATTTTGGCAAAGACAAGTTCTGTTTATTTTGTGTAAGCAGTTGGCCATTTGCCATTTCAGGGTTGATTAAACCGTCTTTTCCTTTTATATCCATTCTTACAATTCCATTCATTCTCCATAAGCATGTGTCCAGTGTCCACTTGGGGTGAAGCAAGCTAAGAAAATAGGCTGGTAAAAATGCTTTCCTTGTGTGTCCATTCTTCCATTTCCATCCATTAATTCTTTGTATCCATGTGTTCCAGTATTCCCTCGGGGTGAAGCGAGATGAGACCCAGAAACTCGAGGAGATTGCCCAGGCAGAAGAGCGCAAACTCGAGCTTGCCGAACAGTACCTCGAGGAGGACGCTGCCATGTTTGACGAGTTCTTGAAGGAGAATGACTCCAACTCGGCAGAGGCGATGAGAATGTCAGTTTTGTTTGAAATCTTTGACTTTGTTAATTTTCAAGTACTTGGTCTTCGGAGATAAGGCATTATTGAGCTCCACAAGTATGGAAACTGTCTCAAGCTACAGAAATTTATTATAACCATACCGGAAACTGTCTAACAAGTATATGTAATTTAAGAAACCTGTGTATTTGATTATGAAGCATAGAAACGTAATTAAAATGAAGTTGTGTTTAGCACGTACCGGGTAATAGTTAAGATGAATACTAAAACACATTCCCTAATTGTGATTTGCTGTGATTTTTTTCGGCGTAGCTGTTTAACCCAACTTTTGACCTTCCTGAATATAAGGTCAAAGGTTGTAAAAATTTCCCGCCAGTAGTCCCGAATGAATAAATCCATTGGCTAATTTACAATAAAAGCCCACTACACTAAATAAGTAGGTGCAACATCCCATCAATATAGCATACAAATTCGTACCAGGTTTGTGGCTAATTCAATAAGGGAATAACAGTTCACACAAATGAGAGCTTTCGTATATGCGCAACATTATGGAAATGATTTGACATGTTAAAAAGCAATTCATTTGATGTTTTGCATCGATGTAAATGAACACACTTTTTTCATTTGAGTGATTTCTGTTATATTCGTACACAATAGACAAAGCGATTCTATAAATATCAATTGTATCTAAGACCCACCAGAGGGATAGTCTATATTGAGAGTGAAATGACCATACGGTCACTCGCCTGCAGGTCAGTGTAGGGACAAACTGACTACATTTGAAAAGGCGAGATACTTCATAATATCATTGTCGACATACATGTATTCTTTACACCTTAACGAGATTTATCTAGCCATATATATTTTAACATAAATAGGCACGTGCATACTTCGAACAGAAATGTTTTAGTTAGTAAAGTTTCTTGCCGTGTATGTTCCGGCTTGTCGATGTATATATTACCATTTATGCACGATGTTCTGTGTTGCTGAATATATTGTTCGGCGTAGCTGTCTAAGATCACTTTTGACCTAGATTTCTTGCGATAATTATGCAGCGGCAAAATTTAAAGCCAATAGAATTTGGCAAATTTTCTATTTTTAGGGAATGCAAACTTACAACAATGGTTTAATGTATACCAACAACTGTTGCATACTTTTAGTGATTAAAATGTACATGATTGTTTACATAAGCAGTTAAAATAAAGTTATAATCATATCTTCGACATACACTCTAGAACTGAACATAATTATGAACATATTTTCTTATTGTATGTCAAGATCAGAATATTATATTCGTTCTCAGAATTAGTCCACTGTTTTGTTTAGCCTAGCGGCACGCTCAATAAATAACAATTGATTTTAGCGAGTTCAACACACTCACGATCATTCTAAAAATAGCGCGCGTTTAGCTGCCGGTGTATAGCTGTTATAATATACATGCATCAATTAGCGTCCAGAATCAAAAGAGCGAATGTTTCAATAAATGGGGAATTTATGTTTATAAACTTACTGTGCATGTTAATTTAACATTGAATGGCGGTTGCGTTTTATTAAGAATTAAATAGAATTGCAGATTTCTATCAACTTCTCCAGTTGATGTTAATCAACCTATAAAAATATATCTTTCAATAAATAAAATGTGGTGAAATAAGTAACGGAATACGTCGAACTGTTATTCATGTTACTCCTACTTCATTTTCGTAGCTATAATACATTATTTGCAATACCAATTTTATACACAGAACCCTTGATACATCATATTCCTACCGAATGTAATTTTAAATCGCCATAGTCTAATGAAATTTTATGTTTGTGTTATCAAAAATGGAAGTCATCATTATTTCAAATGCGCTGAATGTTCCTTGAAGATTGCTTTTCATAAGGATACACAGTATAAATGATTAACTGACTTAGAAATGTGTATGTATTATGCATAGATAACTTCCAAGATGAAGGTAGGGTATATTACTTAAAAATAACTATAAGCGTCTGATACAGAATAATTGTCATTCATTCCCGCAATTATTTTGGCTGACAAATTTATAAAATAATGATGTTAACGTAAATTATTTAGGTTACTCTTGTATCACTGGTGAAAACATGGGGCGTTATGATCGGTTTATTCACGGTACAAATAATAATTATTGAATTAATCACACATTAATTTTGGGATATGAGAAGTTTTCTTATGGTGCTAAAAAAATCTGGGGTCGTAGAAATCGCCTTGTCTAGGTGGGTACCGAAAAATCTGGGGTCCGAGAAGCCACGTAACCGATCATCTTGGCCATCTTTTATTATGTTTAGGGTAAAATGATATCTCATTATTAATGTCAACGCCGATTGTCTTTTTTAAAAGACATTTCTTGTTATATTTCATTAGATAATCCTTATTGAACCGAAGTGCATATATAAAATGTTGATGTTTAAAACAAACACACATATTTAAAGTAACGTATATAATAATTTTTATATAATGGTATGTTAGGAGGCGTAAACTACTAGTATAATTAAGTATTTGAGTATTGTATGCCATTTGGATCTAGTCTTAGTGTTACATTGTTTTGAATATTTATGCTAGAAGTTTAAGTTACATTCCTTATTTGCAAAATTACCACAGACGCCGAATATCTTTTTAAATATATTTCTTGTTAACGATGATTTTCACTGCTGAATTTGACTTTGTTTCAGAATGAGTACTGGTAAGTTGTAAGCTATCACATCATTAAATATGTACAAGTTTTTTGTTTATTTACAACAGAGCAGAAACAGAAACCAAGGCAAAACTCGAGAAAGTACAAGAGATTAAGCGAATCAATGCAAACATGATGTCCATCAAGTCAGAAATCTCCAAATATGAAGACACACTCAAAGAATACCAGATGTACAGAAGTTTTCTTGAAACTCTCACTCCTCCAGTATGTATGATAGTTCAGTTATTTTTGTTGTAAATTATTGCGCTATAGTTATTATCAGCTATTGCCAATCAAATGATAAACTCATATTTGCTGAATTACTATAATCAATTGTAAGAAAAAAGTTATTGTTAGGTTATTGTGACATTTGTTTTCTTCAAAATATATTCATTCTACATGTATACAGGGATATAAATTAACCATATAGGGTAATGAGCCAGTTGGGCTCGCTACTTTCAAAACTCACGAGCCCAGCCTTGGATTCACTTGCCCAGATTTACTTTTTAAGCAGTAGTTAGTTATTTGCATATTTGTTTAACAAACACGTATTTGATTTATTTTTATTTAATACATCAATTTTGGCCATGTGTACATTAACTATCCATTATATCCTATCAGACATAAATACGGACTGGCCAAGATTTTTTTGGATACTTTATCAAAATCGACACTGGCTATGGAACTAATGAAGACTTTAGCAGATGCACTATTGTTGTTATTTCTATACGTTTCACCAATGTTGAGCCCCTTTGCCTCATCCAAATCACACAGCCATTCAAAATCGGTGAGTGGTTGGTCATGTAAAACCATTACTGGATGCTTGTTTTGCTCGTAGTCTTCATAATATTTGCGTTTGTCAACACGATTTGCATCAGGTTTTTTAACGCCAACAATAAATTTCCACATTGCGGAATCTGTTCAATGATGACGATGGACGCGGCCATGTTGTGACGTTGCACGATATTTGACGTTGGTTAAATAAATAGAAATGCATCGATTGGCAAAGCATGTCAATGGCATCATTATAAACGCTTAAGTACAAATGGAATCGAAAGCAGATTGGTAACCTGCAAAGAATTTTGTTCTAAATTTAGCTTATTGGGGATTTCCTGAACGAAGAAAATACGCGACTCGCCAACAGGGCGAATTACCGGCTCAAAGCAGTCGCCCAGAAGCAAAATAACTCGCCATTGGCGAGTTGGCGAGTGTTAATTTATATCCTTGCTGTATATGTTTAAGAAAGTCTTCACTGCTGTTTAAATATTGCCATACTTGTAGTTTTATAGCATTAGCCTGATTTTAGCCCATAATAATATCACAATATTGTTTGTAACTGCTAATTGATATACAATGACATTTGACAGGAAATTAAAAAGGAAATGGATGATAGAAAAGCAAAGAAGCATGAAGAGCGAAGAAAACTTCGGGAAAGAGAAAAAATGGCACAGCGTACCACATCAGATCTGGTGCCGGAGAAGCCAGATAGCAGAGGAAGGAAACGTCCCGCAAAAGGGACAGAACTTGCAAAGAAAAGCTCGGCCTCTAAAAGGTTGGTCACTAATTATTCATATTAAAAGTGTGTGCATGTTTTTAGACATCGTTGCTCAATTACAGAAATTGTGATTTCAGTTTGATACCCTATTCCTTAAATATGTCTACCCACATATCAGCATTTATGGGGGGGGGGAGAGATGATTTATATTTTCTCCAGGTTTGTTGGTCAGTTTTCCCATCACAAATCCATGTGAGCTCAATAAATACATGCATGCATTCCTAGATTACATTGAATAAAGACTGACTTGTTAGAAGATTGTCTAAATGTCATTTAAGGAATCTTTTTTCGGCATGTGTATTTGATAAATCATTGCCTCTTTGATCAATACTCAAAATACATTTGTTTACAATGTTCTCTATATTTAGACAATATTTCCAAGATGATAATTCACAAACGTTGAAGCAAGGTCAAGGTCATTCCTTTGGTCATTATGGGGTTAATTAAGACACATAATACATGTACCTACACTTGCATTGATCTAACTATTGCTTTAATACTTTCTCTGTGGTGTTTGAAGCTATCTTTCCAAGTTTGGTGTGTTTTCTTTTCAGAACTGGGGAGCAAGAGAGCACGGTTTCCACAGTAACAGAATCTGATGATGACAGTGATGAGGTAGGGGCACTTTTTCCTTGTATTCTTGAATTAGAGGTACTGTAGTCATTACTTTAAGGCTCCTGTTATTCAACAAAAATATGAATTGTAACAAATATGGATGTTAAATATTTTTGCATTGCCCCTTATTCACTATCAATTTAAACAGTATGTATTGCTTTATTTCTGAACCTGATCCATTGTTTCAAAACAGTATTACATTTTGGTCCAAGAATTTTGAAATGTTACTTTTTAGCTCGACTATTCACCGAATAGTTCGAGCTATACTACTCACCAGCATTTCGGCATAGGCGTAATGTTAAGGTACAAGCCCATATATCTATAACTACTACAGATATTCAATTGAAAACTTCATCACTAGTCTTCTGGGTCATTATTTGAGGTTACTGACCAAGGCCCATAACTCTGACCTGCAATTTAACAGAATTATGCCCCTTTTTGTACTTTGAAAATCAGGTTAAAGTTTGCGTGCAACAACTCCATATCTCTATATCTACTACAGATATTCAAATGAAACTTCAAGCATGCCTTCATGGTCATTATATAAGGTCTCTGGCCAAGACCCATAACTGTGACCAGCATTTTAGCAGAATTATGCCCCTTTTTGTACTTAGAAAAGTCAGGTTAAGGTTTATGTGCAAGAGAAATTCAGGTTAAGGTTTGCGTGCATCAGGTACATATCTATGTAACTACAACAGATATTTAATTTAAACTTCACACATAGCTTCGGGGTCATTATGTCAGGTCACTTACCAAGGCCCATAACTCTGACCTGCAATTTAGCAGAATTATGCCCCTTTTTGTACTTAGAAATTCAGGTTAAAGTTTGCGTGCTACAACACCATATCTCTATAACTACTACAGATATTCTATTGAAACTTCAAACATTTCTTCAAGGTCATTATATAAGGTCACTGACCAAGACCTATAACACCGACCTGCAATTTAGCAGAATTATGCCCCTTTTTGTACTTAGAAATTCAGGTTAAAGTTTGCATGCAACAACTCCATATCTCCCTAACTACTACAGATATTCAATTGAAACTTCACACATGACTTCAGGGTCCTTATATAAAGTCAGTAACCAAGGCCCATAACTCAGACTTGCAATTTAGCAGAATTATGCCCTTTTTGAACTTAAAAATTTCAGGTTTAAGTTTGCGTGCAACAACTTCATATCTCTATATGTGCTACAGATATTAAATTATAAGTTCACGCATGTCTTCAAGGTCATTACATAAGGTCACTGGCCAAGGCACATAACTGTGACCAGCATTTTAGCAGAATTATGGCCCTTTTTAGTAGTGATAAAGGCCAATAACTCTGACAAAGCGGTTGAATAGTCTAGCGCACTGTCCTGAGACTGTTCTTGTTTTGGTTATTATGGGTAGTTGGTTGTCAAGGTATATGCATGAAGTATGTTTGAGAGGTACATACACATAACAAGAGATACAGACAGATTTGTTATCGTTTTTACACACATTGATATTAATTCTTAGTCAAATGAAGAGCTTCTTCATGTAAGATGATTTGTATTGGAAACCTATGTAGGTATAAGGAACATTTTAACTGTGGTATATGAGAATGAATTGATTTGATTTATATGCGGACATTACATGCCAATAATTATGTTCATAAACTTTAGATATGTTTGAAGAATGAATCCGATGTTGCCATGGAAACTGACAGTGATAACAGTGACTTGGTTTGCAAAATACGCTGATCTATGTTGTCAAGTCAACACACACAAACATAATGTGATAGTCACTTTCATCTGGCACTTGTTGCACAGTTAAACATGACCACATTGTGCTCACTTATTTTGTAAAATAAGTTAGTTTGATGTTGTAATGTACAAAAATTTACTACCTAATTATTCAAGTAAAACCATTGTTTCATACAGGAAATATAACTATAAAATTTTTAATTTCTTGTTAAATGATACAAAAAAATGCAAACAGATTATATGCAGTGACAAAATCATTTAATGTCGTAAATGTAAATTGTGACTCATTTTGAACGAATAATCCTTCAGTTTTTAATTCATGGATATGGTATATCTATTTTCATGACTTAGTGCCAAACCATCATAAGCCCTACATTTTGTTATGGTTACGGGTAATAGAGTGAGCTGAGCTGCAAATAATCATTTTTTACCCATAACCTACAAAATACCAAGGCACATAAAATCGTCGCTTTCATTTATGTTGACATTTTTATTCTAACTGAATTTAACAGGTGTTCAGTGCTGCTAATATGTCTGCTGCACTTGCCTACTATATGTCCCTGGAGGTCATGAAGGTTGCACACTTGTTCTGCAGTTGATTAGTTATAATGTTGAACAATTTACCATACCCTTTGATGTTGTGCATGGTAGTTAACAGTTCATAGTTCAAGTTACTTGCTGTTTGGAGCAGGTAGAATATCATTTACTAGATTATAAGTATTATTATAACCATTTTTGAAAGTATTTATTTTAATGGTACAATGGATTAATTATATAGACATTTTTTGATGTTTTTACAGACCTGTACCAAAAGGCTATTTTAGTCTATGGGAATAATAATTTGTCAATTTGAATAGTAAGCAAATCAGTTGTATTCAATGGGGAAGAGTAAGATTTTACGGTAGTCATTTTTGTGCGATTGTACGAGTATGTACTAATTAATTTGTATGAATATTAATATTTAACTAATCCAGTATATATCATATTCAAAAACAAAAGCAGCCCTACATGAGGTTGAGGCTGCAGCAAGTAGTGTCCCATGTACAAGTACCCATATTACCATTATTACCCCTACCACACATACGCCACATTGACAGTTCCGGTCTATCATTGCAGGACCTTGAGCTATACTTCTCGGACCCCCAGCAGCTGCTTAACATCTTCGCAGAGCTGGAGGAGCAGAACCTGTCCCTGATCCAGAACAGCCAGGAGACGGAGGAGGCACTGGAGGAGATGAAACAGACCATCAAACTCACCAAACAGAAAATGTACGAGCAATTGGAGTAGTATGACATGTCTGATGACATTTCTTGAGAGGCAGATGCCTTAGCCATTGAAAATAATTGTATGAAACAGATCATCAAACAGAAAATATACGAGCAGATCAATTGGAGTATTAGACTTAATATTTCTGGAGAATTTGTGTCCTATATTGATGCCTTAGCCCTTGAAAATGATTGTATGAAATAGATCATCAAACAAAATGTACGATCCATTGGAGTATTAGACTTAATATTTCTGGAGAATTTGTGTCCTATATGGTCCCTTGAAAGCCAGAAGGGGCTATCAGCCTTCATTGCATATATGCTGATGGCTTTCTATGGAAGATAATAATGTTCTAGTTTCGTGATTCCTTCAAGAAATATTATTGTTGCATATTTCCTCGTAAAATGTGATGTGTGCAAAGGCCCTGGAGGAGATGCAACACACCATCCAACTCACCAAACAGAAAATGTATGACCCATTAGAGTCTAGTGTCTTAAAAATTCTAGTTTCCTGATTCCTGATCACTGTTGGATCAGGGGTATGGTTTCAGAACAGTTTAAGGGGCGGTGACAAACCATCAAACTCACCAACCAGAAAATGTAGATTCTAATGACTTAATATACCTTGAGAAACTGTTGCCTGACTCCTTTAAAAGTCTTTTTGATAATTTAAACAATCCTCTTCATTTTTATGGTGTATGGATTGTTGAAAGATTTAGTTTCACAAGTGAGCAAGAATGGTCCTTTCCATGTGACTGCTCGTATGTTCTCAATTTGTGCCCAGTCTCAACTGACAATACAAACAATACAACTCAATGTAAATGGTGATTACATGTCAGCTTTATTTGGCCAATATTTAAGTCTAAGACTTAGTTTGAGAATGTTCAAAGTCGTAGGACCTGATCAGGCTGTACAGAGGCCATATTCCAGAAACATCTTAAGTTTATCTTAAAATATTTTCACTTAAGTTCCAATTTTTGTAAGGTAATATTTTTAAAACTACATACAAATTAATGAATCCAATTACTGTTTAGTAAATTGTAGTCAATAATAAGTTGATAATTAGTGAACACTAAGCAGAATTTCATGTTCACATTGATTAAAATGTTAAAGAAAAATGATGACTTTAAGGCTTAGGATAAGATTTTACTTAAGATGTTTCTGGAATATGACCCCAGGCCTGTTATACATGTAGTTTTGATAGCAAAGATTCGGCCCACATGTCAAGTGGATCATTTTCTAGACCAATGGTTACATCAGGAAAAGGCAATTTGTTTACTGATTTGTTTTGGCAATTAATGTAATATCTATAATGTTAAAAAGTATTTTGTTTAGTAATGAAGCAACCCATATTTGTCTCTAAGCAGCATTTTGTATAAACGTTTGTTATGCTTTTGTGCATTTTGTATAAACGTTTGTTATGCTCCTTTGTGCATTTTGTATAAACTTTTTTTATGCTCCTTTGTGCATTTTGTATAAACTTTTGTTATGCACCTTTGTTGAATTTATGTTTGAGTGTGATATAAACTTTTATTTATTTCTATTTTTGTAATATTTGTGTTTGTTTCAGGGAAAAGGAGACAGCAATATTAAAAGAACAGATAGACAAACTGAATGCACAGATTAGAAAAGAAGAAAAGAGAGCAGAGGAATTAAAAATTAAAGCCAAGTAAATTCAAAATATATTGCAGAAATTCCTAATGCAACGTTCCCTTTTGTATCATTTAAAATATTTAATAATGTTGACTCATATTTTCGAAATGATGTTTGGAATGCCATTTTTAATATGTGTTAAATTTAAATGCAATTATATGCTACATATCTGCCAAAGATTCATAGCAAATCACGCTTTTCTAAACATATATGAACATAATTGTGTTGAATGTTAAACTTAGGTAAACTTACAACAAAAAGAAAGCATTGTAATTGAGCTAACATTCCTTGGTAATGATAAACATTATTATTTTCATCATTACACTTGTCCTTGGTTGAAAATTTATTGTCACTGGTTTCTGTATAACACAACATGTTGATCATTTTTTTCTCTCCAATTTCAGAATGTTTTCATTTGGAGAGTTCAAGCAGGAAGATCAGGAGAAGATGTTGGCGCAGCTGAACAAGAAAGTGGAGGAGGTGTACCGCAGCTGTATAGGAGACAATGAGGCAAAAATTAGGTTTGTGGCCGAATTTATTCACTTTCCCCACCCACCTGTAAACACACAGCCGTGCAAGACGAAGTCGTAGCATTTGATTATACTGTATACCAAAGACTGTGTTTGGTTTACAGGGCTAGTGGGGGATTGAGTCTGTACCTTATCAAGTTCATTATCATGGAGCAAATACATCTTGCAATATTTCTTGTAAGTTATTTTCAGAAAAGAAAAAAATATATATAAATAGTATTCATTTCTTTACAGTCGACATTGCATTTTGAATTTGCTCCTGAATATGTGCATGTCTGTTATTCCAGTACATAATCTAATAGTTTGACAAAAATATTAGCAGACTGACAAAATATATTAGCTGCCTTTGTTGTGTTAACATTTGTCAGTATCTAGCAGCCAATTAATACAGTACTGGCGCAGTGCCTAAATCCGCCACATTTTGGGGGTATTTTTACGATATTTTCAAAAGTTGTTTACCAATTGACATAAAAAATCACATAAATAAAGTTAGGTTTAATGTGCATTTACTGGCGTGTTTTGGTTACATTTAAAATACTTGGCAAATGAAAAATATTTATTGAGATTGAAGGCCTAAACAGTGTAAAAAATGAGCGTGGTAGTACCTAAATCCGCCACCCCTCTTTAAAATGTTCAAATTGCTCGAAAATAATATTCTTTTATGAATTATGTTTTCAAAGCAACTTCTATTGACTTCTTTTGACAAAACTCCCACTTTTGTTTATTTAAGGTTCATTTTCTAGTGTTTAAAATAAACACAGTGACCCGAAGTTGCTTGGTGAAACTCGTACATCAGGAACCGTGACATGCTTAATTCACATTTGACTATTGGTCTTATTTAATTTTCCATATTAAGCAGCTCATTGTCTGTTGTTAATACAATGTTTCAGTTTCTTCAAATTCTCATTTGTATTTCTAACTATAGCTCTGAAACTGAGGCAACATGGGACAAATAATGAGGGTTTTGAGTAGCGAGACATTTGCACTCACAATAAGCAGATTTTATAGAATGTAATGCCAATGAATAATGGTTATTTTTAGGCTGCGCATGCTCACATGGACATAATATTAAAACACGATAATGTAATTTTATCATGGACACCATGCGGGGCCTCAAAATTGCGCATGTGCAGTATGAAATAGATTCCCCGCATGCAGCTTGTTTGCATTTAGGGGTTAGGTACAGAATAATTGGATAAAATATTCACATATGCACAAATCAAGGTGAAAACTCGTCAGCGTTGTTCAGAGAAAATATTTGATTGATCGAGATCAACAAAAAAGAAATAGCCGGTAAAAACACGATTATTCGGATGGGGTGGCGGATTTAGGCAAGTGGCAGATTTAGGCAAGTGGCGGATTTAGGCAAGTGGCGGATTTAGGCAAGTGGCGGATTTAGGCACTGTGCCAGTAGATGTTGACAAGGACTTCAATTTGGTTTGCATGAAAAATATTCATTTTAATGGGAGTCCAATTGCATAGATTTCCTTGTTTCCATGACAAAATACACATACTATACACAACCTAATGTGAGTAATATATAGTATTTTAAATGGAATTTATATTTGTAACAAAATCAATTATTAAAAACAGGTTCAAGGACATAATTATTGCAATGCACCTATCAATTTTTTCGACCAGGGGGTGCGGCGCGCCCATGGGACTAGTTTTATTTTTGGGGGTCTATTTCCCTACCCTAGAGCCAAGCATTTTTGTCTAAATCCCCTCAGTGGGAGATGCTATAGGGGTATCAAATGACCTGGGGGATCTAAAATCCGACCAGTCTATTTCACCGGGACCCGGAATCATTCATCGTGTCAAATTCCCACCTGTCAGGAATTGTTTTCAGTCTAAAGTCCCGTATATGCCCGCCCCTCCCCCTGGGGCAAAATATTGATAGGTGCATAATTGTTCCATATATGTATTTAAAGCTGTGATTCCCTAAATTTTCTAGAAAATGCATAAACATGATTCAATGCTTGATAAAAATATGCATAAAGTTTGTGAGATACTGAAGTGTAAATTTTTTGAGTTGCTTTCATTGTCACCATTGCCTGGTGTGGCTGTATCTTTTTATAGAATATGTAGCTATTTTGATCTGTGTGTATTTTAATTGTGTGTTTTCCGTTAACATCGCCTTGTTTGTACTAAACAAAATTTGTAAATCATAATTTATTAACATTTGAAGACTAATTCAAAATAGCATTTGCAAAATATTCAGTTGTTTACGCTGGTTCTGAATAAAATACTATAAATAAGCAACTTTTTTGCATGTTAAAGGCATTATCTTTTTTTTAATATTGCACATTTGATGATTGGGAAAAAAACAACACCACCACGGAAACAAGTGTTTATAATTTGGCAGATATAATTGCTATTAGTTTAGACCCAGAAAATATTACATGATTTTTCAAATGCTATTTACTTTTAGTACCTTTTTATATTGAAAGGATAAAGAAACGCATAAGTTTTTAGTACCATGAAATTAACAATCATGGTTTGTCAAAGTTTTCTTAAGTGAAGAGCAATAACCCCTTTCAGCAAATCCAGTTTAGCACGAAGAAATGGAGTTTCTTACCAACAACCATTAAATGGCTGGCCACAAATAACACACTATCATATTGATCTTGTATTGAAAAGACTAAAACAAAATTATTATGAGTTTCATGCCCTGAAATACTTCAAAAATCAATATTATTATATATGTGTTTCTTTATTGTTTCAGTATATATTCACGATATGCCTTGCATGCTAACTCAAGGTTTCATTGATGCAATAAAAGTCAGAACAGTTTTCATATGCTCAAAATGCAGTTTGAACTCAAAACAAACATTAAGTAATATATATATGAATACTCGATTCAGTTTATATCATTTAACAATTCACTGGGCATTTTCATTGGATTAAAACAAAGTATGTTAAAGTAATCATGCTTATTGATTATTGAAACTGTAATGTTACATGTATACACAGGCGTATCATTTAATAGACTTAATATCTACTTGCTTTAGATTGCTAACAGCTTTGCATCCATTTTTGCTAGTTTGGAGTTTTTTGAGTTATACATCCATTAGGACAAGTGTACATTCTGATTCTCACCGGCAGTTTTCTATAATGAATAAATTATATCAATACGCTATGTTACATTTTCGAAAAGTTCATTATTCGGGACAGAAAAAAATGCTGACAAAAAAAGCTGACATGACCCCTAAAATTTCTCCAAATACGATGACGCAATGATGACATAAATACCTCAAAAAACTGTTTAAGATATATTTAGATTTATCTCCCCAGAAAATTTAATTGATTGTTCCCTTATTTTCACTGGTTAATGACTGTTAGTGTTACAGGAACCAAAATACTTCGGCTGAAGACTGGGAAATTATTTTGTGGAAGTAATGAAAATGTTTGGTTCCATGTTTCCTATGTTTCTTATTAGTTACCATCTTCTTATGTTAGTTTATCAAGAAAATTGTGTTTGTTGCTTTAGGAAATGTTTAGTATTGTTTGACCAAAATAAAAGAGATTTTGACAAAATAATACTGTGTGTTTGATGCAAAAAGCACTTCCAGTATGACTGAAAACACGGTGAATTTGGCTGGGTAAACTGATATAGTACAAATGTTCACGATGTTCGTCATTTTAACTACACCTTTACTAAATAATTTCTCTCAATGTTTTATTTTTTTCTCAGTTTCTTGCCATACTAGAAAGCAAGAGTCTAAGTAGAGACCTTCAGTCACATATGCTGCTTTTTCACCTGCTTTGCTGTCACTATCACACCTCAACCAGCAAGTTTACCACTAGAGCTAACATAACCATTAACCAAGATCTCCATTCAAAATAGTTCCTATTCTTGTATTGCATTAGAAAGGTAGACATAAACTATTCTGGTAGCTAGAAATTCTTGAAAGGCATTTAGATCATTATTCCATAGCTGCTTGCCAAAGCTTGTTGGTTTAGGCTTGCATAGAACTGCCTTAAAGAGTTTGCTCCTGCTTAGATGGCCTCAATCACTGAGTCTGGAATATCAGAATATTGTCACATTGTGACCTTGACCTTTTTGTGTCAAGGCCAAGATCAGTCGATGACCTTGAAAAGGTGATCCAGATTTGAGCCCTAACCCATCATGTCTGTGCCTGGTTGGTCTAAAATCAAAACATGTTAGGTTATGCAATATTAGGTTATGCAATATTACTATTCCTGTAGCCTTCAGAACGAATGTAAGCATTTTAGTATTATTCTATTGGCTCTTTTACCTGCCACTTTATTTTAAGTATGAATTGGCCATCAATTGAAACTAGTTTTATTCCCACATGATATATGTCTTACTATCAAAATCCCCAGATATTTCCTGCTAGATATATCCCCATGTCCTCTGTGCTTTGCACCCAGTATTTGATATAACAGCTTCTGAGCCCAGAAAGATACATGCTTTTTATATTGTTACATGCACTGCATGTTAGTTAAAAAGTTCCTATTGTATTCTTTTTGTTATTCTGTGAAATCACTAATTCAGGACATTTGGGTCAGCTGACATTAACTAAAAACTGTATTCACGCGTATATTTAAGTACTGTTTTCATTATTGGCCAAAATACCATTGTTTTTAGAAATTGGAGGTTTTTAATATTTTTGTTGGAGGATGGGTTTTTTCTTTTTCTTTTTTGGTTAACAAAATTTGAATGAGTGAATTCACACCAGTTGTTAATTTTTTTTATGTTTACAGACTGCAGACAGTTCTAATCACATTTGAAAATTGGTGATCATGTATTGGAGATATTGCATGCTTAATATCTCAGTTTGTTGCCATTGACAATAATGTTGTTTTTTTTCTTGTTTGTTTTTCTAAGCGATTTTAAATTTTAGCCTGCCGGATGAAGTAAATGTTAACGCTACTTGTATAAAAAAATTTAACTATGTAATAAATAATTTCATTAACATGCCGACAGTCTGGATAGTGTTTCACACAGTGGGTAACTGGTTTTTAAAACAAAAACACACCTAATTATTACCAGATTTGGCTTTTAGTTTTGAACAAAATTTAAGCTTTCTGTGAAAAGGAAAAAAATACTGATACATCATGTCTTATTTGGCTTCTTAAAAATGTTTTGCTAAGTAGTTCTGCACATGGGTGACTGTCACTATGTACGGCCCCTCCATGCTGCATGATGTATGTGTGTTCTACCAGCACGCTGCAGATGCTGACAAACATTGAGAACCGACTCGAGGAACTCTTCGAACAAATCGAGACCATGCCACAGGACAAGGTCGAGGCTGCTGAAAAGGTGGGTCACTCTCCTACTGAGTTTACAATTTTATAAAATTTCTTAGAGATAATAAGGGTAGAAACTAGACAGACACTGTATTTTATTTGTGAAGGATTTGATACTTTTACTCAGTTTTAATATGTATAGAAAACACGAGCACCTATTTTCTATCATTCCTCAAAAGTAAAAGGCATGGACATCGGTGCAGGCTATTTAGACCATTTCTATTTCTTTTAACATCAGTTGTCTTTGTTTTTCCTCAAGATTATGTAGAGAAGATATTCATAGTTCTGATATTCATAGTCCTATCAAAAGACACTAACCCACTAAGTACCTGCTAATTCTCTCATTGAAAAGCTTTGGGAAACTGCGATGAAAAAATTCATAGTCTCTTGTTTCCATGGTTATAAAGGACAGTCACTGCACATCTGTTCATTCTTGCACAACTGACGACATTATAGAGTCTTGTGGCCCTATAATGTGAAGATCTAGAACTAGTCTCTGTTAATTTCACAACAGATGCCAAATGAAAGGAGAATTGCACAGTAGCCCAACAGGGCTGCCTCTGGCATAAAATTTTCTTTAGCAAAATTTTCCTTTCTAAGCTATAATTATACTAATTTTTGGTATTTAAAAGAATTTTCTTTAGCAAAATTTACCTTGCTAAACTATAATTATACTAATTTTTGGTATTTAAAAGAATTTTCTTTAGCAAAATTTACCTTTCTAAACTATAATTATACTAATTTTTGGTATTTAAAAGAATTTTCTTTAGCAAAATTTACCTTTCTAAGCTATAATTATACTAATATTTGATATTTAAAAGAATTTTCTTTAGCAAAATTTACCTTTCTAAGCTATAATTATACTAATTTTTGGTATTTAAAAGAATTTTCTTTAGCAAAAAAATTTACCTTTCCAAGCTATAATTATACTAATTTTTGGTATTTAAAAGAATTTTCTTTAGCAAAATTTACCTTTCTAAGCTATAATTATACTAATTTTTGGTATTAAAAGAATTATTTATGAAGAAAAAGTTGCAGCCATACAAAATTGTCTTTAGCCAAATGTTAAAATTTGTAGCCATTGGCTAATTTGGCGAATGGCAGCGTGAGCCCTTTCAAATCATTGTTCTTGACGTGTTCCCAGGCAAAGGAGAAGGAGCGCAGACTGAAGCTGCGTGAGGAGAAGATTGAGCAGCAAAGGATCCACCAGGAGGAGCGCGTCCGCAAGGCGCTCGAGAGGGCCAAGGCCGAGCCCAAGAAACAGGTACGCTCTTAAATTGCAGTATATTTCATTATTAATCAGTACAGGTATATTTTATTCTTATTGCCATGACATTTCAAGTCCAAACTGAAGTACTTCCTCTAAGCAAAGGTATATTTCCTTTAACTTGAAGACTATCACCAAACTGATGAACCAGTTATTTGTGTAATAAGTGTTGATCATTCATGTTTTCATGTTACATTGGATACACCATTTTCTCAGTCAGGACAATCTGTGTTAAGGGCACTTTGTTTTCACCTTACTTATGAGTGGCAAAGCTGTAGATCCTAAACAGACGAATGTGTAAGTTGATCTGGGACATTTTGGAAGAAAACATATGAGGCGCGTCGTTGAAAAAACGGGCTTAATGCACGTGTGTAAAGTGTAGTCCCAGGTTAGCCTATGCAGTCCGCAAAGACTAATCCATGGCGGCACTTTCTGCTTTTTGGTATTTTCTGTTTCTATGAAGTCTCTTCTAAACATTAATCCACTGTAGGAGGAAAGTGTTGTCCCAGATTAGCCTGTGCAAACTGCACAGGCTGATCCGGGACGACACTTTATGCACATGCATTAAGCCTGGTTTTTTCACAACACGCTTCATTTATATTTAAAAGCTGTGCAATTAGTTAAAAGAACTCCACAGGTTCGATCCCTACTGACACAACAATAGAGCTAAAATAAATAGGTTTAAACTAACGTGTCCCATGTTTGTCTCCCGCAGACTGGCAGGAAGCTGGTGTTCCGCTCGGAGCCGCCGCGTCACAAGAAGAAGGAGGACGACAGGAACGACCAGCAGAGCAAGGAGGAGGAGGAGCTTGCGTACTTCTTCACATGGTAGTGGGAGCAGACGACATATTCACATGGTAGTGGGAGCAGACGACATCTTCAGAAACAAGTATCAACAAAACAAACAAAATATTTCGCTGGGAGACAAAACATTCAGATAGTCTTTTGCCATCTTTTTTGTTTTAAAATGGTACTATTTTATTTAATACATTCTGTGGAATTGTTGGAATTCATAAAAAGAACATGATTATTTTATATTTACACTTTTGTTTTTTTTACACCTTTTTATTTCAAAATGGTAAATGATTGAAAGGGTAGCTACACAGGATACTTTGTTACCTGCTGACTTGCAAGTCATCCGACAATGGTTTTATTAAAGATTTATACTTTGATGCCTTGGTGTTCTATGGATTGCACATCAGCAGAAATAACATCCACTGTAATGAGATTCTGTATCTCGCATCACAAAAGAAATAGGCAGCATGGCAAGTCTGTTCTCATATTGTCACTAGTTTAACTATCATTAACATCATTGTTTTTTATTTTGAAAAATATTTCCAAATTCATGGAAAACTGCAAGAACCAATAAGCATGTTTCTGGTGGGGTTTAAGTAAGCATTGTATATTTCATTAACTAGCTATTTATATATTGATTTTCAATATCATACATTTGGTGCTGACAATACACAAGAAAGGGAGTCAGTCTGTTAAATTGGCAAATTCGACAGGTTGACTCCCCAAAATCCTTATCTTCATGGAATTGTATTCTACATAGTATCAGATGATGGGGAAACTGTCTCATTAAAATTCATCTCTATCACTGAATATCTGCTATTACTGTTCACTTACATCAAAAGATAAATGCTGTTATGTTCTAAAAGTTCCATATACTCTTTATCATATCAGGTAGAGAAACTTTTAATGTGGATGTACATATACTTCATGCCTTCATGCATTTAGAGTTGATACTGAAAAGTTTGGATTACTGAGTACCAGTAACACATACCATTGGGATTAATTGCACATAATTGTATGTGGTCTGAATTTTCAATGTTTTATAATGTATTAATGTGTACATAATTACTGCCATTTTGTATTTATTAAAAAACACAACAGGAAAGCTCTTATTCCTTGTTTATATGAATATTGTAGTTTAATGTATGTTAATGATAACTGTCAATCATGAAAATGCATTAATGATTATGTGCCGATTTAAATATAATAAAAGTATAAAATACCCTATGCAAGTCTTGTTCTTAACATTCATTACATTTGAACTTGTGCAGGAGTACTTGAAAAGGGTAACTGATATTTTCAGAAAAACGAGAGGGCCAAAAGGCCCTAGGTCGCTCACATGAGAGGCTACGGAACTAAACTGTTCTGAGCACGTTTTGTGATGATAGGCCTATAAATGTGGCCTCAATAATGTTTAAAGCTTTTTGTTCAATTTTGCCATGGTGACCTAGTTTTGTTACCCCACATGACCCAGTTTCAAACTAGTCCAAAGATATTATTGAAACATGTTCTGAGCAATTTTCAAGAAGAAAAGGCAAAACCACTTTTTTTTTATTTGAACTAGTGACCTAGTTTTTGACCACACAAGAGCCCATTTTCAAACTCCGCCGAGATATCATTGGAACAAAGGATCTGGGCAAGTTTCATGAAGATTGGGCAATAAATGTGGCATTTAGATAGTTCACAAGCTTTTTAAAGTTTTCATTATACCCATATAAGGAAAACTGCCCCGCCCCATGATGGCCTTGTTTTTCAGCAGAGTAAAGCCATTTTCAAACTCAGACAAGACACCATAAGAACAAAGGTTCTGAGCAAAGTTCATGTTGATTTGGCAAAAAAATGCCCAGCCCCATGGCGGCCACGTTTTTGTGCAGAGTAAAGCCATTTTCAAACTCAGACAAGATACCATAAGAACAAAGGTTCTGAGCAAATTTCATGTTGATTTGGCAAAAATGTGACTACTAGAATGTTCATAAGCTTTTTAAATAGCCATATAAGGAAAACTGCCCCGGCCCCTGGTGGCCATGTTTTTCAAGGAAGCGGAATCAATTTCAAACTCAGCCTAGATATCATAACAACAAAGGTTATGAGCGAGTTTTATGTTGATTGGGCAAAACATGTGACTTCTAGAGTGCAAAACAGCTTTTTCTATAGCCACATAAGGAAAACTGCCCCGCCCCCTGGCGGCCATGTTTTTCAACGGAGCGGAACAATTTTCAAATTTGGCCGAGATATAATTAGAACAAATGTTCTGACCATGTTTCATGTTAATTGGGCAAAAACTGACTTCTAGAGTGTTAACAAGCTTTTTCTTCAATTTGACCTAGTGACCTAGTTTTTGACCCCACATGACCCAGATTCGAACTTGGCTGAGATAGCATTAAAAAAAAGTTCTGACCAAGTTTCATGAAGATTGGGCAAAAAAATGTGACAGAGTGTTAACAAGTTTTCTTCAATTTGACCTAGTGATCTAGTTTTGGACCCCAAATGACCCAGATTCGAACTCGGCCGAGATATCATTGGGACAAATGTTCTGACCAAGTTTCATAAAGATCAGACTTCCCGAAAACCGTCAGTCCGACGGACATGACTGGCAATTTTGAGTGGGTCGGACATTTATTTACTAAGAATCGGTCCGACCGTCCAACAACTTTTTAAAGACTTATTCCTATAATTTATTTTGTAACTGGATAAAAAATACCTAATATCGGAGCAATTGAATACAGCTCCGCTATATCATGATCCGCAATTTGCGAATCGGCCGTGGATCTGATCATGATTTTTTTTTCATGCTCTTTATTGATTATCCTATTACCCCAACTGCCGTAAATAAATCCCATTTGTTCCAAATTTTTGCGCCTTAATTGCTACTTTTTCATTTAAACTCGTGATATGCGAGAAACAATAACACGACCCGCACAACATCAATGTGTAACAGTTTGACGTCACCAGCTTACATTGCGCAACGTCCTTTCACTGCAGTCGCTTTAATTAGCAGCCTAATTTCAAACAGATGTGGGTCGTGAAAAAGGTTCTGCACGCCGTCCACGTGGTGGGTGTTCACCATCACTGTAAGTGATAGATCAATACTAACCTATACGACAACAATTTTATCGATACCACGTAACTGCTTTTGTGTTTTAGAGGTAAAATAAATGGTGCCTACAAAAGATCTAGACTCAGTAAAAATATGACACATACAATTTGCACATAATTCGCGGTTTAATAGACACCTAATTGTTTTGCACGAAAGAAAAGATTTCACAGTTGTTTGTGCTACAAATTTTTTATATCACGGTCATAACTGTGACGTCCACACTTTCCATGCAGATGACGTTACGTTGTGATTGTCAGCATAATTTTCGCGGGCTTTTTTTAGCTAACCACGGATTTTACATGAACATGTGCATACAAAATGTAAATAGAATATGTGTGTATGTCTCGAGAACAGTAAAGTTCGGATAGGTGTTTCGGATTTGTCATATCGTAGTTTTATATTAATTAAATGTATTGTATATTGTATGTTATGGGTGTTAACAACAATTAAAAAGGTGAGCAAGTTACGTTTGCCGTTTGAGATCGCGAAAACACACTAGTGTATACATGTATAATGTATACTATCGACTATACATACATGAGTTTTCGGTCCGGCAATTTTTATTTCGATCCGGCATGTTTTGACTGGTTGTCGGACCGAATGTCTGACACTTTTTTTGAGCTTTCGGGAAGTCTGAAAGATTGGGCCAAAAAGTGACTTCTAGAGTGTTAAGAAGGTTTTTCTTCAATTTGACCTAGTGATCTACTTTTTTACCCCACATGACCCAGATTTGAACTCGTCTGAGATACCATTGGGACAAATGTTCTGATAAAGTTTCATGAAGACTGGGCAAAAAATGTGACTTCTAGAGTGTAAACAAGCTTTTTCTTCAATTTGACCTAGTGACCTAGTTTTTGACCCCACATGACCAAGATTCGAATTCAGCCAAGATATCATTAACACAAATGTTCTGACCAAGTTTCATGAAGATCGGGCAAAAAATCTGATGTTAACAAGCTTTTTCTTCAATTTGACCTAGTAACCTAGTTTTTGATCCCACATGACCCAGATTTGAACTCGGCCGAGATATCATTGGGACAAATGTTCTGACCAAGATTCATAAAGATTGGGCGAAAAATGTGATTTCTAGAGTGTTAACAAGCCTTTTCTTCAATTCGACCTAGTGACCTAGTTTTTGACCCTACATGACCCAGATTCGAACTCGGCTGAGATATCATTGGGTCAGATGTTCTGACCAAGTTTCATGAAGATTGGCAAATAAATGTGGCCTCTAGAGTGTTAACAAGGTAAATTTTGATGACGCATGACGGACAACGGACAAAAGGCGATCACAAAAGCTCACCATGAGCACCTTGTAAAAAATAGTACCAGTATTTAAGGTCAAATAACAAGTCTATGAACAAATTAAATTAAATATGGCTTATTATTAATTAATAAATAATGGTCTCCATTTTATATTTATTATCTTTCTTCGCTTTTTCTGCACTGACAGTTTAGTCATAGGCGATTGGTTGTTCAACAAATAAAAAATCATTTTCCTATATCTATATATATCACACCATTTTCTATCGTAACAGAAGTCGATTGACTGGTTTCAATGTATTAAATTACATGTTTGGTTCCCGAAATCTACGTAGCCCATGCATTTAGGACCGGGTACTACTTAAAATTATAACCAGTCAATATCTCTCAATCAACTTCTGTTATGATAGAAAATGGCGAGTGGGCTACCTTGTTCATATTTACAATATAGGGAATAGGATTATTTTTTATTTGTTAAACGACCAAGTGCCTATGAGTTTATTTACTAGTTTTAATTAAGGTCCCTCCATGTGTGATTTGTTATAATAAATTCCAAAAGTTTAACCATTTACAGACAAGACTTAAGTTTTCAAAGTGTACTTTCTTTCATGGAGAAACTGAAAAAATACATAAACACACAGTTATAAAGAAATCTTTATTTGTTTATCAGGATGTTACACTATCCAAATACTGTGTTAGTTTATGTCTCTCCCCCAACGTGTACATGCTAGGTCCTGTTTTACATATTTTTGCCCCTCCCAAACACACATCACCGTCATAAAACACAGCATACTGCCCAGGTGCTATAGACCTTTTGGGCTCGTCTAGGGATACAATTACTGAATTACCCCCACTTAACGTCAACGTACAATGCATTTTCTTCCTCTTAAGCGTCACATGCTGGTATTTGAATTCACAGTCGTACATCTGATCAGTGAGTAACTGTCTAGGTGGCTTGTTTATCCAGTGACATTCTTCAGTGAAGACTGTCTGCACAAACAGTGCAGGGTGATCAGTCCCTGGTACCTGCAAATACATGTAATTTAAGCATTTTGAAATCTGATATGAAGAAACAAGTGTTTGTGTGTTTTCAATGTGAGGCAAACCGTGTTTTCATCAGTTTAGGCATCATGTTAATATAAACTTACGAAAATATATGCCAGATCAGGTAAACATTGCATAATATTCCAATTCTAGTTCAGAACCTAAAACAGAAGTTTCTATACAAATCAAATATGGACTTCAATTGAGAATTACTGTCTACTTTGACTGGAAGTTGGAATAAGTCATGTGTAAGATACTGAAGTTGTAAAAAGAAGTGTGGTTCCAATTAATGTTGAAAGTTAATTTATACTTATGGAGTATAAACTAGAATTTGAAACAATCTGTGGAAAAAGTCAACAACAACACGTGAAATCAGTCAATTCAATTTATCTTTCAACGTTTCGGCTTACGCCTTCATCAGGATAAAATGACAATTAAACAACGGACGTGACGTCATGCAATAACGTTACGTTATTTGGCGGAAAAACGTATAGAAATAAGTATACATGTTTAAATTAATAAAGAATTTACAACATACAAGACAGTTTAGTACTATACGGATATAAAATACAGATATTTCCTATAGCAATATAATATAAAAAATCAAAAATAGGAAAAAACGCAATAGTACTAAACATATTATTTAATTTTACATGCACTTTAAGCCGTAAACAGTATTTTGGAATTAAGGCCATCTGGAGCCTGTGTTTTTAACTTATGTATCCAGAATGTTTCTGTGCATAACCGATTAACATTACTATTTGCAACATCAATAGGCATAAATGAAAAATCAGCCATACTGTGGTTGCCTTCATTAAAGTGACTAGCTACAAGAGTAGAGAATGCAGGATCAGTAAAATTGGATATATCAAATTTATGACTATTCATACGTCTTGAAACGGGTTGCATAGTTTGTCCAACATATTGAATATTACACCTTTTACATGATATTAAATATATAACATTTTTAGACTGGCAGTTTGTATTGTGCCGTAATGCAAATGTTTCTCCTGTTACATAACTGGTGAATGTCGACCCAGTGCTTATGCGTACACAATGTGAACAACGTTTTCTGTTACAGCTATTAGTGGAATAAACGTTATCAGTGTTTATTTTAAAATCCGAACTAACTAAATAATCATGCAAATTTTTTGGACGTCTGTAAGCCACGACTGGTTTAAATTTGTCATGTACATATTTAACACCTTCAGTCTTTGATATGTTAAGGAGGTCCCAATATCGGTGGATAGTACCGCCTATATTGGGTAATGACGGATTATATTCCACCGTAAAAGGCAATATACTTTTTTTCTCCGTAATAGAAGGCTTCAGAGCTTCATTCTGTGACGACTGTGATACTTTATTAAAGGCAACGTCTATCACGGATTCCGGGAAGTTTCTTTCTAAGAAGAAGTCACGTAGTTGGTTAAGAGAGGAGTTGAACTTTTCATCATTAGATATTATTCTCCTATAGCGCTTGGCCTGGCTATATGGTATTCCGTCTTTGCATTGTTTTGGATGGCACGATGTGTAGTCCAGATACTGATGATTGTTGGTATTTTTCACAAAAATATCAGTTTCAATTATAAGCGATTTATTTTTTGAAACTTGAACATCCAAGAATGAAACGGTGTTCTTTGATATAGTATGTGTAAATTTAATATTTGGGTGAAAACTGCTCAACTCGTTGATAAATGATTCTAATTCTTCTGACGAATGGTCCCCAATCATGAAAATGTCATCAAGGAACCGAAGCCATATGGATGGTTGTACGTGTCTTGAATTGATGAAGTCCTGCTCAAGCTTCCCCATAAATAACGATGCATACGTTGGAGCCATTGCGCTTCCCATCGCTGTACCCATCTTTTGTAAGTAGTAATCGTCCCCAAACTTGAAGTAGTTATTTTCAAGTACAACTTGTATCAGACGGGCGATTTCATCAGTCGAAAAATTACGTCCATGTTGACTATGTTGTAAAAAGGACTTACATGCGTTTATACCATCATTATGTGGGATGTTAGTATAAAGTGAAGATATGTCCAGTGTCACTAAAAAAGTGCTGCTTTTTAATTTAATGTCTCACTTTATTTACAAAATCTGTTGTCTTTTACATATGAAGGTAAATTTATCATATATGGTTTTAAAACATAGTCAATATACTTGGAAATATTCTCGGTAGGAGAATTACATGCTGACACGATGGGCCTCCCGGGATATTGTAAAGGTAAGTTACTGTCCTGACTTTTGTGTATCTTAGGTAAAATATAAAAGCATGGCGTACGTATGTTTACTGGAAAAGTGTCAAATTCATGCTTGGTGTCAATGTCTTTAACTTTATTTGAAATATTACGTATAACAACTTCCGTGGGGTCGTTTATGCATTTCTCGTAATATTGGTCACTTTTCAGTTGTCTCGATACTTCGCTTTTATAATCATCAGTGTTCATTATAACAATCGTATTGGATTTATCTGCCTTTTTAATCACAATATTTTTATTTTGCGACCAGTGTCTTAGAGAATCTAATTCCGCTTTTGTAATATTACTAAAGCGTTTGCGTTTATTCTCCGATTGTAAAATTTCCTCAGTGATAGCATTAATGTAGAAATCCAAATATACATCACGGCCAGCGGGAGGGGTAAACGACGAGTCAGTTTTATTGAAAAACGGAAGGTCATGAAAATTGTCATTATCACTAATCTGCGATTCATTTCCGTCAATTTCCGAGATGTTTACAAAGAATTCTTTAAGTCTACGAGTAAATTTAAATATATCTTCTGCAAGTTTAATTCTATCATGTGACTTAGATTTCGGGCAAAACTTCAATCCCTTCCCAAGAAGAATATAATCATCTTCACTTAGCTGTAATGTTGAAAGGTTTAGAACCGTTTTCTTTCCCGCCTGTATCTTTCGAAGCCTCCGCTTGGTTTTCCTCCATGTTTTCTTGTCTGGGACTCGGATGAATCGTCTTTGACGTCTTCCGCCGCTCCGTTTGTTGTTGTGGCTGCATGGAGGTCCGTTAATACCTTCATTAGTGTTTGAAGCGTTTGCTGTAGAGCTGACATGTTCGCTTGTTGTTTCACCCCGTTTTTCGTGGCTTCTGCGTAGGTTTTCTTCGCGCCCGGGGCCGTCCCGTTTTTTGGAATCGAACTTGCTGTTGATGTTTGATTGTCCACGGACGTTTTCGTTACGGAAGGCACACTCAAAGGATGGGTCTTATGTTGACTTCCGGTGTCATGGTTAGTGTCAGGTTGATTGCCAGACGCTTGTTTTTTAAGGGCGGCACGAATTTGTGATTTTTGATTCTTTTGTTGATATGATTTGTTCTGTCCGTTCAACTGTTTTTGTTTAGTTTTATTAATACTCTCAGATGTTCTACCGGTATCTTCTTCATCGGAGATAATAATGGCGTCAGCGTATTCAATGGTAGACTTTTTGAGAAATTGTAGCTTCTTCTCGTGCTTAACTAGTAGTATATCTTTCTTCTTTTCCGTTATGTCATTAATGTCCGCATCGATGTTGAACATATCAACATTATTCTCCTCTTTCTTAAGTTCTAGTCTAGTCTCTTCTAGAAGACGGCCGTATTCAATAGATCTCCGCAAGTGATCAGCATGGATTCGGTCGCAAATGTCCCCGCTGACTTTCCGTAGAAGGTCGTCTATAGATTTCTGTAGATCTGATGCGCTACAGCCAACATTCACTGTTAGCTTAAGTCGGAGTCCTTTCGGGATCACATTTTCCGCGCGGCAGTTTTCAAGGAATCTCGCATGTAAAACGCTTTTCATCTGTTTTTCCGCAAGTTGCTCTATTTGACGTACACGTGGATCAGTGGATGCCATGTTGTTGATTAAAATAATGATAACAATTAAAGTCAACAACAACACGTGAAATCGGTCAATTCAATTTATCTTTCAACGTTTCGGCTTACGCCTTCATCAGGATAAAATGACAATTAAACAACGGACGTGACGTCATGCAATAACGTTACGTTATTTGGCGGAAAAACGTATAGAAATAAGTATACATGTTTAAATTAATAAAGAATTTACAACATACAAGACAGTTTAGTACTATACGGATATAAAATACAGATATTTCCTATAGCAATATAATATAAAAAATCAAAAATAGGAAAAAACCTTTTTTTTTTTTTTTTTTTAAACAATCTGTGCACATATTTAAATATTCAAAGATATTTTTAATGTTTGTATTTTATGTTACATTATAACATATTCAATAACATTTTTAATGTTTTTTTTTTTTTATTTAAGTTACATATTATAAAGTTATTTTCGATGTTTTTTGTCCACCATTTTCTAGTTATTTCAAAGAGCTTACCACAAGTATGTCGTTGGTCTGCAGGTTTTTGTCTGCTATGAACATTGGTTCGCCTCCGAGCCCTCCGATGAGCGCCCTCTGTCCCAGGGTGTAGGCATGGACACCTGAACACAATCAACATATTGTAGATACCAGTCTGTCAAATATCGGACAGACAGTAAAAGTGGATGAGGTTCAGGAAAAACAATGAGAAAAGAGGTGTTTATAGCTGGTGAAAAATTCTGGTTTGCTTACAGAAGTTTCTGAGGTGTTTAAATTACAACGATTGGAGTTGTTTACCCTCAGGACTTCAGTTAAAAACCATTGCCCAAGCACACTGCTTAACATAAATACTTTGCTTATATTTGGCAATACATATATAAAACTTTGCAGTGTGGGTGCAGTGCTAATAATAAAAATCTATGCTTAAAAATAGTAATACTTGTAAATCTAGTACAATAATTTACATAAAACATGAAAGCACACTGTTCTTGCATAAGGAAACAAATGCAAGGGTATACACAGTTTAAAGGGGAGCAATTCTGAAATAACCTTTTATTTGTCAACAGGAGTTACCTCCCTTATACTAATAGAGTTCAACTGTAGAACTTTATGAGAAATGTATAAATGACTTTTCTATTTGTAAATATGTTATATATGTGGGCGATAGGATTAAATGGGTATAGCGTTCTTTTGCAAAATAAAGGAAAAAAACTGAGTTTAACTTGAGAAAGTGGAAATTGGAAGAAATAGCCCAACTAGAATAAGGATAAAATGGAGGGAACACATAATTTTATGTGAATCACCATTTTTCTAGACCCATTATGCAGCAAATGCTGCAACGGAATTGTTGGAGTCTTGCATACTTAGTGATCTGGGTAAGTTTGGGTAATAATTACCATATACCATATGTCGTATTAAATTTAAAAACCAAGGTGCGAATACACATTGGACAGTATTTACAATAACGACAACAAACAATGTTAATTATTTCCAGATCACTAAGTGGTTCAGCATTGTTTTACAATATCTATGTAATTTGCATGTCTTTACATATGAAGATAGAGAAAATAGGTTAAGATATGCTTTCTAACCTTTGTTCATTATAAAGGTCAAGTAGTAGTACTTGAATATACAGCCAATGAACTATTTAATTAATAGGAAGTTACTCGGTAGCCAATTCATTCGTAAGTCCCTCCAAAAAAATTATAAGAACATTCAGACTCAGCAACAATCTTTCTATATATTCAGCGGAACTTTTGGCCATTAGCTTTGCAATGTGCTGGATATTAGCCAACTAAAACTGCTATTTGCTGGGACTCTTTTATCATCACTAGAGTCCATCAAAAATAGAAATAGCAGGTCTAGGCCTGATATTTTTAATGAAATTTTGGAACTGAATCAACAGTGAATCAACAGTGCCTTGACAAATCTTTACAGGTAACTTAGTTTGGTGCCTAGCACATGTCGACATCCCAGGGAATGATCGGGCGGACAGGGAGGCTAATGAGGGCCTCAAAAGGGAGCAGTTAATATAGGGGTCCCACTAGCCCCAACAGAAATATACTCCCGGGCCAAGGCCTATGTTATGCGGGAGTGGAACAAAATGCCACCCGCTAACACTCCATATAAAGCCCCTTTCCCAATTGCCCAGAAAACCCTCAGTCGGCCACATCAATATTCTTCCAATATCATTATAGACAAATGCATTAGCCGACTGAGGATGGGGACCAGTCTTTTGCCTGCTAGTGCGGGAAAGTATATTTTAAAGCTGGACCCTCTCTGTCCTCAATGTGGGATCCCCTTCACAGCCGACCACCTGCTGACACAGTGCCCCCAGTTCTCTACACAGAGAGAACAGCTTAAAACCACTTTTTCCAAATTAAACATTGATTTTACTCTTAATAATATCTTAGATCCTACTGGCAAAAATAAATTACCAGTGTACAAATCTCTGGCAACATATCTTGTGGACTGCCAGATCACAGATAAAATATAAATACAAATAGTGGTCCTGCAGCTTAATAAGAACACATTCTATATTAAAACTTAAATTCAATAGACATTTTCCCACATCTGGGGATACTCAGGTGATTTAATAATTTATTTATATCACTGAATAGTTTTTTACTGTAAGCCTTATGGCCTGTAATGGATTTTCAATTTTTGCAAAGAAATGCATGAGCATTTAACGCTACATCACAAACACTGGAAACTGAAATCAAGTCTATACCACGTGGCCATTAATCCACTGGTCCATCAAATGGATACTTAAGCTGAAGCAGATATGCAAACACTCTGAATGCTTTTGCGAATAACCAGTCAAATGTTTAATATTTTTACTGATGTTCATGACGATGTACAACATGTAATGTTAAAGCCATTTTCCTAGGGATGATACAGAAACTAATTGTGTGGTGCAGAACAAGTACTTATAGCCTGAAATCATATCTGGGTATTCTATATATGTGGCACGTCGTGAGAAAACCGGTCTTAATGCGTGTGCGTTAAGTGTCGTCCCAGATTAGCCTGTGCAGTCTGCACAGGCTAATCCAGGACGACACTTTCCGCTTGTATGGTATTCTCTGTTTTAAGGAAGTCTCTTCTAAACATAAATCCACTGTAGGCAGAAAGTGCCGTCCTGGATTAGCCTGTGCGGACTGCACAGGCTAATCCGGGACGGCACTTTACGCACATGCATTAAGACCGGTTTTATCACGACGCACCACATATGTAGGCCCAAATTATAATACCACTATGTGGTGACTGAGATGGGTGTTTACCTACCTTTATGTTTTCCCAACACATCTCCGGTTTCCATGTTAATAAAGTTGCCTTGTTGTGCCTCAACATATTCGTCAATAAATTCTTGAAACTTTCTCTTTCCTATGAAACAAATGCCCATACTCTGAAATAACAGAGCAAATATGCATGAACAACAACATTTCCCACTAACCGATACAATCTTTATAGGATACTATAAGCACTTTTTAAACTAGATTAGAGCTAATAAATACAACATAGCCCCCAAAGTGTTTTATTTTGCAAAAATACATGTCATTTGGAAATACTGTTCCTCTGAACTGTGAACATATGAAATAATTTTATAAAATTTCGTAGCCTTTTTTCTATTTTGGCTTCTTGCAACATTGACTTTTTACAAAACTGTATTCAAAAGCCTTAACTGACCCCAGACCTACCTCACGCCTGTCTGCTATTCTCTTAAGTCCTGCAATTCGGGCGATCTGTTTCACCTCGGATTTCATAATCCCGCCGATAGGAAATAACGCCTTCCTCAGAGCATGCTGGGAAATCTGGGACAGGAACAGCGTCTGGCACTTTGACTGGTCCACTGCCTTGAGCATGTCCACACCTGCAGGGATTTGCATTCGAGTTACATTTAATGTGTAGGTATTTGCTTTGTTATGGAAACTCACTCGTTTACAAAATTACAATCTGGGCAAAAATGTATAACAACCAAAGAAGTTACACTTTTTATTATACTAATCCAAACTTCAGAGTTTGAACATAAACATCATTTCAGGATTGTACAAAAATGTACCCAGTTTTGAAATACTTGAAATTCATGACGAAATTGGTACCAGTATTTTTTGTCATTTTCACTTGCCAATGACCAATAATCCTGCATTACAAAGGGATTTTAACTGATAATTTACAAAAGAGGAGCAGAACTGAGGATCATGCGCATATACATTCATAATATAATAATGTCTGAAACTTGTTTTTACTTACAGTTAATTGTCATATGCTGTGATACAAATTCCTTAGCATACTTACCGATTTTTGGATCGATATTGTCAAGGTCATATCCAGCACTGGTCTGCACATAGTGACCCGTTGCGATGGCGTCAGCACCAAGCGTTTCTGTCGCATACTTGTAGAAAGCATTAAACTTGATGAACTTGTTACACAGCACATCAGGATTTGGAGTTTTGCCTTGCATCAAATCTTGGAGGAATGATCTGTGCCAGAAACAGACAAATCTGAGTGAACACAGATAACACTGTCAAAAACAAGAATATCAACAATTATTCTTTAAGAACAAGATTCACAGGAGATTAATGTATTACTTGGCAGCAAATTTCAACAGATGCAGAATCCTGCTTTTTGATGCAAGCAAATTTCAGTTTACTCATTTTTGACTTGAGAAAATAATCTGCATTCCATCATTTTGATGCACTTGTTTCCGATTGGCATTGGCGGCCGGAATCTGGCACATGTTAAAGTTGCAAAATTAAGTTCACAACTAGACGATACTTCTATTTTGAAAACACAATACTGTTTCATTATTGAAAAAAGTACATGTAACAAACTACGTCGATTTCTGTTCGTAAATTGTGCGTTTTGTTTGTTTTGTGTACCGTGCAATGTTGTTATGCCCTTCAATTAAAGTACCCAATTAAACATTTGATTTGCGTAAAGGTAAGTAGGTGTTAAGGCTGACTGGTGTATGGTAAACCCTCAAATTGCTATGTTTTAGTAAAACATGCAATGTGCTAATCAAATGCACATAAACACAAAAACAAGGATGGATTGATGTTACTATATATTTATTTAAATTGGCATTGTTAACTGGTAGAGAACCATCTCTTATCAAGAGGGACGCACCTAAAAGGCATAATCGATTGTGACATCTTGTTTGTTTAATAGGCCTGTCAAAGTAAGTGTGGTGTGAAAGCACCAATGTTTTTTATGATAATCGTATTCCGACCGAGGGGTGTGTTTATGACACGTCCGCAGTACGAGGTGGAAACCTCCTGTAGAGGCCTATAGCTGTGTTGTGTTAATAATATACATGCAAGAAGGGCGTTTGTATGCTTAAAAAAAAACGAGAATTATCAATTTGTATACGAATATTCGGTTACTAACTTGGTAACCGGATATTAACATAGTAACCGGATAACCGGTTATCTGGATATTCGTTGACATCCCTAGTATTAACTGTAAATCTCCTGTTTCAATATGTGTTTTCAGTGTCATCTTAGGCATATGTGCTTATTAAAAAACAAATAGTTCTCTTTTGAAGCAGTGGTGTCCAGATTCAATAATCTAATTCCCACTTCCTTATATAATATAACAATTTAAATTAGATGCTAATAAAAAGGATCAGTTTTACTGTAAATGCAAGCAAAATGGAGCAGGAGGTAAATGTATTATTGAACAATTCAACATGATACATATATTTATCATGTTAAATCAGGCATCATTATAAGTTATTATCATTTATTGTGAACAATGTTACAAATGGTGCACAGTATTATCTTTATATCTCCTATTTCAATATATATGCTTTCAGTGTCATGTTAGGCATAAGTGTTTATTAAAATAGTTCTCTTTTGAAGCAATGGTACTCGAGATACAATCATCTAATTCCTACTTCCTTATTTAATATAACAATCTAAATTAAATGATAATGAAAAAGGACCAGCATACAGTTTAACTGTAAATGCAATCAAACGGTGCAAAGTTTTACCATAAATACTGAGCAGTGCAAATTCTTTCTCCCTTATTAAAATTACAATTTAAAGTAGATGGTAATAAAATTTTACTGAAAATTAAATGTAGCAATGCAAAGTTTAAAGATAAATACTGAGCTTGTGAGCAGCCTCTTACGTGAATACATCATTCCAGTATTCCTTCACAAAGTTGACTTCATGGAAGGGTATATCCAGATGATTACAGACAAACTTGGCATCTTCTCTGTCGACATCAGACGTGCAAACTCCATGCTCATTCACGGCATCCCAGTTCTTCATAAATAAGCCATGAACATCATAACCTTAACAGAAAAATGTATTTACCAGAATAGCCAGGGCTGTCATTATCAAATCATAAAAGCGAGTTTTTATCTACATGTAAGTGATTTGGCCAGGGGTGTAGGGGGCTCCTTGAGATATTACAGATGGCAATTTTAAACTTCCTGAAAAAAAAACAATTTTAAAGGACTAAGTTGATCGGCAATCGATTTATAATGACAACCCTGCATAGCTATGTTATATTTTTGGCTCATAGATGGAAGAATCATGTAAGTGCTGCTGTGATAGAGAATATGTCATGAGAGACAAATAAGTTTTTAAACTGTTGGCGGAACCCAAAGGTCTTTAGTTTCGGCTTTGCAGGTTATGAAGCACTAACAATCAATACCACCAAATTAATACACTCCATGGGCTATTTTGACCCATTTAGGATTTGTAGACACATTTACTGTTAGGCATATTATTGTGTTTGCATTAAGTAGTTTGCATACAAACCTACCGGTCATTAACGTAATTCCGGCCACTTTGGGAGGTTTTTTTTTTAATCTCACGTTTTACACAACTGATCAAAATTAAACTTCACATCAATAATCCTGAGTTCAAAGTCTCATCTAATGCGTAAGTTTAAAACGAAATAAACAAGTGGAAGGAAACTAAATGAACGAAATTAAAAAATGTATAAAATGTCCATTTTCCTAGCTTAAATATATGTACAAAATCGGCAACTTTTTAATTTCCTCTGCAATGTTTATGTGTGTATTTCGAAGTTTATGAGGTTCTTCCGCCCCTGAGGCTGCATTATGTAAGGACCCGGAGCGTGTCCCAGCACTCCTACCTAATTAATTTACTAGAGACTTGCGAAAGTTGGGACGAATTTTGAATCATAGCTGCAATTTCCAGCTATTTATTTTTAACTGAAAGATATTTTAATTTTGTTGTGGTCTTGTGCTGTGTGGGGGGGGGGAAACGGAGTACCTGGAGGAAACCCCACCTGTCCGGTATGGTGACACCAACCAAACTGACATGCGCCTAGGTGAGAAGCAAGTGTACCAACCACTGCGCTAGCTGCACAGCCTCTGCAATGTTTATAACAAAATAATGTCTTTTTATACATATCCTTATATATGTTAACAGAACAAAATCATTGATTTAAATCTGTACACATGCAACACATAATTATCGGTGCATGCCCGTTATAAAGTCAGTTCCCCCACGTGACTCTATAATTCATGTTATGATACTGAGATTTCATTTCAAAAGTAAATAAAGTTAAACTTACTTTATATTAATCAATATTGCTAAAACGCTTTTTGAAGGGTGGCCGATTATTTATGTACAGGCCGGAATTATGTTCATGACCAGTAATTATCTACCAAGATAGTGAAAGTAGGGAGTATAACAATGAGTAGTTTGATTTGTTTTGTGTAAAAATGACATTGCAGACATCCAGTTAAAGTGTCCTTTCCGTTAGAAAATTTTGCACTCTATTTCCCTAGATTTGGGTTTCTTTCCTTTTCTTGCCAACAGTCTTTCTACGCTATCTGCTTTTGATGTTACTATCAAGTAAGAGTCGCTCAAAGTCTGAAACCCAGCTTTTTTCCGGATGAACTCCGGATTTCTTTAATTTCAAGGTAAATTAGATATCATTTTAGTTAAGTTTGTGCGCAATATTCATTGTCGTGCATCTGATAATTAGACTGGGTATACCAATTACCGGGAATGTTAGTTTTTTACTGGCTTGCAACATATAACAAAAAAGAAATAAATAAAGACTGCTGGCATATTGTAACAATACAACATTCTTCTATCAAAATGTTTCAAATATATCAAAAAAAGATCACAAGTTTAAACAACTGTTGTGTCAACAATTTGTGCATGTCATTAGCCATCTATGTTCTGGCAATACACATATTACTGTAAATCTCAATATCAGCTAATCAGAATTCAGAAAAATCATGTTCAGGGTTAAACAAATGATACTGTACAAAACATCAGTCATATTACATTATATTTGCTAAAATTTTGAATCTATTCTCTTTACATATTTATAGTAACTGATAATTTATGTTAACAATGCTGTTGAAAACAAAGTTTTACAAGACTTAGACATTAAATGAGTTTATTTACCTTAAAAACGACATTATTGAATGGAAACCAAAGTTGACTGCAGCTAGCAGTAAAATTTTAACAAAGGGATGGACTTGAAAAAAAAATTGTTTGCGCATGTGGACGAAATTTATGTCTTTTGGAAATTCCCGATAATAGGGATATCCCCGTAATAGGTATATGGGGTAATATATAATACAGGATTTATTTGACGACCTGACAATCAATACCTTTGCTTTTTAAAATAAGCGCGGATACAGCACTGTCGACTCCACCAGAGATACCGCAAACAACCTTTCTCACTTGATTAATAACGTGTGTAAGTTTCATTTCACGATAACTAAGATTTACTGACAGCTGAGAAATTATCAAATAAAAGTCATGTCGTGGTTATTTGTTTACATGTTCAGCGGTTTATAAATTGTCCACAAGAAAATAAATTACGCACAAGGTTAAGGCTACAATGCACTCTAAAATGCTGCTAGCACATGGCGCAAAAAAATGCCCTGACTCATCACCGACTTTTCCCAGACTAAATCCAGTTTTTCACTGACCAAAACCGCCAATTTTCAATGGACTCCTCCTCCCCTTTTAGCCGTCCAAATCATCAGGAAGTAAGTCCATGAACAAATCATATTTAAGTCACATTAGGACATTTACAAAAACTGTCAAGGTATATATTTCCGACTAAAAATATGCATATTATGTATTTTACATACATTCTAGAAACTAAAAACACACAAAGACTGCCATAGCCATAACCTGCAAATTTGTATGAATTATCTTGTTACCTTCAGACATATTTTTCCCCGACTATTCACCGACATTTTTGGAATTGGATTTTTCACTTTTTTCAAAATTCCCTCACAATTCACTGACCTTGAAAAAAAAATCAAAATTCCCTGACTTTTCAAGTCTGTTGGCAACCCTGTATAAGGCAGCTTCTTGCATTGTGCATAATTGCATCTGATTGTTTAATATTGAGTCCAAACCAGCCGCAAAACCCGACTAAACACTTTTTTCATACCATGACCAACATGTATGTTTTTCATGGTCAAAACGTACCTAAAATTGGTCAAAACGTTCACTCATTGAAGTCAAAAGGTACAATGTGTTCAAACAAAATATAACTTGATATATTTAAGAGGTAATTGTTCATGTAATTAAGTGAGTATATGTGTTAACTTTTAGTAATTAATTTGTAAACATTGATTAAAGGAAAGCATTTTGTGTAGATATTTTTGGTATATTTAGACAAATAACAAAATTAATGAAGATTTTCTAAATGTACTTGGCTATAAAAAGTTGGTCTACTGCTGCTGAAAATGTATTTGCGTACACGTCGTATAATATTTTACTCTTCTGCACATTCCTAGATATTAGATGGACATAGAACTGCCCAAAGTCAGCCGCCACTTCGCCACCGTAGTTCAAGAACTTCGCAAGTGCTTATATATATTCGGCTCTGCAGATATTCAGTTATGGCTCTCAGGTGTGATTTGTAATAAAGCACGCTTACAGTCAATATGTGGTTTTTCATCCGAATACGTTTGAATCCAGTAAATACATGATGTCAGAAGAAAAAGGATGTCAAGGTTTGTTATATATTGTTTATTGAGGCATAACTAAAAAGAATACACAAATTGTGATTCTGAATTCAACACAGGCTTTTAATTAAGTCAATTTCTTAAAGGAGTCAATACGACAAAGTTGTAAGCAAAATGTCCAAACAAAAACATACATACAATACATATGATATTGAGCAGGCATACACGAATGGAAATGAACAAATTATGTGAATATCATCTGTAAAAAATAAATGAAATTCCTATTCATTACAATCCATTTTAAACTGGCAATGTCAAGCACAGCTGTTTTCAACTTGGACTTTGTTTTCTCATTATTTTCTCAATATTTACACAGTCTAGATATGTTTTCATTCACAGTATTGCAGGACAAAATGTCATTTAAGATTTTAAATACACCCACGCATGCACGCACTCACACATATAATGATTAAACTTAAATATTCACACATACAATCAACAGATTAACTACTAACAAACAACAAATACGTCAACAAGTATGTCAAATTAAAAGGTCTAATACTCTAAGTCTTTATATAGAAAGAACATAATTATGACATTAAAATATTAATATGGAAATTTGTTTTTCATTTCAAACCTTTCTCAAATCACCAATGCAATTTTCATATATATTGTTGACTAACGATAATTCAACGTTTTGCATTACATTTAAACGAGCTTCAATTACCTAAATAATAATGCACATTAATCAATGCGTACAAACTCAATGTCAATCTCTTTACGTAAACAAAGTTAAGGATCATTTTCAAGACTTCAAACACTTGAAATCTCAATCAGCCACAAACATTTCATTTAGTTTGATTTCTTGTCCCCACCCTCAGCTGCATCCAACTTCGCCTGAAAGCAAACACACACATGTTAACACGTGGAAATCATTGGATACAGCTGCGGATTCAGAGTTAGAGGGGGCCGGAAAAATATAATTTTAATATACATTTTGCAAAACAATGACATTTAAATTGTGCAATATAGTTTTTACTTTTTGTACAATTTCTTGACATGTAATAACCTTCTGTGCATCATATATTGAGATAAGGTATGTGATAAACTTATATCATTCTGCGCTGAGAGAGAATGTCCCAGTTACTCAAAACCAAATACACAACAATTTTACTGGGGGCGAAAGAATTGGGCCTTTCAAAAGGACTGGACATTGCTTGTAGACAAAGTCTTGTAAAAATAAGTGTTTTGTAAATATTGTTCATCAGAGATCGAACAAAACCAGTAGTAGGCACAGTATAGTAAAAATATTAATGTAAGAAGTAAAGTTGAAGCAGTGTGTGTCATAGTAATTAACATGTATTAAACATTTTCCAATGACATTAATAAAAAAAAAATATTTGACTGTTAAAAGCATTTAAAAAGAATAAATTGTGTCGCCCAATTCTTTTACACTTTTCGTTTTCAATCTCTTGCAGTAAGGTTTGTTAACTAAACCTTTGATACAGTTAGAGGGCTTCCATCCATCTAGAGGACTCTCGCCACACCACCAAAGTTACCTGTGTAGTTGCCAGCTCTTTCAACAGTCTGTCATACTCCTTGTTGGTACCCTCAGTCTGCTTCTTTAAGGCGTCAAAATCAAGCTGCTTCATTTCAAGCTCTATAAAAATCATTATTAAATTACATTTTAAGAACTCAAACTGCAATAAGAACAAATAAAATCATGTAATTGGTTTAAAGTATTGTTCACATGTTAAAAAAATGAACTAAATTAATTATTATATTTTTCTATGCAGCTGAAATTACCAGAACTATTCTTATTTTATACTGAACGCATATTTATAACAGAAACAAAAGCTGTCAAAGGACAGCATGCTCGACTATTCGAAGTATTTCAGTTGGTACATATTTTGGATAGTGGAAGGGGCATAAATTTTTTAAAATACAAAACTTTTAAGTGAAGCCTTGTATAGTTTATACATTTTTGGAACAAAAACTTTAACCACAAAATCTATGTAAAAAGTGTGCATAACTCTGTCCAAATAAAAAACAGAGGTATTGGGTAATGTTGCTCCTGATACCAGAGTTGATGACAAAGGTTAGTTCCAAGTTTCAAGTGAAAAGTGTATGTAGTATTGAAGTTACAAAACTTTGGAATATATACTTTAACCAGAAAATCTAAGTGAAAAAGGGGCATAACTCTTTCAAAATACAAAACAGAGTTATGGGGAATGTTGCCCCTGATACTGGAGTTGATGACAAAGGTATATTCCAAGTTTCAAGTGAATAACTTATGTAGTATGGAAGTTACGATACTTTTAATAAAAACTTTAACCAATTCGGGGGGTAGTAGGATAGCTCACCTATTCTTTAGTCGAGCTAAAAATGGTTTTTCTTTTTTATTTCAAACACAAATCTGTGATGAAGGGTAGGTCACTGTTTACATTTTCTTGAATTTGTAACAAACAACTGAGACATTATTGAAAATATTCAGTCAAAAAAACATTCTTCCTGTAACTATTTGATGACATGACACCCAAAGAACTTTTTTTCATCAAACTTAAGACTCAACACTATGACTGTACATAGGTAATTCACGCATCGTTTTCCTGGTTGAATCATCAACAACAAACCACAGACAACCAACCTTTCCTTAGCTTCTTAAGTGCTTGCTGTGTATCGTCTAATTCATTTGCAAGGTCCTTCTCTCTCTTCACAGCATCAACATCAGTGTCATCTAACTTAGCCTGAAACAACAAAGCGAGAAAGCGAGAAAGCTAAATTCTTATGATGTAACTTTAGCGGTCACGCAATCAGGCAGTAACTATGGTTGACGTTGCTTGATTTCACAACTCAGTCATTACACTAACTTGACTTTAAATTCATCACTGAAAAGCTAGCTCAACAGCAAGGCTGTTGAAAGCAACTCTGTTCACTGCATTTATTTCACTGAAATTCTCAACATACTATGCCAATGTTACAACCGTTATTTTAATGTTACAACCGTTATTTCAATAAGTAATAACAAGAAGCTTTGTTGTCATAATCTACTGACAAATGAAACAAACTTGTTTTACTTAGCTAAAATGATTTCAACCAGAGCTATTAACATAAATTCCTACCATATTCTTTAAGTTTTCAATTTCTTCCATAAGCTTCATGGCATGATCTGAAGTACTCTTGGCCTGCTTGGTACTGGCTTCTGCCTGGGCCTGAAGTTGAGCCTGGTGGGATATCAACGTCACCAGGCGGCGGATTACACTGGAAAACGTTAAGTAATTTTAATTTGCAACAGCTAGAACATACCATTTTCACTTAAATTTCTATCATTTTAACTGATTCAATAATACTTTAAACTGAAGACACTTCTGTCATGCTAATTTCAAGGACAAGTAAAAAAGACACCCATAATGATGATAATACTCTCTCGTTTGTTTTGCTTTGTTTCTATTTCTAGTCTTAAGTGAATACAATATCACATCATTTTTAGTGTCACACTTTTTTGCTAATTTATTTCTACTTTACACTTTAAAAGCCAAATTTGACCAAAATACATGTCTAATAAACTTAATTCATCTTTAACATTGTAACCTTATCCCTTACCTACAGCAGAGTAGAACTCACAACAACATCATACTTGTACTTACAACCACAGAAAGAGGGCAAAGCCTGAAATGTACAGGTTCCTTTGAGCTCGGAACATCTTCATATGCGCCAAGTTCTCCGTGTCTGGATTGTGCTTCAGGTCAACCACAGACGTTGGCTCCGAGTATTTCCTCTCTTCTCGGATGGCATCTAGAAAACAAACGAAATGACTGATAAAACACTGGTAGTGTTGCAGATAGTCCTGATGAGCATTATGTTTTAATGCAGACCAATAATATCCTATACATAATTATTTTATATACACTTATGCCAGTTAGAAGACTGTAAGCACATTTAAGTAATGGAAGTACTGAATAAAATGCGAAGACAATAAGTGTTAAAATAGAAGTTTGCAATGTAGTTAATATGAAAATACACACTAGAATATACAAAATTACTGTTAAAATACAAAAACATCCTCTGATAAGATAAAACAGTTTAACTGTTAAATCACAAACTTTGAACTGTACAAATGCAGATATTAACGGCATTAATTAATGCATTTTATATTTAAATATAAATGAGGTGTGTCGTGGGAAAACAGGGCTAAATGCATGTGCATAAAGTGTCGTCCCAGATTAGCCTGTGCACTCCGCACAGGCTAATCCAGGATGGCACTTTCCGCTTTTATGGTATTTTCTGTTTCTAAACATAAATCCACTGTAGGTGGACTGCACAGGCTGATCCTGCACGACTCTTACGCACGTGCATTAAGCTCGGGTTTCCCAAGACACGCCTCAAATGCAGTGCTCACCACCAAACAGCACAAGCAGAATTAAGATGAATACATTGAAGTATATATTGGAAAACTGTGCTACTTTGGATACAAGACCAGATCGAAACACTGTTTGCCATCTGAAAAAGGAACAGAACAAATTGTTGTAAAAATACTGATTTTAAACATGTTTAAGAATGTATTTGTATTTGTATCATGCAATAAGTCATAAATTATTGACTGTCAGAGAGTTTAAGTGACTGTTTGTTGGATTATAGAAGAAATGACACAGAAAAAAGGGTTTCTGTAAATAATGATTAAATGAAGATCATTGTAATGTGATATGCAACAAAATATATAAATTTGATTACTCTGACAAAACACTATCATTACAAAACTACCCGTAAATTATATACTGGGTAACATACCAGCACTTTCCAGCACTGATATCTTAAATGAATGAAATATTGTGTCTCGCCAATAAAATTACTTTATTAAGTTATCATTATGTTACCTTGCTGGGGAGATGAATGGCAGGAGAAGAATGACGATCAATGCAATCTCCGAGTAAAGGAAATAGGCTATGAATGTCCACTGTAACGTCATTTTGGCAAACTGAAAGGAAAACAAAACAAAAAAAGTTAAATATCATTCATTTCATTTCATTTATGAACACTATTTACATTTACACATTCAGAATCCTACTTATGCTGATGAACGCCTACCATTCTTCAATGCTCAGCTTGCATACATGTAACAGATCACTGGTTACATGTTACACTAACCCTCTTGCACCAGATTTCAAAATAACCCATGTTACCAAAGCCTGGGCCAGCTAAAATCTATTTGGAAAAGTTAAAATTATGACAAGTCTGATTAAAAAGGGAAGTACAAGAAGATCATTAACGCAGTTACAAAAAAACATACCCCAAAATCCAGAAATGTTGCTTTTAATATAAAATAATTTTAATAACCTTATTGTCCGACCTTTTTCATACATTAAAATAAAATATTCAATACCATGGACAATATCATGCAAAATGGTAACTCCTATATTAATAGTAATGTAGTGATGGCCTATATAAGCCTTGATGTTGGTCTAGCTCAGACTCTTTAACAACGCAGTTAAAAGAGTGTCTGTCTCTCGCAACAGGGACCCGGGTTCGATACCCGGCATCATAGTCCCGTAAAGGGACTTTATCACTTTAGTAGCAGCATTAGCTATATGTTATCATGAAATGATTCAGTAGTTTCAGTTTCGATCCCTGTTTTGCCCACTGCAAGTGTTAGCAAGATGCCCCTGGTTTTCAATGCAATTTCCAATGAATTATAACTAAAACAAACTTACAATGGAACTGACAAATTATTTGTACACATTTCTAACCAAAAATATATACTTGCCAATTTAGATTCTACCCACTTGTATAAAACTTAGGACACGTCGAAAATGGAAACTAACACTGCTATTTCCTACTCTGACAGATCAACTTGTTCCTGTTTTGTGACGGGTTTAACCGAAAATAATCGTACCAGACTGTCAACTACCGGAAGTGTTGTGGTATTTCCATGACGACGTTGTGATATGAAACAATATGGCGTCCAAATAGTGACAAGTGCAGCCAAAAAACTTATTTAAGAATGAAAATTCGTAGAAATTAAATCTGACTTGATAAAATGTCACACAGGTACTGTTAAATATGTATGTTCTGACATAATTCGAATTGAACACGCTGTTAAATTGAAGATTTAGATCGTTTCACCATTTTTGTAATGTTTTATTAAAAAAAACACAAAATGTGACAAATTCACCATCACTGGTTTCCAAGGCGTTGCTTCTTTATTCATTTATGTTATAGCATTATTTTATAACAAATCATTATCCAGCGGTCTAACTAAAACTTTAACTTCCTTGTAAGGCATGGAAAGCAGTCATATAGACAAACCTTATTTAGTAAACAATGATTTTATTTAACGAGTAACAGTAGAAAATATGTCTTACGATTAAAGTGACAAGGTTCATGGTTTATTTCTACACCCCTAAACTTTCGCCAAATTATAAATAAATTCAAGTAATTTATTTACAAACGAATTTAAACATTAATCAAAACCGATAGCTGTTACACCCATAATTTAATAATTTATTTTATTACAATACATGCAGTAGATTTATTTTCAAAATTGAAAACATTATTTGTTTGGAAAACAAATGTTCTTCTTTGTCAAAAAATTTCACTTACCGTAAATGCTGAACATTTGCTTTCCAGCACATACAACAAACAATGGGCCGAGGCTCAGTCTGCCTTGATGGATCTCCTGGTGCAGGAGATGCCTGCAGAGCCTCCAAAGCCAGAAAGAGTAAGTAAAAACATTTTGGTTATTCATCCATTGTAATTATAGTGGATCTGTGAATCTCACCCTAACTCACTAACTTGTCTTTTGGATGAGATGGTAAAAGGATGGACAGTGTACTAGGTACTAATTCATGTTCTGTTATTTATATACCGATTTAATGGTACTGGTTGAATGAGATATTTTTTAGGGTATTATCTTTAATGTACATTTATTCAACACTTTTAAAATGTAATAGATTCCAATACAGTTTATAAAGATTTTTTGTACTATTTCTTACAATTAAAGCTGAAATATTTACCTTCAGTTAATTTGTAATGAGTACTCATACCATAATAAAAAAGATTATAATAGGCTCATAAAATTGTGATATGCATTTCAGGATCGTCTGGCAGCCTTTCAACTTCTTGCAACCATGTACATAAAATACATCCAGATCTTCCGGAAGCTTGAGATGAGCTATGACCAGGTGGTTCATCCTCAGAAGAGACGTGTGCTGCGTCATGTTCTGGATGGCACCATGGGAAGAATTCTTGAGCTGAAACATGAGATGGTTAACCTTGAATTCTCAGAGTACCATTACTTTGATGATGTTCTTTCGGATCTGAAGCTGACACCGGTGAGTTTGCTCTGTGACACTGAATATGAGATTTATATTATTGTTCAAAAACAAAATTTGTACATATGTGGCGAGTCATGGGAAAACCGGGCTTAATGCATGTGCGTAAAGTGTTGTCTCAGATCAGCCTGTGCAGTTGGCACAGGCTAATCCGGGACGACACCTTCCACTTACAGTGGAGTTATGTTTAAAAGAGACTAAGTAGAGACCCAGAAAATACAACACAAATGGAAAGTGTCATCCTGGATTAGCCTGTGCGGACTACACTTTACGCACATGCTTTAAGCCCAGGTTTTACATGACACGCCTCATATATATTGTGGTAATTAAGACTGTTAGCACTATATTTTTGCCTATATTGCATAAGCAGAGCAGTAGAATCTAATAAGGCTTTATGTGCCTGAATTTAAGATTATTTTGAACGATTCTTACTGAATTAATACTGGGGTATTTCATAATAATTATGTTTCTTTCAACAGAATGATGTAGAGATTCCAATCCCCAAGTACTTCATCAATGAGAGGATGGAAGCATTGAAAGAAAGAGAAAAATTGCTTGGCCAAATTCTCACCAAACTCGGACCACAGGACAAAGACACGGTATAAGCTAATACTGATCTATGGCTTTGTAAAGTTTGTTCTTTACAGTATTTTTGTTTATAAATACAAAAAACATTTGACAGCTTTAAGAATATATATGTGTGTGGTAAATAATCGTATACAATTTACGCAATTATTACTAATATATACCTGTATTAAGTATAATTATTTTACCCCATTGAGTAGAAAAAATATATTTAATACATAATGCAGTCTAAGTCTTAATATTTATGATAGAAAAATCATTTATAATTTGCTTCTTAATTTTAGTGTATTTCTAATTTCCTTCATTTCACTTCATTACTGTATCAAATAAAATAATATGTTCTAAAGGCTGCTAAAAGTATGCAAAATGCCATACAAATGATGTTTAATTGATGTGTAATTAAATGATATAAAATAATTGTTTATATTTTACAGAAAGAAGAAGTGAAGATGTCCTTTGAGGAAGCCATACGGATGATCCAGATTCACGAGAGAGCTCGTCAAGGTCGCCTGCGTGCCAAGTTCATGAAGGAAATCCGGCGACAGGAAGAAAGCGAGCGGGAGGCGGCTCGACGTGGGGCGCCCACACTGGATCCGGATGTGGCAGCCACTAGAATCCAGAAGGTTTGTATGGGATTTAAATACTACCATGGCTTTACATCACATTAAACTGGGCTGGTATTTATAAAAAATCTTAGTCAAAATTTAAGAAAAAGCTTAAAATTTTCAAATTTTATAATTGCATTTTCTGACAAAGTAATGCGTTGTTGGGAGATTTTGACACAGAAGTTGCAATAGAATTTCAAGATTGTGAATATATAGTATTTTCGTGCAAATATTCCAAAGCATAATGTATTAAACGAAAATTATTATTGTGACTTATTTTCAACTTAAGTTTAAAATAGCTTAAGAATCTTTATAAATATGGGCCCTGGTCTTGTGACTACAAAAATCAGAATTTTCACACTTATAAAAAATCATAAATATTGCCAATTAATGTTTATATTTAGCAACAGATTGAGAACTTTTATTAGGTTTAAACTGTTTTTGTATCACTGTATAAACATCAATTTAAAAGGTCATTCCTGAATAGAACGTCAATACTCATGTCTTGAGATTGCATATGCCTAGTACATGTAATGTGGTATTTTGGTATGTGGACATCACAGCATCAATACAATCAGCACTGTAATTTTACTTCAGGTATGGAAAGGATATTTTCAACGTCGGAAAACAAAGAAAGAAAGGGAAGAAGAGATGATATTCATTGGCATGGTAAGCATATTGTTTTATTTTTATAAACTTTGTTTCCATTAATTTCTGTTGTTATTTAGTTTGTTAAAAGTTAGATTCTTGACATATACCATAGCCTATTTAATAGGCATTTTCAGGCAATCCTTAAAGAGCTTACTGAGAGTTACTGTTTTTATATTTCTATTAAACGACTACTTGATTTTAACATTTTCTTCTCATAATAATTTAAGAATGAACTTCTACAGTTATGCAGAGTAAGACAGTTTGGCAGAGTGATGATTGTTTTCTGGGTAAACAATACTAAATATATGTTCTTGGCACCAAGCATCTGTATGTTCTCACTCAACATTGTCACATCAATCACATGTTCAGGCCCCGCCCCCCCTACCTCCAAGCATGAAGAACACCCCGCAGGCCCTGGCAAGCAAGACTGAGCAGCAGCGTCGCCTCACTCAGAAGATGCACGAAAACGAGTTTCAGCAGGCCCTGGTCACAATGAAGGACAAGATAAAGGAGACAGAGGGACCCGATATGAAGGAGACCATGATGGATCAGATCAGACAGTGGTTTATTGAATGCAGGTATGCGTCTGTCTGTCAGGATTTTTTGTCAGTTGTGATCAATGATCATTTAATTTTTTACACATATACTAAAACTGCACAGCCTTAATGGAAGTGATTCAAGTAATTTTCTTCTTTTTTTGTGTGTCATTGCTTATTTAGTATTATAGCTTATTTAGTATTATTGCTTATTCATAGAGACTATAATGCTTCTGAGTATGCATATTTAGTATTATTAATTAATCATTGAGATTTGTAATGCTGTAATTTTCATAGAGTGTATAATGAACGTTTCCTGTACATAAGACTTTTAGACTTTGCATACTATAATCCTAGAATAAATTTATAAAGTGCACAGAAGTAAGTCAGCTTTAACAAAAATATGTTATAAATGTAACAGGGACGCAACTGGCAAGTTCCCCGAATACCCCGACGCAGATGACGGTGGATCTGTGGCCATTTTCAAACAAAAGGATCCTGCAGAGGTGGAGGCAGAGCTTGCAGGAAAGGTAGTCTTTAATCTTACACATTTCTTAGCAGATTTAAGACTGCATACTTGATTTACATAACTCATTGACTAAGATTACAACATTATTACAGATTATTTAGTAATGATAACTTTGTTATCAATGGATCTTTATTATTCTTGAGCCATATTTGTCACTAGTTGAAAGGTCTAGTTTTGCTGTTTCTCATAAATAGTCGACTCTTTTTATTTCAAGACTTTTGAATGCCTGTTTCAAACACAAAGATAAATAAACATACTAATGTTCACATTCCTATGACTGAGATTAATGGTCGTCTGTCATTAATTACCACAATTGATTGAATTTTGATTGAAGCAAGCTACTTGAGATCTGTTCTTATTCTTCATTACAACCATTCCTGTTACATGAAATTACAGATAATGAAATGATATCTTTTTAACAATCTTGTGTAAACAGCGTCGCTTTCATTACCAAAATGAGTCCGACATTACTTCTGACTCGTACACCTCTGAAAGCTCATATTCCGACTGGGACGACAGTGAGGTAGCCTGGTGTACAGTTTTGAGACACTGTCTTCTGTCCTTGTCTTTCACATGTGTGATATTCTTGTTGTGCATAATGAATTCTTTTTGAACTTATTGATTTATATATATGGTTTGTTAATAAACTGAGAAAACTAATTAAAAATACAAAGTCAGAAATTCTGGTTTCATAATCATTATCATCATTATTATAATAATAATTATTATTATCATTATTACAGTAGATGTGCCATATGATCATTAATATTATACCCAGTTGAAGTAATGCACCTATCGTATTTGCCCCAAGAAAGGGGCGGCGGGCTGACCAGGGCAATTTTACTAATATAATTTTTTGGTGTCTAATTCCCCACCCTAGAGCCAAGTATTTTTGTCTAAATCCCCACAGTGGGAGATATAAGTGCATCAAATTGCCCGGGACCCAATATTACCGGGGTCTAATATCTATTTCCAGGGACCCAGAATCATTCGGCGTGTCAAATTCCCTCTGATTGGGAATCGCTTTTAGTCTTAAGTCCCGTATATGCCCGCCGCTCCACCCCCCTCCGCCCCCACCGCGCTGGGGGAAATATTCATAGGTGCATAAATTGGTTGACTTACAAGTACCAAATACTTGCATTTCATTAGATGTCCCAATGTTTTGCTTTCACATTTCATTGTACATTTACTTGTTCACCTGTCATTTTATTCAAATTATCCATTTTTATTTTTTATTTTTCACATTTCTTCAAGTTTTCACAATCGAATGATTATTGTTAATGGAAGAATTCATTTGATACATTGTTGTTAGTATTTATATTGTTTGTAGAGTTGTTGAAATTTATTATGATAGACCACAGCAGTTTTTTCTATACATATTGTTGTTTTATTAAGCTGTTAGTTTATACATATTTGATGTTTAAATGTAACATATTAACCATGTTCGATGCATAATGATTTATTATCATATACCAGTATTGGACATTCATTGATTTTATTATTACCCATTAGATACTTTTTTTCTTCCAATTTTTTTTTTTTAAATTAAAATCATTTGCAATAAATATTTTTTTGTAATTCATGCTGATTACTTTTCAACTAACAGGAGGATGGTAAGAAGGGAAAAAAGGGAAAGAAAGGCAAGAAAGGGAAGGAAAAGAAAGGCAAGAAGGGCAAAAAGGGGAAAAAAGGAAAAAAAGGCAAAGGTGGAGATGACGAGGTAGTATCATAGTTTTGTTGAGAAAAAAAGCATTACCAAAGTTTAATTTATGAATTTATTCTGCAAAAAATGACTATCATTACAATGGCTTTCTTACAGATTCTAAATTAAAACTACTTCCAATTGTGTACGAATATTTCCTTGACAAAAGTTGTCAGAAACATAGTAATTCATTATCATTATTTTAGTTGATTTCTTTGTCACGTGTAGTACATGTTTTGAGAGGGCTGTTCAACATTTGTTTTGAATTGTTTTAATTTGTACGCTTATTCAGTAAATTATTATCTGATTTTCTAAAACAGGAATTGTCAGTGAGTATTTAATATAGACCATCATGTATGTTGTCATGAAATTTGTAACTATGTAGTATAAATTGTACCGTATTCTAATTTGTACATTAATAGTGAAATATGTCCTTTGCTTTGAATATTTAAGCAATTAAAACATGTTTGTCCAATGATGACAGATGCTTCTCCAAGACAAATGCAAACACAAAATTATGTAATAGGAATATGTTACTTATTAACTATGATCAATTTAAATCAGGTTAAATGTAATATTTAAATGAGGATACTTTTTCAAGTGTTTTGCACTGTACTGGAGGGGCACCTTGTGAAGACGTGTTATATTTACAAGGCAAATTCTGTTAGAAGGATTTTTATTGAGTGCATGTTCTTATGAAAGATAGGTATTTACGATGCATATTATCTTGAATCTTGAATGTAATATAATTTTTCACTGACTTCAGATTCTCTATGAAGATGTGTAATATTTACTCAAAAAATTCTGTTATTTGTGGGAATTTACAACGTCTGCAGATTCTTACTGAAGATATGTAAATATAGTAGACATATTTATTATGTTAGAAGTACAGTAATCAGGGCTCACCCTGGCTTAAAATTGTCTTTAGCCAAATTTACCATTTGACATTGAATTTCTACTCATTTGAAGCATTTTATAGGGTTTTATGAAAACAAGTTGTAGCCAAATGAAAATTTCTTTAGCCAACATATGAAATTTGTAGCCATTGGCTAATTTGGCGAATGTCAGTGTGAGCCGTGCAGTTGTTCACTGAGTGCTGTAACTGTTAACAGGAGGAGGAGGAGGGTTGGAAGATGGCATCATCGACATTTGTGCCGGCTGTCAATGAGGGTACAGAGACATACAAAGGTATGTTGGATTACTGACAGTTATGTTTTGAATGCTGAAAACTTGTGGATTATTGATACGCTGAATATGTTTCATGGAAAGAGAAAGACCAGGTGCAGGGTGGCATTGCTGAAGGTTCGCAAGCATGCACCCCTTTGGAACGTTCTGTTTTCACGCTAGACAAAGAAAATAAATATGACATTTACATCCAATCTCTAGAATTAAATTTAACCATGTTTTTTTTATTTAAATAGACTAAAGACATGAAAACAATAGAAGTAGTAGTTTGAAATGTGAAGGCTTAGTAAACTCTGTACTACAGGGACGTGGCAGACTCGTAGTGAGGCGGACAATTTCTCACAGAAGCACGACTCTGAGCTCATCAAGGAGGAAAAGAGGAAGGAGGTAGAGGAAGAAATCCGAGTACAGGTGGATGAACTGATGAGAACTGAGCTGAAAAACCTGAAAGCTGTGAGTCTAAGTCATTAAATACCATACGATTAATGTGATGCAGTTGAACATGCACCCAACCAAATACATTCTAGATTGTTTTTTTTTCGACATAGCTGTCTTTGCCAAACGTTTGCCCTAAATCAATTAATCCGATGATTCCTGTGGTTAACAATAAAATGTTGCATACAAATTTCTGCAGATGCATAATTGTCACCAAAGCTGAAATTTTGTTAGAAACAAAACTTCATGGGATACCAGTTGAACAATAGACCTGCTTATTCCTAGCTTCCTTCCTTATTCTGTTTTGGTTGTTTAATACTGGTAATAATCTATTAAATTTGAGAATTTCAGCATTTGTGATATATTATCAAATGTTTGTTCTTTATATATAGGCTGTAGATCGCGACAAGGGAGGTAAAAAGAAAAAGAAATCTGGAAAGAAGAAGAAGAAAAAGAAGAAGAGTGGAAAGAAGGGCAAGAAAAAGAAGAAGGAAAAGGATCTGACACCAGACAGGTATTTTGCTGCAATGGACTCATCATGTCTTGTCCTACAAATCTTATATGTGGATTTTAACACCTGGGTCCATACTTAAGTTTTTCAGTTATGCTTAACTTAAGTAGCAAAATCTGTGTCAAACAAGTCAGGCGACATATAGGGGTTTCCGGTAGTTTGGCGGTGTCATCTGCGGCGTAACCTTTAGTTTGTGTAAACAATAACTAGAGAAGTTTTTGTGCAATCATTATAAAACTATAGGAACTGTATTAGTAGGCACAGAAGGAAGGTTAAGTTCAGTTTTCGGCATAATTGCTCTTATTTTACTTGAGTTATGCCCCGTCAGGTGACACATCCGACTTGCGGAGTTCTAGTTTACTAAGAGCCTTTATAAAATAAATGCCAACTGAGCTCATTTAATATATAAATATAGTAATATTACAATGGTACAACAGCATCTGTGATGCCATATTAAATCCCATTCCAGAACCATAGAGTCTCTGTATGAGGAGCTGGTGATGCAGGGGATCATCGTGCGCAGTCCCCCGATCCGCCTGGCCGACTTCGAGGGGGAGTACAGCTACCTGGGGACCACCCTCCGTCAGGCCAACATCGAGCCCATGCCTTCCCTTAGCGATGTCCGCAGACTGGTTACTGAGTTTGGAATCCTACCATTAGGTATGTGCCATTTGTTAATCAAATTTCAATTTACTTTTTAAAGTGAGATATCTGTAATATTTAATGTCCATTTTCGGTTGAGATAAATGATTTTATTTACCTAATGTAGGAAGCATACTTAATTAAGCACAGTAAAGACCAAATAGTTTAAATATTACTAGTTTAAAACATATTCTTATAAAAGGCCAATACATGAAACAATTTTATGAATTTAAGAAATTTTCCAAAGTTTTCAAATAGAAACTTTGTGAATATGACCCCTGGCTAGTTAATCACATTTAGGTCAGTTACCCATATACTACTCACATGTGTCACATACTCATTCTTTTCCTTCAGGTTCCCCAGCAGTGCATGAGCAGGCCCCCCTGACCAAGTCCATACTGCTGGCAGGGCCCCATGGAACCGGCAAGAAAATGCTGGTCCACGCCATATGCAACGAGACCGGTGCTAATCTGTTTGACATCTCCCCAGCTAACATTGTGGGGAAATACCCAGGCAAAGATGGCCTTAAAATGCTCATGCATCTATTATTTAAGGTAAGTTTTAGATTTTTCTGGTTGTAGTTAAGTATGTGTAGCAGGTTTTATAAACAGTTGTACTGTGTTTGTTTAATGGTTGCATTGACGATGAGTAGCGTTATATCAGTTTTGGTGTACCAGAAAATTATATTCTATACGTGGCAACATTTCCTATTTACACAAATGAATATTTTGACTCATCTTTTTTCTCATAATGCAAATAGTATATGTAAACAAACCTTTAATTACATAATTTTATTAACTATGTCTGTGTATTTAATTTTGTGAACACAATTATGCAAATAGCATATTGCAAAGCCATTAATAATCGTGGGGCACTATATTTCGTGGATTTCGAGGATGGAACGATCCACGAATTTAAGTTTCCAACGAATAATTATACGGCTAGCTTTTTTTACCGGCCGAATTTGCGCTCTAAGATGTAGTTTTCTAGTACATATACCTACATGAAGACAATGTAAAAAATAATGTTTATAGTAGTAAAATGAAGTATAAGAGTTGATTACCTGAAACATGATGTGCATTTATATCATAAATGAATCAGTTTAATATGCAGTTTATTTTTTGTGTGACAAGTATCCCCTATCTAATCTGCATACACTCCAAACGAGGCTCCGGTGTAATATACTGTGTACCTTATTGAAACTTGACATATCGGATTTATCTGCCTATGCAGTAACGCTGTATATGCATTGCTATCTTCTGTCAGATAGACTAGTAAAGATCTATTTACATAGTATAAGCAATCTCCATGCAAAAAGCGTGGACCACGTTTTACGACTTTAGTTTTTGGCAGAAGACGGGCCCATCGTTTAATTCTCACATTTGTAGCTGGACCCTACCTCCCACAGTGACCTGCTGTGTCTATTTCATAACAGGGGTCTATTGCTTAATTGACAGGTCGATAATAGTGCCCACTTACCGTGGGGATGCTCTGTTTATGACCGTAAGGTGTTACAAACAGAAAACAATATGATTGAAGCATTTCTAGATGGGTTTTTTTAATTAATACTATTGAAAATTCACAAATTTAAGTGCCCACGAAATTGTCATTTTTCAACAAACCACAAAATTTCATGCCTACGAATATAAATGGTTTTGCAGTATATAGAGCATTTTAGTTCATTCGGTTACAGTAGCATATTTATAATAGCATCAAACATATATAACTCCTGTATCGATATACAAGCATGTGTAATGTAATAATTTACTATTTCATAGTTAGTATCAAATTATTTAGCCATGCCGGCTAGCTCAGTTGGTAGAGCGCAGGACTGTGAGTTCACTCCTCGGCCCAGCCTGGCCACATAACTTCAGTGGGGATTGGTCATTAAATAATTTCTAAGGCCATTCTCCCCTACCTCTAACAATGAAATTATTTATCATGTGCAATCAAAGAATATGGTGTATTATATGATTTTAATGATTTTCTGCCCGCAGGTCGGACGAGCCCTGCAGCCTTCAGTGTTTTATGTAGGCGACTGCGAAAAGATGTTCAAGAAAAAAATTCCTAAAACAGACCCAGTACGTATATTAAAAACTTGTCATGTTCTTTCCATGTGTATTTTCATGGCAAAATGCAACAATAATGGCTAAATTAATGTTAATAGGTATTGAAGCTAACTATTTTCTAAGTATATTAAAAACTTGTCATGTTCTTTCCATGTGCATTTGCATGGCAATTTGCATCAATAATGGCTAAATTAATGATAATAGGTATTGAAGCTAACTATTTTCTAAGTATATTAAAAACTTGTCATGTTTTTTCCATGTGCATTTGCATGGCAATTTGCATCAATAATGGCTAAATTAATGATAATAGGTATTGAAGCTAACTATTTTCTAAGTATATTAAAAACTTGTCATGTTCTTTCCATGTGTATTTGCATGGCAATTTGCATCAATAATGGCTAAATTAATGATAATAGGTATTAAAGCCAACTATTTTCTGTGTATTTTGCTATAAGATTTTAAGAATTATTTCAGTCAATGGCTGTAGAAAATAAGTAAACAAAATCTGTACAGTAATAGGCGAGATAATTTTCCACTTATTAAACTAATCATTTTGTAGACTTATATTTTGTCATTTTAGTAAAACTAATGTTAAAATATTCATAACAATTGTAAATACCTATTTTACAGTAATTATCTTCATAGAAAACCTACTACCCTACCTACATCATTTTCCCATAGCGCATAATTATTATATGTATGTTTGTATAACAGTTTCTCAATATGACAACGTACAAACTTTTATTGCTGTGTTATTAATTTGAACATTTTTTGCTTTTTGTGATAAGCCATTTATATTATTTTCACAGGAGGTATTTATATTTCTCCTACCAAATAATAGTCTGTTATAAATGGATGTGAATTTGTTGTTTGAGTGGTTGAACTGTACATTATGCATTGATAATATATGTTGATCATTTCACATAATTTGTTGTTAAAAGTCACATGTTGTTGGTAAAAATCAGAGTGAAACAGCAGGATGCTGCAACTAGCTCATTTTTGCTCCACTTTTCAAAGAAAAGGCAAGCTATTCTACTCGCCCAGGTGTCGGCGTCCAAGCTAGGTTAAAGTTTTTCAGTAAGCTAGTTTCTCAGGAATGGCTTGAGGGATTTCATTCAAACTTAAGGTAGAGAGCCCCTAATGGGACTGTTTTCAGTCCTTGACATTCTTATTATCTTTGATCCTTAAATGTATTATGAGACTAAACTGTGAAATATAAACAAAATCTAACCACACGTTTTGACAAAAATGCGATTTTTGTTATAACCCCTCATTTTTCTATTTCAACCTAAAATTTTGATGGGGTACACTTACACAAATGACTGACATATTGACAAAATGTATTTTATTTATTCCTGAATAGCTTTAATTTATACGTTAAAGATGTATCTTATGAAAAAGTATAACAAACATAAAGTACTAAAGTTGACCAACAATACTTATGACATTACATTTGGCTAAGCATATGGTAAAAAAAAACAGATTTCATTACAGTAAAAATGAGTCAAACACCAATTTTTAAACTTTTATTTCATATTATGTCAAAATCAGTAATACCAAAATATAATATAACATTATCTTAGAGGGAAAAGGTATAAATTGACAGGTTCACCACAAAAATCTCATTACATATTACATTTGGAGCGAAGCAACCCTGTTATAAAAAAAAAAAATATTATGAAAAATAACACAAATATTTTTTTGTCTTCTAATTATAATCTATATCAGTATCTATTTTAAATGAATTATTTTTGCATTAATGTTAAAGAAATAGTGTTTTGTGTAAACATTTTAAATACAAATGTAACTAGCTGAGGTTCACATATCCTTGGTTACCAAATTCAGTAGAATAATAAACTTTTTTTATAAGTGTGTGTGTCAAAAAATTCAATTGACATTTTCATTACATTGGGTAAACAAGAGTTTCAAAAAACTGGCAAATCTTGGTGATAACTTCATCAAGACTCTTCTTGGTAAAAATTCACTGTTTTTGGATAAAAAGGTGTTTCTTAGACCATTCTCATCATTTCGCTGATACATAATTTTCAGATGTTTTTTACAGCGGTAGATCTCGTCACAATTCCTCGGTGGAACAGGTCCAAGTTTACACAAAGAACAGTATTTTAAATTATCCAATAGGACACCCGACGTCCCGCTCTCCACCCATCTCGACTGACTATTTTTTCCAAGTTTTTGGTGTGAATGAATGTTATTTCACAGCAAGGAGCACGTATCTCCTTCATGCAGATATGTTTTTATATACGAATAATTATGTTCAATAATACTAATAATCCTTGGACGTTTATTTATAACTATGTTAACTGAAGTGTAATGAAATACACCAGACATATCGCGAAAATGTCACGATTAAATGTAAACAGAAATTCCCAACCTTGATGTCATTTGAAGGTATTCCCCATGCCAGAGTACCTTGTTTTTCTTCAAACTACAATTTTATTTTTATCTTTAATAACAAATAAGCATTTATTTCACACATTTAATTTAAAATAACTCAACATTCAAAAAATTAATATTTATTTCGCGAAAATAATTTCTGTTTCGGATCAGATCGATTAGATTTACGGTTAGTGGCGAATGGGCTGAAGTTAACTGATATTTCGTGAGTATTTCCGAAGTCATTCAGACCTTTCTACCTTAAAACATTTATTCCCCACATTAAAATGAACCTATAGGCCAAGTTTGGTAACTCTAGTTTGAAATTTGTAAAAATTATGGGCCTTTTTACACTTAGAAATTTAACATACGCTATATGGACAGGTTAAATTTTTTCTGTAAGCTGGTTTCTCAGGAATGGCTTAAGGGATTTCATTTAAACTTAGATCACTTATTCCCTGTATTAATATGAACTCGTGGGCCAATTTTGATAACTCAAGTTTAAAATTTGTAAAAATTATGGGCCTTTTTACAATTTTACATATAAGCTATATGGACAGGTTAAAGTTTTTCGGTAAGCTAGTTTCTAAACTTTTTGTTTCCACTCTCTTACTCGTGAACAGATTAAGCTTTTGTAATGAAACTGCAAATAGAAAAACGGTTTCCGCTCAATAACTTGAGAACGCATTGAGCTATTTTAATGAAACTAAACACATAGATACCTTATATCGAAATCTCGCTTGGAATTGCATATGGGATGGGTGGGGTCAAGGTCACTGTTACTAAAGATAGTAAAACGTTTCCGCTCAATAACTTTAGAACGCATTGAGATATTTTAATGAAACTTTATACATACATACCTCATATCGAGACCATGCTTGGGATTGCATATAGGGTGTGTGGGGTCAAGGTCACTGTTACTAAAAATAAAAAAACGGTTTCCGCTCAATAACTTGAGAATGCATTGAGATATTTTAATGAAACTTAATACATAGATACCTTATATTGAGACCTCGCTTGGAATTGCATATGGGGTGGATAGGGTCATGGTCACTGTTACTAAAAATAGAAAAACGGTTTCCGATCAATAACTTGAGAACGCATTGAGATATTTTAGTGAAACTTTATACATACATACCTTATATTGAGACCTCGCTTGGGATTGCATATGGGATGGTTGGGGTCAAGGTCACTGTTAGTAAAAATAGGAAAACAGTTTCTGCTCAATAACTTGAGAACGCATTGAGATTAATGAAACTGAATACATACATACCTTATATCGAGACCTCTCTTGGGATTGCATATAGGGTCAAGGTCAAGGTCACTGTTACTAAATGGAAAAAGGGTTTCTGCTCAGTAACTTGAGAATGAATTGAGATATTTTAATGAAACTTTGTACATAGATACCTTATATCGAGACCTCGCTTGGGATTGCATATGGGGTGGGAGGGGTCAAGGTCACTGTTACTAAAAATAGAAAAACGGTTTCCGCTCAATAACTTGAGAGAGCATTGAGAGATTTTAATGAAACTTGATACATAGATACCTTATATCAAGACCTCGCTTGGGATTGCATATGGGGTGGATGGGGTCAAGGTCAAGGTCACTTTTACTAAAAATTGTATTGATGCGCTGACTTTTCGTTACCAAAATTTGGTTTTCGTGGAATTTCCATATTTTTTGTTTAGAAAAAAAAAATGCCAGTAACTCTGACAAGCACAAGAAAAGTCGAGAGCGCTGTCCTCCGACAGCTCTTGTTTGTTCCCCCCTGCTGCCCAAATGAATTTTGATTATCTTTTGCAAAATCATGGAAGGCACTTTCCGCTTTTATGTTATTTTCTGTTTTATGGAAGTCTATTCTAAACATAAATCCACCGCACAGGCTAATCCGGGACAACACTTTTTGCACATGCATTAAGCCCGGTTTTCCCACGACATGCCACATATATTTTACATCAGATACTCAATAGTGGATGATGATCTAGAAGTGCAAATCCTTTAGCATAACCATAAATAGAATAACAACACTGGTATTATCAAATTATTCCCTCATGTCAAAGAACTATTCCATCTTTCTCACTGCTCTGTTTGAGCAGCACACGTTTTGATTCTAGATCTTTTCCTGCATGTGTTTTGTCTTAGACTGTTCACATGGCAATCTGATTGCCAATCATGATATTGATACTTAACCAGAACCGTGTCTGTGACTTAAAATTTCTGAATGCATATCTATCATTGTATATTTGTTAATATTTCATTTTTTTTAAATTATATCAATTGATTAGTCCCTTTGATATTAGTTAATATTTTTGTTTATTGGTTTACAGCAATAAGTACTCATATGTGCTTATGTTTCATCATTACTTTCCTTAGACTGATCCAAAACGGCTGAAGAAGGAACTACCAAAAGCGCTCAAAACAATCAAATCTGATGACCGTCTGCTGTTGATTGGTACGTCTATGTGCCCATTTGAGGCGGAGATGAAGCCCCTGGTCGGGTGCTACCAGCGTCTCATCCTCATTCCAAGACCAGACTATGCTTCCAGGCACTGTGAGTATCTCTTACAGAGTTGTCTACCTTGCTGCCAAGGTGTAATACAAAAGTTTTAATAATTGATTGTGATTGTTGTATGTGTATTTTTGAAACAGAAACAGTATCTGTATAGTATCATTCTCTGTTGAATGCTTTTTACTACTTTTTTATTTTGTTTTTCTTTCAATCAACTGTCAATTATAAGGACTTACAGTCCATTCCAACCAAAATGACAGAAATTATTTTGCTATGTGAACTGTGCAAAACTTAGTGTTTTGTTATATTTTTTCTTTGTAAACTTTGTTTCCTTCCCTTCAGCATCTGGTCAATTTATTTTTATTCATAATGAAATATGTGTATGTTTTAAATATAACTCTTATATTATGATGAATTTTATTCTCAGTAACATTGATTTATTTCCACTCCTTCTCTCAACAGTGCTATGGCGTCGGCTAATTATCAAGAACAATGGGATGATCATGAACACCCTGGATGTGAGCTCTCTGGCCAAGGTGACTGACGGTTACACACCGGGGCACATGCAGACAGCCGTCGGCCAAGTTTTGACGGACAGACGAATACAACAGCTATCCAAGCGTCCCCTGCAGTCCGTGGAGTTTATTGCACCTCTGGCTCGTATTGACCCCATTTATAAGGAGGAGGAGGAGTCTTTTAAGGTGACCTTCTACACACCTTACTTACTTTAATGCTCAATGTCTTATAGAAAGAATGTATTACAACATTTGTACCATTAATATATTTCTTTCAAACTATTTTTGTCCCACATTATTATAAGTACATGTACTAAGTACTATTAGTACTAAGAGAGTCTTGGTTCAAGTGTAACAGCATCACAATGGTGTAGTGGATATGGTGTCCGCCTTAGAGGTCTCGGGTTTGATCCCCACTCAGGGAGCATTCTCAAGATCTTTCCAAAGACACCAAGTACTGGTTCTTCCCAAGAAACGGACTCAAGAGTGTCTCAATAAGCCTAAGGCTATCGATGCAATCGAGCTTAAATAAATAGGTTTAAACTAAGTTGTAAGAGCAAATGCTTGACTGCTGCATATTGAGGTGGCTGCTTTAAGACCTGTTTTGGCGAGTACTCCACTGAGCAACAATTATGTACCTGTATTAATTATATTGCTGTCTGAAAACTTTAGATTTTACTTTCAGTATAACTTCTGATAATAAAAATATTTACATTCATTTTAAGCAAAAAAATGTAATACACACTAGTAATATGTGTTTCGTTGTAGTTGCCAGCACTAATTTAACAGTTACCTTATGACCATGCTCATCAATATTTGTATATTGTTATGAATTTGTCATTATAATAATGTTTGTAAACGTTTAACAGTAGAGATCTTACTTCATGTTGTACTGAATGTACAGGTAAATTGCACTGAAATTTGCCAAGTTTTCACCAGAGTGTCTTGATATGCACTGCAGTTGGGGATGATTTGTGGAGCTCATTAAGCTCCTTCAGACACATTTTATGTAGCCATTTTGAATCGGATTAAATCCGATTAAATCGCTAATACTACACTGTTGCTTTAACAAACATAAGAACTTTTGATGTTCGTTTTTGTTTCAATGCATCTGCTCTAAAACATAGAATTTATCATAAACAAAACAAGGAACTGTCTAGGAAAACACCCCTTGTTCTTTTTATTTATCTCTGTCTGAGATGCAGCCAATATTTGTATCAATCAATGTTTTCATTTATTGCATGAAACACTTCTACGTGAACAGTTTGGTAAAAAAAATCATTCTGGTTTTCAATTTTTTAATGTATACATTTTGTAGGGCTGGTATGCAAAGACGCCTCTCGGGAAGAAACGAGCAAGGGCTGCAAAGGGAGATGATGACGAAGGTGGAGATGGAAAAGGAGGCAAAGGGAAAAAGGGCAAAAAGGGAAAGAAAGGGAAGAAAGGAAAGAAAAAGAAGAAATAAACTTTAGTCTTACATTTAAACACGGATTACATCATGTACCAGTGTTTGAACTTGAACAAAGTTTAAATGAATTACAAGATCAGTTGAAACTGCTTTTATATGAATTAGATATAATATAAATTATTTGGCAAATTGTGATCAACTCTTTTGTGTGATAAATGTGTGATATTTTTGTAAATGGTTTTGCAATACATTATAATGTTGTTGACTATGCACTTTACTAAAGTATTTGCATTTATGGTAAAAGAACTGTTGAATTATCTTTAAAATTTTGTGATATTTTTAGTATTAAATAGAGTAAAGTATTAGTTTGCTAAAATGTTTTGTTTTGATAGACATCCTGTTATGATTATGAAGATGTGCATGTTCCTCTTTATTACAAAGATTTTATTGCTGGAATTTCTTGTATACAGTGCAGTTTCTGCTTACAAAACACTGCTTTGACATATTTTGTTGTGTATGTTGTTTATCTTTGATAATCCGCCCAATGTCTGTGTAAATACACTATTAAAAAAAAAAAAGTGTTTCTGGAATTACTTATAAAATCATCATTCTGATCAATGTTATCAACAGACTACAATTAAACAAGTAAGCTTACAAAACAAATCAACGCAAAATGAAAGTGAATAGAATCATAGATCTTTGTATGTGAATGTATTCAATATACAGCATCTAGAAAATGATTTATATCTGTTATTTCTCTGCTCAGTAATAATATGTAAATATGAGGCAAACATATGATCTGCTGCCTTTGAGCAACATTCCAGTCTCTGGCTGCAAAAATGCTTCTCTCTGAGAAATATTCTAGTTTTTCAAAGGGCACCAAAGGGTTTCACCAGTAACAGTACAGAGGGCTCTGCTGCACCAAGAAAACACAGTAGATTAGCACCAAAATTTTTGTTCTTGTTCAATGGTAAGAAGGATTGTTTCCATTGTTCAATCACCTTTGAGTCACAATCCTTTTACTCACTTGTCTGTTACCAAAATGGACAATTGCATTTAATCTCGAGGGTAATTCCTTGAATTATCTTTTTGGTAAAGGTTTGCTTGCAACAAGTTTGTATCTCTATATCTACTACAGATATTCAATTGAAACTTCATACATGTCTATGGGGTCATTATTTAAGGTCACTGGCCAAGGCCCAGAACTCTGACCAGCATTTTAGCCAAATTATGCCCCTTTTTATACTTAGAAATATTCAGGTTCAGATTTGCAAGTACATATCTCTGTTACTACTACAGATATTCAACTGAAGAACTGAAGTCCCGCGTGTTTTTGGGGTCATTTATGTAAGGTCACTGACCAAGGCCCATAACTCTGACAAAGAGGTATGAATAGTCTAACGCGCTGTCCTGAGACGGCTCTTGTTTATATTTTAGCAGAAAATTTTGCTTTGGCACATTCTATTATTTTTACAGAATCAGTAAGCAAGTATGGTATACAGAATTAACAAGAAAAATACTTCATGTAAAATGATGTTGCACTCCTCAACATAAAGGAAGTACTGGTTGCTTCGCTGTAAATTTTATATTTGTACAATAATTCAATAGTGAATACACGTAACATACATTCTGGTAACCATTTGTTCTGTATTATTAACGAAAAAAAATTGGGATTGAACATGTATGTGTTTTGCTCCTTTTGATTTCATTGAGAAGTTTTCATTAAGAGAGAAAACCAGAGTAATGGAAGATTGGATTGATTTTCTACACAAAATAAGATATATAACCACCAAAAATCATTGTTTCTTATGATTGTTAGGCATAGGGCCTCTAAGATAAATCGCCCTGTCAGTTTTATTGTATAAAGCAACAGGCGGCCAATTCCTCAAAGCTCAACAAAGATCAATATGAATTCATAACTTTCCGGGGTATTGAATTTTTATGTCCTGAGAGAGCTACTGTATGTTTTGTTACAACATTTAATGCTGGTCCCCACATTTGCGAATAGGAAACATTATTTCAATACTTTTATTCCTAACATGGAACTAGGATAGTTTGTCTTGTGCATTTTTTTTTGGAAGCTGAAACAACTTGATTCGTATTTTCAAAGTGTATTATTTCATTTGCCATTCTAATCATTTAAATAGTTTATATTAATGGGGGTAAACCACCCAATATCAAATGAAGATCCAATGTGTTACCTTTATATTAATGGGGGTAAACCACCCAATGTCAAATGAAGATCCAATGTGTTACCTTTATATTAATGGGGGTAAACCACCCAATGTCAAATGAAGATCCAATGTGTTACCTTTATATTAATGGGGGTAAACCACCCAATGTCAAATGAAGATCCAATGTGTTTATATTAATGGGGGTAAACCACCCAATGTCAAATGAAGATCCAATGTGTTACCTTTATATTAATGGGGGTAAACCACCCAATGTCAAATGAAGATCCAATGTGTTTATATTAATGGGGGTAAACCACCCAATGTCAAATGATGATCCAATGTGTTTATATTAATGGGGGTAAACCACCCAATGTCAAATGAAGATCCAATGTGTTTATATTAATGGGGGTAAACCACCCAATGTCAAATGATGATCCAATGTGTTACCTTTATATTAATGGGGGTAAACCACCCAATGTCAAATGATGATCCAATGTGTTACCTTTATATTAATGGGGGTAAACCACCCAATGTCAAATGAAGATCCAATGTGTTACCTTTATATTAATGGGGGTAAACCACCCAGTGTCAAATGAAGATTCAATGTGTTACCTTTCAGAACTACCGGTAGCACAAAAATAGTACTTGAATTTTGTTCCAGTAAAATAAATAATAATACTGAAAATACATACAAGAAATTAATTACAAGTTTATTAAGATATACAATGTATAATTATGATATCTGAAAAGGCATTTGTAACTACTGTAATCTTATATTGAAATCACTGTAAAGTGCTGCATCAAAAACTTATAAACACTTGACACCCATAAACTCAACGAAAGTTATAACGCACCAAATACAAATACATGGACATTGTTGTATTTTCTTTATTTATAAGAATTTAAAGTTGTTATGTCAACTATGATTATTTGAGTTATCTATGCATGTGTTCATACCAAAAAAAAGGAAAAATACGAAAGAATTTCGTGTTTACCATGGCGCAGCTCAAATACGTAACTGAGCACGTGCACTTCGGTCTTGCCACGTGCGAAAATAGCACTTTTTAGTACGTGGTACGTTATAACTTTTGCCTAGTGAATACTTTGTTTTGTCATTGAAATTAAATTTCAACTTAATAATTACTGTAGTTTTTGCAATTTTTAATGTTTTATTGAGACCCATTAAAGTGTGCAATAATGATTTCTAACAATGTTTGCGGTATTTGCACTGTATGATTGTCATGTGACACACTTTCGGACATAAAACTACACTGGCGTGCATATGCTGGTATATGAAATACATAGAAGCATGAAACCCGCATAAAAATACTTATCATACTTCAAGAAAGTGGCATTTTACTACCATATAATATTTAATCTTAATCAATCCACAATGTATACGTACTTATTACATCTGCGCTGTTTTATGGCTTCAATGTATATTTTCTCTCATATAATCAGGCCATAAAAACTGTCCGTTACTGGTGCCTTATCAGACTAGTGGTATCGGCTTATCACACGGCTGTCTTTGAAAGCCCTGGGTTGGGGCCTCCGTAGCAGCTGTTGGAATTCATCGAGACTCCAGTCCGATGGGCAGATAAGGCGCTGACAAGATAAAAATCACACGCATCCTCCGAATGAAAATAAACCACACGTTTTTCTTAATTAATAAATGTATTTAAACTGAGTTTGAGTATATTACTTCGCCAGTTAATGAATGAATTTGGCATATATGGTTGTCCCATTTTGTTTGTATTTGGAGTCGGTATCGAGGAAAACTTAAAGGGACCTATTCACAGATAGACCAAATTTTGTAAAAGATTCCAAAACAAACGCAACGGTGCAAATTCCAACATCAAACAATATTACCGTGTACACTTTCATTTATGGACTAATTGTACGTGTAAGAGACTGTATAAGACTCGGACTAACGGCCCATGTCATCTGTAGCTGAGTGCTGAAATGGAGCGATTTCATCAAACTATTGTCTTGCAGATTTTCTGAAATAATAGTTCAATAATAAACAACACGCGTTACTTTCAGCATTCTACGAGTAGGTTGACCTGGTCATGAATGACTGTCCACCAGAGTTCTTGGCCCACGATATACGGTTTATCATCCGAAGGCAACAACTACTAAATCAAATAATTAGTTTGATTTTGAAACACCGTCCGTGTATCGTAAATATTGGTTTCTCGTCTGTCAGTGCCAGAGATAGGTCAGCTTAGTCACTGCCAATGAGGTCATGGCGTTGTACCTACCATTCACAGGCGAACTCTGCGCTCGTAGGCCGATCGGCTTCTCCAATAGTCTACCTATAAATGATTCATTTTTTACAAACAGACGTTTAGATGAATAAAATCTTTAACAATAATTTCGTCTCTGATGCTAAGTGGACAAATATATACTTTTAAATACATAAAACGATACATTTATCGGCTTTCTATGAAATTCATCGTGCGGCACATGTAAAATTCGGCCTCTAGCTCCGCATTTTACTTTCCGCCGCTAAGAAATGTAATTTTCCCGTGAGGGGCCTCACTTCTCAGCGTCCCGATTGCGAATCGGGTTACATTTCATCATGACTGTGAGCATTCTGGCAGATTATTACCGTCAAACAAAGACATAACACGGATCTTTAGCAGCTAGATCTACCGCAGTAAGTAAATTGCGATTTTATAAATGTATGATGATTGATATTTTTTATTATTTTCGTTTCACACCGATTCGTACTTTAAATAAACATTAATTTCTACAGTCGTCCGGAAGTCGAATGATCTCGTGCAGCGGATAGATTTACGTTTAATTATCATTATATTGCCTTTTTTTTTTATAAGTAAAAACAAACGTTTAAGAAGAAAAAGACGTTGATGCATAGATATTGAAGTTTACTCTAATGATTAACGTGCTACGTTAGTACGTAATCGATTAATTTTTATAAAAACATATAAATGTCACTGTAAGGTAAAAATCAGTTTGATTTATGTTTACGTTTAGTAAAAAAATAACTATTAAATGAATAATGATAATATATTCACTTAGTGGTGTAAGCATACCTGCATAATTATTTCTCAGACTTTCCTTTGCCCCATAAAGGGGTTGGGTCATTAAGCCCTTGGTGTGCTCAGTGATGCATTTAGTACATGTGTGGAAATCAAACTGTTGTTGTTGTAAATTAACAGCAGCTGCTCCTTTCTCGTGTGAGGAGTGATGTAAAGGCAGTTGATTATAAATCAAGGCTGTCATTTGTGTTGATGCTTTGTAATTAGTTTTATTTTGGTCTGACAGATTTGTTAAGCCATTGAGTACTTTGAAAGAAAGCGAGAACGATTCTGTATGTGTATATTTATAATTGTCAAATTATTTAAGTGACATTCAGTGCCACTGAATACTTGATACTTGAAAGTACCTATAAAATGTTATATATATATCAATGATTTTGTCTTCACTTAGTATAGTAATTGTATACTTTCTGATAGATCTAGTGCTGGCACAGCCTTGGAAAAAAATTGAAGTAAAGTTTGAAAATTTACATATTTTTTGTTTTGTTATATTGATGGTCTTAATTGAATAGCCATTTACATAGCAACTATTACAAATGGACCACCCAAGGATTATTGTATAACCATATACTAGTTTTGTTTTAATTATTTAGGAAGTTGCTACATCCTTGGCATTCAGTTATTTGCTTTGAATTTTAGTATATTTTTGCAGGGGTGTTGAAATTTTAAAATTATTCACTTGCCCACGGGAAGTCCATTGCATAAATCTACTTGTCCGCAAGCAAATGTCACTTGTCCAAATAAAATTAAGGTTTATTTCGGGCGTTCATAATTTAATGTGTTATGAAATTATAAACAAAAACACAATTTGTTATTGTTGTTAAAGTACCTAATTATTTAATGTCATTAATGATATAATAATTAACTCCCAAGTTGTACATTTTCCTAAACTGAGATTCTACTTGTCAATGGACAACTTGACAGGAACAATTTAATTGTCCGAGGGTAAAATTACCCCCATCGGTCAAGTAGGGCACAGGATTTCCACACCCCTAATTTTAAATCTTTTTTTCTCAGGTATGAGTTGTAGGGCATATACCAAATTGCTTGATACATTTGAAATTATGATGAAAACTAAACAACATGTAGAAGCACCAGTTTGAATAAACATTTTATATTCAATTATGGTGAAATAAATAAACTGAACAAATTACTAATATGTAGGTTTACAAGTAAGTTGATACAATGTCTGTTGGCATGTTTATATCTTGAACATGTATTCTGCAGCAGGATGAATACTTCATGTTAATCTGAAATCAATGTTATCACATAATTCTATTTAGCAAACTGAACTGCAAACCATTCCAGAACACATTACTAGATTATTGCCCAAAGATAAGGCTGCAAATATAGCTCATGCAGTCTGTAAAGGGTTCCCCATTGGTTTGTATTATTGATAAAATTGAGAGATGTAAACACTAAAGTCTCTGATAATGGAATGACTCATGCTGGGATGTTGCCTTGAAGTTGGTGTCTCATCATAAAGTTCAGACTCATTTATAATACATAGTATTGCATCTGCAGTTTGTATGAAGAAGTCTGATAAAATTGATTTTATAATTATTGTATTATTTTAATTAAGTTGTAAGCTTTTATGGTCTATTACACAAAAGTTATGCTTCTGATTGAAAGACCATCATTCACTTTTGTTGTCTGAAAGTAATGGGTACATGGTCATCTGTGTAATGTTTCCTTACACACAAGTTACCTGTATGGATGAGTATGTGTGACCATGTGTAATGTTTCCTTACACACAAGTTACCTGTATGGATGAGTATGGGTGACCATGTGTAATGTTTCCTTACACACAAGTTACCTATATGGAAGAGTATGGGTGACCATGTGTAATGTTTCCTTACACACAAGTTACCTATATGGATGAGTATGTGTGACCATGTGTAATGTTTCCTTACACACAAGTTACCTATATGGATGAGTATGGGTGACCATGTGTACTGCTTCCTTACACACAAGTTACCTATATGGATGAGTATAGTTGACCATGTGTAATGTTTCCTTACACACAAGTTACCTATATGGATGATATGGGTGACCATGTGTAATGTTTCCTTACACACAAGTTACCTATATGGATGAGTATGGGTGACCATGTGTAATGCTTCCTTACACACAAGTTACCTATATGGAAGAGTATGGGTGACCATGTGTAATGTTTCCTTACACACAAGTTACCTATATGGATGAGTATGGGTGACCATGTGTAATGTTTCCTTACACACAAGTTACCTATATGGATGAGTATGTGTGACCATGTGTAATGTTTCCTTACACACAAGTTACCTATATGGATGAGTATGGGTGACCATGTGTAATGTTTCCTTACACACAAGTTACCTATATGGATGAGTATGGGTGACCATGTGTAATGTTTCCTTACACACAAGTTACCTATATGGATGAGTATGTGTGACCATGTGCTTCAGATTGGGAGACCATTGTTTTAGTAAGCTAGTACATCTGTATGCTTTAAAGCTTTCTAAACTGGCCTAGCAGACACTTGTACTTGGGAGTGACATGTTTGCATCGAAGCTTAAAGTTCATACATTGGCAAAATGTCATAGTACCAGTTACCTGAGTATCCAGACTTCGTTAGTACTTGTCTATTAGTTCGTAAAATACTACCCTCATAGTGAAACAATGCTACCAAATCTAATGACAGACTGAAACTTGTAAATGGTCAATCTTGTCAATAATGTCAGAAACCATATTGTATAAGTCTGTAAGTGTATATGGTTTCTATTATACTACCCTCAATCCTTATATGTGAAACAATGAAACTTGTACATGGTCAATTATGGAAAGAACCTCCGAGTTGAGACAGGGCAATATTGATATTTGTCATTCCTGTTTGAATAATGGACATATTAGCTTAGTCATGTGAGCAATTAACTGGATAAACTCTGCTCTTCTGGTACTTCAGACTTGTGTCCTCAAACTTGTGTGTGCCAAGCTTGGGTTATAGAGTGTAAATATTACAGAACTCACGTGTCTCACTTCTATTGTAATGATGGGATTTTTGGCTTCAATTGTGTGAGGAAGTTGATAAAGAACGCCGTACATGGAGGTACTTGTGGAGGTACTTGAGTCGTGCCTAATTATAAGTCAGTTTGTGTGTAACACCATTTATAGAAGTAATTATGTTGAGTTACGTAAATAATAATGACTTTCATTACATTTATTGTTATTAAGGCCAGGATTTTTTGATTTTACGGTTTACAAAACCGGCGAACGTAATTTTTCCGAAAGTGAAAAAAAAAAAAAATTGAATTACGATTTTATTTTTTTACGATGAGGGACGACACGCTCAAAATTTCGAAATATTTTGAGTACGAATGTAATAATTTGCTCGGCAAGTCCGTTTACTTCCGTGACACTGCTTTTTGTTTTTGACGGTATCACGCGATGATTGCCGATCGAGATCGACAAATTGTTCCGGAATTTCACGGTCTGTTCTTTTAAGCATGGCGTCCGCCAGGGAAAGCGATGTATATTTCCAGGTGGCGTTAGTAACTTATAACACGGTGACCAAAAAGATCTTCTTGCGGGCCCATCGCAATGAAGATGTGGGGTCAGCTTTGGCCCGTATAAACCTACAAGAGAACGTCATGGTTTGTACATGTTTGCATGTTCTTTTTGATATATGTTTTCGCGACACAATGAGAAATTCTTATTTGCCTTGTATTTTGTTTCTGTCAAAATTCAATGTAATGCAATAATTTAACACGCACACTTTGTAGCAGTTCAGTTTATGACTGATAAATTTCATATATACATGAAGATTTAGCATTTACACAGAATTGATTTTTTGAAATATGTTAAAACTGGTTTCTCTTTTTTAATAAGAATTTAGATTTAATATTAAAGAATCCAAAAAATTAACGTCATGTTATTCGGACTTATCTCTCAATATAGTTAAATTTTATATTTGTTTTTTGAGACCTCACAGCAATTATTTTCAAATTTGCATTGTGTGGTTAGCTAAGCTGGCTCGGTTTGCAAGAACGGTTTGCAAGGCATGTGTTCTAGCCATCGTGGATTCCAGTCCTGCACAGGTTAACTTGTTTTCTTTTTAAAAGGCGTTTCACGCCAATATAAATAAACATTTATTTTTATTAAATACAGGTGAAAAGTATTGCTGCAGCTAGCGCGTCTGATACCAGTTCTACCAAAACATCGCTTGATCCATCAACACAAAATATAAAGTATATAAATGATATATAAAAAACCAAATCAGTACCTTCTGGGTATGCTTATTAAAATAAATCGACTAGAGAACGTAACTTTCCCTTTGAGATGAACACCATATGCCACAACTCCTAGTCACATTTATGAAATGCTAAACTAAATATTAAAGCCTTAAAAAAGCTTTAAAAAAATTCGAATGGATTGGTGCTAGTTTTCATATTATATTGTCTTAACTGGTTAATCTCACAGAGTTTAATATTAACATCATAATATCGATACATTTTAGCCCAGGTCAGAGAGTTGATTGTCTGCCAAGAATGCAGAAAAAGAAGAGTCGTGTACTGCAGACACAAGTTGTCACCAGCTCAGGTACTGAAATCTTATGTAAATATCTATCTATCGATGTATATATAGTCGGTGTCAGTGTAATATTGATTTCATTCCCATATTATTAAAGTGAGGTCAGAAAGTCATATATTTACAAGTGGCCCATGAATGAAAATGTAAATTGTTGTGATGTTACATTAATAAAGGTATTAAAAAATATGTATTACTGACTAATCCCAAACTTATGTTGTGTACAGAAGACGCAGTTTAACCGACTCCTTGAGTCTCAATCATACACCTGCGGGTCACCACTGTTTTCGGAGTTGCACCCGCTATATGATGAGGTGTTCGTTCGTGAAGCTGTCCTGTGCAGCACTGAGATAGAAACCACTTACTACTCGGGTAGATTCACTTGAACATTATGCACAAAGTGTTTCAATGCTATTAATATAAAGAAACTATGGTCAATGAGCCAAGTGATTATTAATAAAGGATTAAATGTTAAAGTGTCCGCAGTTTCAAATATGTAGACTGGTTCAAGTGTTTGTTAATTTCATTCTAGTATGCATCAATATCAAATACACAAGTACAATTGCCATCCAAGGAATGTAGTAATTAATATGAAGCATGCATCAATATCAAATACACAAGTACAATTGCCATCCAAGGAATGTAGTAATTAATATGAAGCAATCAATTTTTGTCGTATTTAAATACTAGTACAAAGTCAATTTTACCCAGCCACTCCATCTTCAGTTAAATAGTATTTATTTCAGTCTGATCATTAGTATCATGTTTTTCATATACGAACAACAAAATGCATATTTTATACTATTTATTTGTATGCATATTAAAGAAATGTAAGTCTAAATGCATGTTGTTTCTAAAATAGCAGTGACACTGAAGTTTCTGCTGATCTGCTTCTTCTGTGGAGACACTGACATACTGGGGGCTGAAGAAGAGCCAATTCTGTCCCTGAAGAAGCAGTACAGTATAGTGAGGCCTATATGCCGTGGCTGCTTGAGTCCGGAAAATCTCCTGCTACAAGAAATGCCCTGAAAATAAATAAAAAGAAACGATAGAACGACCACTCGTGATGTTGATATTGTTATGAAGTTAATGTCAGAGTAAATTGCTAAATGGAAATCGTTTGTTGTGTTAAGATTCAGATTTTTTTTTCTTTTTTTTTTCGACCTGCCAGAGGACATATTTCCCAAAAAATTTTGTAAACCAGAAAATATAAAAATCCTGGCCTAAAGTACTTCCCTAAAAGTCACTGAGTTTATTTAATTTGACATGAAATTTAAAAGTTGGAAGATGAAGTAAGTGGAAAGAGATAAATAGTACTAATGCCAGTAATTGGTGTAAGAGTAATATTTTCCTATAGTATTTTCTTTAATCTACAGTTATCATAAAAACGCTCTCAGTTTCATTTTGTGCAGTTTTATTGTACTACAAGTTTCACATCTTAAGAGTTCTTTTAATGTCACAAGACAATACGATTCCGTCTGTATGAGGTAAACTGGGTTTGTCTGTTTCCACTTGGACTCGGGCTGTCAAGCACCAACCGGGGGGGGGGGGGGGGTATCTGTGTTACACAGCTTCTTGTTTAATATTATCCTTGACAACAACTTAAGAAATTGCAATTATTGAAGTTTGAATGCTTATTGAAAGAGTCAGAAAGTATTGTAAGAATATTGGAATTTTTTTTATACAGAAATGTAAAAACAAATGTGTGTTATTTTTATGAATAAGTTTAAAACAAAGTTGTTCATGTTGATAAGGTTGTTATAAAGCATATTTCATTAACATTAATGATGCGTTTATCTCTGTTTTACCCAATGGCTACCTCATAAACCTTTAATTGACTGGGTTCTTAAAACAGAGAAAGAAAGTAATTTGGCACACATTCAAATCCCACAATCTTGGAATTAACAAACTGGATACATGATCTCTGGGTTTTATAGATTGTTTTTGCAGGTACACTAGGGTGGGTTGTCTGTCTGTTTTGTGTGTAATGCACTTCATTACATGTGCCTGCAGTTACATGTACATACAGTTGCGTGGAAAAATATTTGTCAATTGACGTTACGACAACGTAACGTCACCGATGAGCTTAACACTAAAAATCAATAAAATAAACATTAATTGTCAATAAAAGTAAAAGTGTCTTACTAAGTACTTTGTAAGATGTCCCTTCTGCTTAGTAATAGTCAGAATTCTTTTTCCGTAATGTTAGATACAGGCTGTGTATATACTGGTGGCTAATACTGATCCAAATGTTCTTGATGACGCGGAAAACTTTCAAGCTGCTTTTGATTGTCTATGTCTTTCCAGCCAACCTTCTTTTGATTAGTAACCATACATTTTCAATGATATTTATGTCTGGTGAATGTGCAGGCCAACTCATTGTATTAATACTTTTTCTAGCAGTGTATTCGGCAGTTGATCGAGCTCTGTGTACATTAGCTCGAAAAATATTTCCCCTATCGAGAAAATGACAAACTAAAACAGGCCACAAGTTTTCTTCCAGAATCTGCTGATACTTTGTAGCATTTATGTTACTGTCAACAAGCGCTAGAGTTTCTACGCTATCCCAACAAATATAACACCAAATCATGACTGACAACTTCGGTTGGACATTTGCCGGCACAAGGTCTGGTCGGTAGCCATCGCCTTGTTTTCGCCAAATATAAACATGTTCGTCATTTCCAATCATTACCTTACACTCGTCAGAAAAGATAACTTTCTTCCATTGCTGAACAGTCTTCTCTTGCCATTACAACATGCTAGGCATTACCTCCTCTTGACATCTTTGATAACCCATCGTTTTACTAAGAGACACTCGCCTTTGAAACCCATGTCTATGCAAATGAAATTGCAACGTCCGTTTAGAGACTGGATTTGGTCGATTTTCATTAAATTTGACTGATACATCTGCTAAGTGTGTGTCTTCTTTTTGTTTTAACAATTCACTCGAGTTTGCGATAATGACGCGGCGTAACTAATTCTGTTCGGCCACATCCTTGTTTATTTTTAACCGTACCTGTAACTTTGAATTTATTTACAAATAACAAAATTGTAGCCCGTTTTCTCTTTTATATCCTGCGTATTTCGGAAATCGAATGCTTACATTAATTAAATCCAAAATAATCCTTTTCACATTAGGTGTTAAGTCCTGGCTCTTTCTACTCATAGTTTTCTAATGTCCGCATGGTAAATACTTTACGCGGAAATGTAAACACAATAGCGATGACGTAAGTTTTGATGTCATTAAAACATTTGAATGTCTATTTCTCTGATTATTCTGAATAATTTCGTGAACAAGCATATTTCAAAAACGACTTATTTCAGTCGCGCTAAAGCGACGTTATAGCTGTCGAATACTTTTTGTACCTTACTGTAGATAACAATTGGGCACACAGAAGCATAGGGCAACAGATTGAAATATAAGTGTATGAAAATTATAAGATACCTGATGGTACTACATGTATTTAGAAAGTTATTCTGAACAATAAACATTTTTAACAAACATAATTGTTGATATCATTTGGCTATGGACTTAAACAGAATATCCTATATACGAATGTATATTTCTGGCAACTATTTCCTTTATAATAAACGCTGTCTTCTATTTCATTGGTAGTTTTGATGTAATTATGCATAACAATCATTCATATAGTAACAGATTTTCTCAGATTGTTTCAAATGTCATGTTCATGTCTTTAATGTCCTTCAAATACTGAACAAGGAGAGGATACCATAAGGGTTTTTCAAATAGTAGGTTTTAAAGTCATAATGGCAAAGAGAACATGAATGTTGGGACACTTTGTAAGCAAACATTTTTACATGGTTGACATTTAAGATTTGTGAAGGACATCTTCACTTGGTATTTAGTTGAGTAAGCAAAATTATTATTTTTTGTTTTAAAAGAAAATAGTCATGGATAATGTTGTTATATATTTATTTTTTATTGGGGTAAAGTCTACGAAAAGGGTCTAAAGTGGCAGAAGTACAAAACAGACCTATTAGAAATACTCAGAATTTTTTTTACTTTGAACTGGTTAGGAGACTCACCGGACCACCTCATTTTGAGGTGTTAAGAAAATGTCTGGTGATGACTTCCGAGGTAGTCCGGTGGAGTAAAAAAATTGTAAACAGTACGCATGACTTTCCAATTTTGTAATATTTTCTTATGATAAAGGTGCTTTGTAAGAAATCGGCCAACTTGACAAGCTTTGGTTGTGTCTACAGATTCTACTTTCGATTTCATGAATATAAGCCAACTCAGCACCACCGGACCTTCTCAGCACCACTGGACCACCTCATTTTCAAGACATTTCCAGAAAACTAACCAAAATTACAAATTATTGCATAACATGTAATGCGTATGTGAAGACATTTATATTAAATTGCGTGATCATCGTCAGTCGTGACACATTTCATAATGGGTTGTAGTAAGAACTCTGATGGGTAAGCATGTCAGTATGTAGAGTATCATAGACATATTCTTTCAATGACTTCAACTTATAAAAATCCTACAGCCTTTATTTTTGTACATAATTTAATGATACTATGAATGAGTGTTCTTTTATCATTTCTACTGGTGATAATAATGCAAAATTGGACATTTTTCATAACACCTGGAAGTGAGGTGGTGCAGTGAGTCTCTGAATCATGTTTGAGAAACTGTAGACAGACTCTAGAAATTCATAAATCACCATTACCAACTATGTTCTGGGTTTGGAGCCATTACATGGTGTTATTACATAATTAATACTTGTTTGTACAGTAAAAAGGTTTATTTAGGATTGTTTATTGTTCATTAGTGTGTTTGTCAAAATAAATGTCAGGTATTATTACTACAGTTAGAGAGCAAACCATTTTGGCTTAATAGGATGCTTACATTTTATAAATATCAAAAAACACTGAATGATGGTGGAAATGGAATTAAGTGGTTTAAACTGTCTAGAACAGCCATTTCTTGGCTCTGTTGATACTGCCTTGATCACAGATAATTCCCAACCAAACCACTTAAGTCAAATATTGTGGGTAAACAAAATTAAAGGGACATTCATACTACTTAATATTGTTTAAAGCATTGTTAAATATGGTGACCTGTTTTATATAAATATATGGCAAACATATATTAGTATGTATTAATATTGCTTCTTTGTAAATATGTTGTCATAGTATTCGGCGTAGCTGTCTAAGATCACTTTTGACCCAGATTTTCTTGCGATAATTATGCAGCGGGAAAATTGAATGCCAATGGAATAGGGCAAATTTTCTAATTCTAGGGAATGCAAACTTCAAACAATGGTTTAACTTATACCAATAACTGTTGCATACTTTGGGGGATTAAAAATTTACATAATTGTTTATATAAGCGGTTAAAATGAAGTTATAAACATATCTTCAACATATACTCTAGAACTGACGTTAATGATGAACGTATTTTCTCATTGTATGCCATAAACAGAATGCTATATTCATTCACGTAACAAAATAACTATTTTGTTTAGCCTACATTTATATAAGCTGTACGCTCTATAAATAGCAATTGTGCAATGTTCCCATTCATAAATCTCGTACACAGTGTTGCCGTTCCATGTAGCCCATTGATTCTAGCGAGTTCGTCACATTCCAGAAACAGTAGTGTCATTCTAAAAATAGCGCGCGTAGCTAGCAACCGTTGTATAACTGTGTTAATGTACTCGTACATGCATCAATAATAGCGTTCAGAGAATCATAAACCTAAAAATTTCAATAAATGGGGAATTTATATTTATAAACTTACTGTTAATTTGAATTAAAATTGTGGTTACGATTTCTTAACGATTATTTATAATTGCATCTTTCTATCAACTTCTCCGGTAGATGTTATTTAATCTATAAAAAGATGCTACATTTTCTATAGAACAATGTTATGAAAGAAGATTCGGAATGCGTCAAATTGTTATTCGCGTAGCATAAATACACAATTTGCAATACTAATTATACACAGGAACCCCTGATATATCATATTTCTACTGATATAATTTAAAATCGTCATAGTCTAATTAATTTTTATGGTTGCGTTATCAAAAATAAAGCCTTAACATTTCAAAATCGCTGAATGTTCCCTGACTATTGCTTTTTATTGAGATACACAGTATAAAAAAAATGCTTATTTGACTTTAAATCGTTATTATATTAGATAACTAACATGAATGGTATATTACCGGTACTATAAATAACTATATAGACTCGTCTGATACATAATAATTTTAATTCATTCACGAATTTTTACATTGTTAATTTGTTAAATTGGCTTGACAAATTCAGATAACAATTATGTTAACCTAAATTATTTTCGTTATTCATATATCACTGGTGGAAACATGGAGCTGTATGATTGGTTTATTCACAACATATATATGAATTACAATTTTATTTTATTTTTTAATTAATAAATTTATCTCAAATTAGCTTTCGGGTCCGAGAAAAGTTTTCTTATAGTATCCGAAAAATCTGGGGTCCAATAAGTCTAATATTGGTGGGGACCAAAAAATCTGGGGTCTGAGAAGTCAGGTTACCGACCATCTTGGCCGTCTGTTTAGGTTATTTTTAAATGACATCTTAATATTAATTTCAACGCCGATTGTCTTTTTTTAAAGACATTTCTTGTGTTATATTATGTTCTAATAATAATTATGTTTTCCAAACTTTGAAAGAATTATACAGATTGTGTTCCTCAAGGCTTAATATAGATTATGTTCTCTTAATTCTACTATACTGGTAGATTAAATGTTGTCTAATGTTTAATAATATTGGTTGTGTTCTCTAAATTACATTTATAAATGAAGTCTTAATATAATATATAGATTTTGTACTCTTAAAATCTAAGATATACTTATTTAGATGATAGTTATTATAATATAGATTATATACCCAGAAGTATAAGGTATGTGTAGATTATATTCACTAGAGTATAAAACAGATTGTGTTCTCTAACACTATCTGGGATGTCGGAAACAAAAGAAATGGACACAGGACGATCTTCGGTCATGGTTGTCGGACGGTTTAGCAGTAGTTTGTGTGTTTTGTAATTGGCATTAGAACAAACAAAGGAAACACCTGAATTGAATTGTGTAAAAAACATTTGTTAACTGAACAATTTTAGTATATGTTAAACTGTCAGGAGATACGAGAAGTTTGGCTATCATAACTATTTTAATTTAATTTTTCTTTGTTTTTGCTTTTGGCTTTTTTATAATAGATCTACGTTGATAATGGACTGATTGCTTTTTTTGCTTCAGAAACGTATATCAGTAGTTAGGTTATTAATTTTAAACGACACTTTTGTTTTATATAAACAAAACTTAACATACGTAGAAATGTAACGGACATAGGATGACGTCTTTTATTGAGTATTGCATGTTGATCCTGTTACAGTAGCGGCACGATTTTTCGACATTAATGAGATTAGTTTTGAGGAAAATGATGTGGACTTAGATGAAACAGACATCTCCATGAATGTTGCCGCTTATCAGTATGACTATCACCGGATTGTAGAACATTCCCTTAGGGTCAAATATCAATGCAAATACTGTGAAAAATCTTTCTACCATAAAGTCATTTACCATGGTCACAACTACTTAATCGTAGTGTTTAATACACAAAGTATGATAACTCCCTGAAACATCATCCGACCGAACAACCAGCCAATATATGCATGTCCTCTTGGTAGGTATGCTTCATATAAAGTTTCATTGAATTTCAGTTATTACTTCCAGCGGATCTGTGGTCTAGTAGTAAGCACTGGCTTCACAACCCAGGGATCGGAGTTTCGAGCCCCCGCCACACCCTTACTTACTAACCGTTAAACCGACGTGTAGTGTACTAGGTGCTTCACATCGGGCACTGAAAGACATAGGGTCACCTCTGGAATGGGGCGTCTCCTGTATCTTGCACTATCCCCCGTAACCCAACAACATTACAATATTCCCATTTGTCCCGAAAATATTTTCTGTCAGCAAAATATATTAATGGAATTAATAAGAAAAAAACACTACGACAAAAAAATATTCGATTCACGGTTCCAGCAGGATTTGAACTCACACCTACAAAATTAGACGCTAGACTACATTTATCCATAGTGTGCATGATTGTAGCAATACTAAATGTAATTTCATTAATTTTGCTTCTTCTACCCGCAAAAAGTGTTACTGTGACAACTTTTTTATTATAATCGATATGCCCCTTTAAAATGTCAAATTAATAAAAAAAAAGGCAATAACTTCTTTGAAATTCATCAGAACGTAACGACCTGAAAATACGCGCATGTCAACTCTGCTGCATACAAAGTGTCATTGATTTCGAGGCATATATCCTGAGATCTCGTGCGGAAACGAAGTACCGGACGGAAGGACGGACGTACTTGGAGTATGGTGGAACAAATTGTCGGAACAATTAATTCGACAGCCGGACAAACTGAATGGCAGTGGAGTAAGAAATCGGATGGACGGACAAAGCGGCGATTAAATGCTTCCCCATCTGGTGAGCATAATAAAAAAAGTCATCACATGTCCGTTACATTAAATAGTAGATCGTCATTATAGCCGTAACAGCATCGTCTCGCGACCGTGACATTTTGCTTTCAAAATAAGCTATAATAGTTATGTAAAGCAAGTAAGAAAATTGCCAATGAGCTTAAAAGGTATAGGCGTACATCTGTCTAAGACTTTAATATCGTTTGTAGGTAGTTGGAACACATGTTTTTTCCCACACATCAAAGTGACATATCGTTCGTCCCGTAACCGTTACCGAAATCGTCCGACAACAGTGATCGAAGATCGTCCCGTGTCCATTTCTCCTGTTACCGAGATCCCAGACAGTGTCTAAAGGACCTAGAATCTGTGCCAAGCATGCATTTGGTACAATAAATAATGCCTATAGAAGCATTCACCTCTTTTATTAAATTTCTACAAGTTTTGCTTATTTTCTCAAAATATTTGTAAAGGATTGTGTAATAGATTGTAAGATATACAAGTCTCTTCATCAGTCAAGCTCTTATCAGAAATAAATTGAATGAGATATTTATGTTGATGTGGTCTAATTAATAGCCAATGAAACAGTCCAGACAGTGTAAATTATTGAACATTCTTGCCATATTTTGCCAACACTGTGGTACATCTGTCAGCAATGTATCACTGGATTGAGCCTGCACCCAGGTGATGATGGAGGCATTGTGAAGAAGCAAGTCTGCAAAGCTGCTGAGGGGGAATGGCCAATGTTAGTTTAATTACCTGAGCATAGAAATGCTTATCAGTTAATGCCACGCCTGATCAGGTGTGATCACCATGCTCTTTGATTGATAATTAGCTGCAATTGGGTAAATCTGTTGGCAGAGGTATCAAATACTGTGGCCACATACAGTAATGGATGGATAAGTAGGGAGTGATTCATGTTAGAACTGAATATCAATAATACTTACAATGCAACAATTTTACCTGTAACTAACCATACATTGAAGAAGTTAAATGCTTTAAACAATTTCAATTATTATTTTTTTCAAGACAGTTTGCAACTGACTATCTCTTTTAAGTAGCAGTTTTAGACTCCATTCCGGTGCAGAACAGCAAACTTGTTGATGAGACATTGATATTTGACAGTTGTGACAAAGAGATGCTTGACACAATCCTGTGCATTTAACAGATCTTAACCATTGCACTGATCCACAATAATTTGGAGCTGAAAAGCCATGCCATATTTTGATGTTTGAGAAGTGCAAGTTGTAATGAAAGAGACACTGCCTTTAAAGAAGATAGCCATCAGTTCAAAAGCGGTCAGTGTAAACACAGTCCAATGGGTAGTGGTGAGATGATGGATAGGGTGATAATGTTTCTGAAGAGTGCCTGCAGTCTGGAAGATGGTGCCAGAGATAAGCTGACAGTGGCAATCAATATCAGCTGCCTGCCCTGGCCTGACAGGCTACACTCCACCTTGCAAGCAGGCTCCCTAGTCTGACCTTTCTATACTGAAATCTGGGATTTGCTTCTTTCTGGGGTAATTGAAATAATTATAAGGGTAGCAAGGAGCTGTATGATTGAAGTAACTTGTTGAAATACATGAAATTTTGAATGGTTTGTTTGTTGTTTTGCTTGAAATTGCTTTCTTCAGTTCTTTGGTTGGTCTCAGATTGATTGTAACAACAAAATTGGCTGCTGATATTGTTATTATTAAAATATTAGATGAATGCTTTGCATTAAACCATTGAAGTTATATGTTTATGAGTAAAACAGTGACCTGAGTATAATTTGAGTTCATTGTTCTACATGTTTTTTCTATGATTGACTCTTATTTCAGTATAATTTGTGGTTATTTAATGTTGATGGCCATATTGGTTTGCTTTTATAATATATTTTGCATTTGAAAGTAATATTATGCAGATTTTTGTTTTCATTACCCTAACCATAAGCCACATTAATTGGTCATGAAAATGAACAAAACAATCCCCCCCTTCTACCATCAACATTGTATTCCATCGCAGATCACTTTATCATACATAGAAAATCACGATCTTTGAAGAGCTCTTTATTAGCAGAGATAGAGCTATCATTTGTAAGGATTGATTTGTTTTTGGAATCAGATACAACTTTATTGATATTTTGTTTCCACTGTTCTCCAATGATGTTGAATCATATTCGACTCTTTGTTTTCTAAATTTAGTCAGCACTTGGCAATAAGCAGCTTAGATATGCTGCAAGAAGACATTAAAATGGTAATTAAGCTGTTAAAGCGATTTTAGACAGGCTTTAATATAAATGTACTTGACAACTATGTCTCACAAATATTTTATATACGGTTTTATGTACTTTTAATACTGACATAAATAATATGTATATTACTATAAGAAACACAGTTCTATTGTTTGTTTTAATATAATATGCGGCGGAACATGGCGCGGTAGTTGTTGTTGTTCTGGTCGTTGCAAGGCCGACGGAGGTAATGTTGATGCACAAAGTTTGAAGTAGTTGATTTCATCATTTTATTCACACAGTGTAACAATTATAATATAATGACAATTTGATGACAACAGGTTCAAGTCAGATATTCGCAAAGTTAATACTCCTGACTATACACACCTAGTATTTCAAATATTTGCTTTCTATTATTGACAAGGTACTTCTGTTCACTAAGCCACACACACAGATTTACAGATATTTGTATTGTTACTTTGATTGATTGATTCTTTATTAATTATTTGATGTTCATAAGTCTCACAAAGTAAATGTTCACAAAGTCCAGTTCATAATTATTCACAAAGTAATCACACAGTTAAGTTTATATAACTTTAACCCTAAGATTGTCCTAACTTCCACTTGTTCCCTAACATCACAAAGACTCTAACATCAGCTAATGGCCTAACATCACACAGACTCTAACATCAGCTAATGGCCTAACATCACACAGACTCTAACATCAGCTAATGGCCTAACATCACAAAGACTCTAACATCAGCTAATGGCCTAACATCACACAGACTCTAACATCAGCTAATGGCCTAACATCACACAGACTCTAACATCAGCTAATGGCCTAACATCACACAGACTCTAACATCAGCTAATGGCCTAACATCACACAGACTCTAACATCAGCTAATGGCCTAACATCACACAGACTCTAACATCGGCTAATGGCCTAACATCACACAGACTCTAACATCAGCTAATGGCCTAACATCACACAGACTCTAACATCAGCTAATGGCCTAACATCACACAGACTCTAACATCAGCTAATGGCCTAACATCACAAAGACTCTAACATCAGCTAATGGCCTAACATCACACAGACTCTAACATCAGCTAATGGCATAACATCACAAAGACTCTAACATCAGCTAATGGCCTAACATCACACAGACTCTAACATCAGCTAATGGCCTAACATCACACAGACTCTAACATCAGCTAATGGCCTAACATCACACAGACTCTAACATCAGCTAATGGCCTAACATCACACAGACTCTAACATCAGCTAATGGCCTAACATCACACAGACTCTAACATCAGCTAATGGCCTAACATCACACAGACTCTAACATCAGCTAATGGCCTAACATCACACAGACTCTAACATCAGCTAATGGCCTAACATCACAAAGACTCTAACATCAGCTAATGGCCTAACATCACACAGACTCTAACATCAGCTAATGGCCTAACATCACACAGACTCTAACATCAGCTAATGGCCTAACATCACACAGACTCTAACATCAGCTAATGGCCTAACATCACACAGAATGATCCTTCCCTAAAAAACTGGACCTTAAATACTTTTTTGAGGGGAAGGTGACAGATTTATTAGATGTGTCAAAGATGAAAGTAAAAGAACAGAACAATGGTAAAATGCCCAAAGGCAGAGGACATCAAATAAGAAAAGTGATAAGCATTACTAGCTATAACCTAAGGTATCTGTTAGTGAAATTGGCATTTTTATTGATGTTTAGATAATTGACATCTTAAAGGTGATAATTGCTTAAGGCAATGCCAATGCAGTTTGTAAAAGACAGAAAATAATAAACATAAAGTAAGATTGAACAAAACATTTAAGCCTAAATTAAATAAGTTGGTATTTTAAATAAATAAAATCAATATCTTAATAATTATTGGAATTCTATTCATTTATTTAAAGGAAATGTAGAATGTTAATTGTGCAGCATAACAAAACGTCCATTGAAAGCCAATAGGGCCAATCAGCATATGCGCGAAGAAGGCCGATAGGCCCTTTTGGCTTTCAAGGGACGAAATATACTAATAATAAATAGAAACAAACAATACAGAACAGCCATATTATGCATTATGCAAAAAAGAAACAAGAAATGTCTTTAAAAAAGACAATCGGCGTCGAAATTAATATTGAGATGTAATATTTTTGCCTTAAATATAATACGAGAGGACCAAGCTGTGACTTCACGGACCCCATAGTTTTCGTTCCCTACTAAGGAGACTTATCGGAAACCAGATTTTTCGGTCCCTGCTAAGGAGACTTCTCGGACACTAGATTGTTCGGACACTATAAGAAAACGTATCGGCCCCCAAAATTAATTTGAGATAAACTCAATAATTATTAATATCTGTACCGTGAATAAACCGATCATATACCGCCCCATGTTTTCATCAGTGATACATGAATAAGCTAAATACTAGTAATTTATGTAAACATAATTGATGCATGAATTTGTCAGGCAAATTTAACAAATTAACATTGTCAGAAAATAATCGCGGGAATGAATGAGCAGTAAGTTTATGAATTCCCCATTTATTGCAATTCTCGGGTTTAGGATTCTCCAGACGCTAATTGATGCGTGTGTATTAACACAGCTTTACCGAGCGCTATTTTTAGAATAATTCTCCGCTGGAGTTGTACTCGCTAGAATATTAATTCACGGGGACGACAGTCGGTTACAGCGTGCAATAATATTTTTACACAATGATAAAATAATAGGCAATATAAGCTCCTTCAAATTTGCTAATATTTGCTTTGCTTATTTATCAGAAAAATACCAGAAATTTATCCCTTTATATTTTGTGCTTGCGAGCTCAGCAGGCAACATTGTACGTTGTGACCGACTGTCATCCCCGTGAATTGTAGCATTGTACCATAAAACGCCGTGTATAACTCGCAGTTTTTTGCCACCAAAATCAGTTTAAAAAATTTGACACTACTATAACGATGTAAGAAGAATTTTCCACTGCATTGTGTAACTTATGACATATTGTTTCCCGGTAATGTAAATACAACTGTTGACATAATTATATTCTATTTACGATTAAAAATAGATGGGCCAAAGTTTATAATGATACAAAATATTTTTTATTATCTTTTTCAGGTACGTATCCAGTATTTTAAACAATGAATTTGAAGACAAAACCGAACAAAAGGAAGCCATTTTGATTTAAATGTTATTGTTGTATTGATAATACTATGCCCTACTGTACTTTGTAACAACCAACATTGTTGAGGGCCATTTTCGATTTACCATAGCATTTCTGTTAGGGGCCGTTGTCGAAATGTGTGAATAACAGTTTTCTTTGCAATTCAAAGGTGTTAATAAATATTTTACACTTTCGTTGTTTCTGTTTGTCACGGCTCGTGTCAATAATGGTGTTGAGAAGATTGAGCTGTTCACGTCTCATGTCATAGACTAATCACCGAGAACAATGACGAGAGCAACAAAGGTCCTTTTTAGGGCCGCACAAATTCTTGAAAGAATTATATGAAATTGTCAATAACATGTTGGTGTAATGTAACCTTTGCTCTATATCAAAAAGGTGCTCGGGAAATCACGCAGGAGATCGGCGATGTAAATATAACTGATTTTCTGTGCCATTTTGTGCATTTTTTATCAAAAAAACGCCTGCAAAAGCACACAGCTGCTTATATAAACTTTTCAAAATTTCAATTAAAATATTTGTTTCCCCGATTTTTTGCTTTAAAAAGTAGTGCACGTTATACATGACTGCGCGTTATACACGGCGTGTTACGGAAATTGCTATTTATAGAGCGCGCCGATTATGTAGGCTAAACAATATAGTTATTTCATTATGTGAATGAATACAACATTCTGATAATGACATAAAATGAGTAAATTATTCATAATTATGTTCATTTCTTGAGTGTATGTCGAAGATATGTTTATAACTTTAATTTAACCGCTTATGTAAATTTTTAATCCCCAAAAGTATGCAACTGTTATTGGTATACGTTAAACCATTGTTTGAAGTTTGCATTCCCTAAAATTAGAAAATTTGCTCAATTCTATTGGCATTCAATTTTCCCGCTGCATAATTATCGCAAGAAATCTAGGTCAAAAGTGATCTTAGACAGCTACTTGGAAAACTAATGAAATTGTATAAAAAGCTTTGAAAAATACAGACAAAATCCAAATGATGGTGTTTCATTGGCATCCATGTGAAAATTGGTTGATGATGTTTTAAGGAGACCTGGTAAAAGAAAGACCAGGTCTGACCATTGGCAGTCAACACATGCATTGAATGTTTGCTGATAAGCAGCTGTGTGGCTGGGCATATTGCAATGTTGTGTCTGGGAGGTGGGAGAGGATAGATGTGAGAGAATTGTTACAGGAATTCCATGGTTCTTTTTCACACACAACATTGCATTGCTTGGGTATAGAATAAAAGGGATATTAACAGCTAAAAATGAAAGAAACAAATAGAATATACCTTCATAATCAGTCAGGTTGTCTAAAGTGATTTTACACAGTTTTCCCAGGTTTTCATGTTGGTCCCATTTGTTCATTTAAAGTGATAAGAATTTTGACTACTTAATAATAAGCAAATAACTGACATTAGCCACTTGGACATTCTCTTCTTTAAAAAATGCACTTGCGGACATGTTTCAACCCCGGATATTATCCCCTTAAACTGTTAAAATGTTAAACTTATTTTAAAGAATATTTAATGAATTTTCAGAGTGTGTTACTTTTTCGTTCACATACTTATTTTCTGATCAATAGATCAGCAACGACTAATTGCAGACCATCAAAGCAGAACAGTTTTTCTGTGGATGCAGTCGTTACTGCACCTGCCTTGTTGCACAGGTGAACATAATTAGTTATTTGACAAAACGCACACACATATTGCTGAATGCTGTGGTGCCTGTGTGTGTACAGAAAGCCTCTATGCTTATCAGTACAGGTAAGATTGTAGATTCTTTACTCTGTCAACAGTGGGAATGCTGAACAAGTTTGGCCCCACAAAAAGCATGTCTGCCAAAAGATTGTGGTCTCCAGAGTTGTGTGATCTAAATGCATTATTATTTAAAAACCTGGCAAAATCTAGACGGTGTCTGAATTCTTGTGCATATCAAACTGTTCAGACTGGAAACCCAGATTTACAAATACTGTCAAATGTTATACCATTGTCATACATGTAACTCAAGCTCTATTAAGCTCTAAACTTTGTTATGAAATAACATGGTAAATTTAACAAATGTTAATTTTAGGTAGTAAAGCATGCCCAGGTCAAGGCAGGTACAAAAACTATGGCCAATGGTCTCAACAATCACAAAGAAACCTGACTTGCAAACTGTATGTTTAAAATCAACCATAATGCCATAGTTTTCATTTGCAAGGAAAACATTTCCCTTACTATAAGTTATCACTGACAGACTACAAGACATTCTAAAATACTTATAGTGATTTATTCCCTGGGATGTTTTATTCCTGAATATATAGAAAAGTGCATCGGAATGTAAAAAGTTTTGTAGAAAATCTAATTTCAGGGATTAACTTGAGCTAAATTACTGTCTGAATTAGAAAGTGTGGCTTGCACTGCTGTGATTTCTTTTCCATAAAAAATGTTGTCAAGATTTTTTGTATTAGATACAGAAGACAAGTAGAAGAGGCGTATATTCTTGTATATTCCGTATCAAAATCCTGCACGATCGTATGGTAGTTACCACTAATGAGGGCCATCCTAGCAATATATTTTGATGTTAGTTATTTGCTTTTTATGTGTTACTTGATTATTTTTATGGTCAGACATGGGATGAGGTCAAAACCCTTGTAGATATTCTGTCTGGACTGAGCTGAGCCTGTCTCTGATCAGTTGGAAAGATTTCCACCTTGTACTGCAAATGGTTTCAGTCTGGAGTACAGCCATAGATGTCTGATAAGGTTAAATATTCAGTGTTCATTTCCTCTGCAACATTTCATGTTTGTTTCCAGTCAATAATAATGGAAGTGGTTGTGAAAGGGACTTGTTTATTGATTTTCGTATTTTTGGAAAATGCTCTTTTAGGTCTTCACTGCAAAAATTAAAGCATCTGGACTAAGAAAAACAAAAGTTATACTAAGAAAAAAGAAGTAAATTAAAACATTTGCCTTCTCTGCGAATCGAACGTGAGACCGTCGGGATCAAAACAGACTTGCGCCTTAACCACTCAGCCATCCAGACTTACAGATATAGTAGTTAATTTTTAATGGTATGTAAGTGATACAGAGTTTAGAAAACCCCCCCCCGAGGAAAAGCGTTACAAACACTTTATAATTTAATTTTTTTTTAAAGGCGTCAATTTGCCAATCTGTAAACAGGTCCGTTTAAATGGAAATTATGGCGATAGATAACACATCTCGCAGCAGTGTTGTTATTGTATGTAATGTTTGCACACTTTGCGTTAAGTGGGCAGCAATCACAAAACTAAATAAGCAAACATTTACTGCAAGGTAATTATTTCCTCTTCAATGTACATGTTTTCTGGTAGAATTTTACAGAGAAAGTGCAATGTGTTCACTGTATTCTGATTAAGGAGGTCTTTCCCAGTATTTTCCATTAACAAGAGAACCAGGTGGGAAAATATTTACCCAGCAGCTGATTAACTTGACCCAGACAGTGTGTGGGGTAGGGATGCAGCTAATCCAAATTGTATCTTCCAGATTAATGTCCAAATCTTAGTTCTAATATTTGTTGAATCTTGGGATGAGTTCTGTCAAGTAATTAGGTACAGAATATACATAATTTGAATATTCTTGTCAGTAAACAATGCCGTAAGACAAATTAGAAAACTAAATGTTCAAGTATTGCAAATTAAGAAGTCACTGTGATATGTAATCATTGTTTTACAAAACAGTTTTGTTTGTTGTTGTCTTTTTCTCGTGTGGTTCTTTGTAGGCGGTTGGGTGTGTCTATTGAAGAAATAACTTTTTAACACTGTTTACACTTATTACGGAAACACTTCTTCTGTCAAAGATGTTTTGTAAGTTTTACGTGTGATTCCACTTAGACAAAGAAGCAGTATGTTGCTGTGTACGTCATCAAAAATGACAACCTGCAGATGCTTTAAAGAATATGCAACATGAACTGTTTTGATACTTTAATACAGTCTACTCCCGATGCCTTGAACGCGCTTGTGTCGAATTTCTCGTTGATCAAAGTTTCTTGATGGACCAATATTTTATTGCTTTATTTTCATGTAAATTTCTGTTGTTTGGCTCAAATTGGCAAGGGTCGATTTTACGGATGCCTCGAAGTGTTTGTCACTGTCCCAGTTACAGTTTTCACACATTTAATAGTTTGTTTGGCTGGAACACTCTAAGAGTTGTTAATAGATTAGATGTGATTAATAGGTGTCAAGTGTGGATAGAATGCAATAATTGATTTAACAGCTTTCATAAACCAAAACAAATAACATTAATTATAAATATAAATAAATGTTTAAAAACAAAATAATTGTTTGAATTCTGTACATAACCATTATAGATATCTGACAACTCTTCAACTGGAGATTGAAAATAAGGCAGACGCATTACTTTCCATACGTGTATACGTGCAATTTCTTGAACTCTGTTTAGCTCGAAGTTTCCTTGCTGGTCCCTGAGACTTCAAGCCATCGGGAGTTGACTCTATATAGTCAGTTTACTAGGTAGAGCCAGTATCCGGTGTCTCTTTAGAAAGATTACATGAATGCTCTGTCGGAATCAAATACAGTGCAGAGTCACGCCGAGTGTTAGCTCAGATGCCCACTGAATCTTTCCATACTTGTACAACGTGTAGCTGATGCCCTATGGATCTCTCCATACTTGTACAACATGTAGCTGATGCCCACTGGATCCCTCCATACTTGTACAATGTGTAGCTGATGTCCACTGATTCTCTTCCTACTTGTACAATGTGTAGCTGATGCCCACTGAATCTGTTCGTACTTGTACAACATATAGCTGATGCCCACTGGATCTCTCCATACTTGTACAATGTGTAGCTGATGCCGACTGAATCTCTTCGTACTTGTACAATGTGTAGCTGATGCCCACTGAATCTCTCTGTACTTGTACAATGTGTAGCTGATGCCCACTGGATCTCTCCATACTTGTACAACGTGTAGGTGATGCCCACTGAATTTCTCCGTACTTGTACAACGTGTAGCTGATGCCAACAGAATATGCCAACAGAATCTCTCCATACTTGTGCAACGTGTAGCTGATGCCCAATGAATCTCTCCGTACTTGTACAATGTGTAGCTGATGCCCACTGAATCTCTCCGTACTTGTACAATGTGTAGCTGATATCCACAGAATCTCTCCGTACTTGTACAACGTGTAGCTGATGCCCACAGAATCTCTCTGTACTTGTACAATGTGTAGCTGATGCCCGCTGGATCTCTCCGTACTTGTACAACGTGTAGCTGATGCCCAATGGATCTCTCCGTACCTGTACAATGTGTAGCTGATGCCCGCTGAATCTCTTTGTACTTGTACAACGTGTAGCTGATGCCCACTGAATTTCTTCGTACTTGTACAACGTGTAGCTGATGCTCACTGAATTTCTTCGTTCTTGTACAACGTGTAGCTGATGCCCACTGAATTTCTTCGTACTTGTCCAACGTGTACCTTATGCCCACTGAATCTCTCCATACTTGAACATGTTTAGCTGATGCCCACTTCATCTCTTCGTACTTGTACAACGTGTAGCTGATGCCCACTGAATCTCATCGTATTGTACAACATGTAGCTGATGCCCACTTCATCTCTTCGTACTTGTACAACGTGTAGCTGATGCCCACTGAATCACCCCGTACTTGTACAACGTGTAGCTGATGCCCACTGAATCTCTTCGTGCTTGTACAACGTGTAGCTGATGCCCACTGAATCTCTTCGTGCTTGTACAACCTGTAGCTGATGCCCACTGAATCTCTCCTTACTAGTACAACGTGTAGCTGATGCCCACTGAATCTTCGTGCTTGTACAACGTGTAGCTGATGCCCACTGAATCTCTTCGTGCTTGTACAACCTGTAGCTGATGCCCACTGAATCTCTCCTTACTAGTACAACGTGTAGCTGATGCCCACTGAATCTTCGTGCTTGTACAACCTGTAGCTGATGCCCACTGAATCTCTTTGTACTTGTACAACGTGTAGCTGATGCCCACTGAATCTCTTTGTACTTGTACGTGTAGCTGATGCCCACTGAATCTCTCTGTACTTGTACAACGTGTAGCTGATGCCCACTGAATCTCTCCGTACTTATACAACGTGTAGCTGATGCCCACTGAATCTCTTTGTACTTGTACAACGTGTAGCTGATGCCCACAGAATCTCTCCGTACTTTTACAACGTGTAGGTGATGCCCACAGAATCTCTCCGTACCCCTGACTCTATCACCCTAACTCCACAAATCGTGAATGTTTGTTTTGCTTGAGCCGCACTGTAGAACTTGATTTTGTTGATTGCCTGTTTAAAGTATTGCAGCAGCAACCTCTGATAAATTTCTGTTAATATGTTTCTGTGTGTTGCTACATAATTGATTGTTGTGCTACTACATGATTGCATATTGTGTTACTACATGATTGCATATTGTGCTTAATGAGTGTAAAACAAATGCGAGAAACTGTGTCTGTCTGCCAAAAAAACTGACATTATTTGGAAGAAACTTTGCCTATAAATATTGATTTGCTTGTGCAAGGAGGCTGATGTAATCTGCCAGCACTGAGCACTGTTAACAAAGCATGAGAAAGAAACTAAATGTCAGTTTGCTCCAAAATGTAGTATCAAGTAGTTTGTTAAGAGTGTTATATTCTAAAGCTTTGAAATGTGTTAGTAATACAGATTTTTCTACTTTAACACTTAATATTTTAGATAAGCTGAAAATTTGTATGGTGAGTTTAATGTGTGATATGACCTATATGTAATTGTTTATGTCAACATAATTCCATATCCATAATATAATTTTTCCATAAATTTCCCATAGATATAATTCTCATGAATAAGTAAATGTGACAGTTTTGATATTTGGAGGGAAGACAGTTTATGTTAAATCAACATAATATTAATGTGTGTGAATAATGTAACATCAAAATTAATGTTAACTATCACAACATTATTGATCTCCATAAACCAAGGCGCATCACCGAAGAGTCATTGTGGTACAATATGGATATGATGGCCATGTTTTGTCAGAGCATTGCCATGATATATTTCATATTTCCATTACCAAAGTACTGCTGGTACCTAGGAAACCAACTTTCTATAGGCCAAAGGCTTTTGTCTTACTCAAGATACAATAACAATGATTGTCTGATGCAGAATGGTTTGGAAAACATTGCTGCATGTAACACACAACAACTACACATTCTTGTCTAACCTATGTTTCCTTTTACCACCTCAAACTTCCAAGTAAAAATTGAAATAGTGATAGAAAATTGTGCATTGGTGTACAGCTACACACAACAAAATTAATACAGGCATTGTTTTGCTGTCTGTTTAACAGTAGTGTGAATTGACATGGTAAAATAAAATGTTGGAGAAATGAAAATGTACAAGTGGATTGTTACAGAACTTCCTGAAAGACATTGAAGCACAAGCGTCCCTTCACTTATTGCTGTTGTGTTGTATGAAACTCACAAGGGGTTGCTGCTGTATTTCTCTGATACATGTAACTTTTCTTGCTGTTTAAAATGTTGATCCAGAGTGTTAAGCTATCATTCTGAAGAAAGCTTCTACTTTAGCTAGGGTTTGTTTCTTTTCCAGTACTTGATTATATTCCAGCAAATTTCTTCAGTGTTTCGTTGTAATGAATACTGTAAAATGTTATCAATGTTTTAAATAAAATAAAACAAACTATTGAATGAGAGGTGGATACAATGAATCAGTTATTAACTTGGATAAAAATAACTCAGTGTGCTGAGTAAGTAAATTTTACTGTTAGTAATTTTATAAAGAAATAGACATGTACAATATAAAAGGTAATATTTTCATAATCATCCATATGAAGGTATTACATTTTGTTTATTATACAAATATGTTATAGGATCTGGATATTTAGACATGCTTTTGATAACGGCATGATAAGCAAATGCTTTTCTGTCAAAGTTCTCGGTTTCCATAGAAACAGAAACTAATTTCTGAATCTTATCTGCAAATCATGGATATATGATCAGCCCCCTGTTGGCTTGCCTGATGGTGATATTGCCACTGGCAGTTAGAGGAGGGGATTGCATACTGTAAGCATCCCAGTTGCAACTGGAATATCTTGTGTTGGCAGTTAGAGGAGGGGATTGCATACTGTAAGCATCCCAGTTGCAACTGGAATGTCTTGTGTTTGAAAACTGGCAATGCAATTTGTGAGATGATTTAATTAGTAGAAATGAACATGTGCATGTGAAAACTGGAGCTGGATATTTATTGTGGAATTGAAATTGAGTTTTGTGATGTGCTTTCGACATCATTAATTGTCTTTTTTTTGTGAGTTTCTGTTGTTGTGTATAGTTGATGGTTCCACAGAGAGTTTATTGTGACATGAACATGCTGGATGTAAATGCTGGTGTATGCTGCAAAATTATGTTGAAAAATGAATGGGATTTATCCATCATATTTCTATGTCCTAGTATATACAATTTCCTTATGGGATTTGCCATCCTTTATTACATTACTTGCCTGTCATACTAATTGATTATACCATTAAGGGCTTCTCCACTTCTGCATAAGCAGGAAGGCTGCTTACAAACAGCCATTGATTGCTTGGAAGCTGGCCATATTTTTTTCAAACAAATCTGTTATCATAAAAATATTTTGTTCAGAATTATTGGGAGCTGTTTTTGGAATCTTCAGCTGTTAGATAGTTTTTGAAAGAATAGAGATAGGAAATATTTGCTGTGTTACTGCCTAACCACAACACAAATACTGTGGAATCTGGATGAATTTTCAGTTATTTTTTTCTAAGAATTTGGTGTCATTGAAAATGTTTTTTATTAGACAGAGATGGATGCTGTTGACGGATTTAGTTTGAGCATTGAAATTAAAGAAAATAATAAAATAATTTAATAAAATAATTAAATAAATAATAAATATACTAATATTTATTTAATAATTATCTGAGCATTGAAATTAAATAATAATTCAAATTTATTGACAATAAATAATAATAATAATAAATATTATTATTATTTAATAATAAGTTGGTTTACAGCTGTACATTGTACATTCAAAGATAGTCATTTGAAATTCATAACATTTTTGTTTTCATTTCAGTTTAAGCACACACAATGAGTGAAACAGAGTCAGTGTTGGAACCTATCCCTGTTACTAAGGACATACCAGTCGTCAATGGCAACGAGAACCATGACCCTGATAATGTGATACCTGAGCATGCTAATGGACTACCTGAACCAGATATGGATCATGAAAATGGATTAAATGGAGATATTGACAGTGGTGAAATTGCTGTAAATGGTGATCATGAAGAGGAACAGGAAGTGAATGGTGGAATGGAGGAGGAAGACTTAATGTGTGGTGATGATTTACCACCGCCTCCTGAAACAGTTCCTGAGTTACCTCCCCCTCCAGCTGAGATTGGTACTGAGGAGTGTGAAGGTGACGCAGAGGACACTGAGGGAACAACAATGGATCAAGTGATTGAATCTAGTGTTGATCCGGAGGTAGTGGATGATCAGTGTATGGATGATAATGATGAATTAATGAACGTAAGTGATAACGAGGAAGCAAACAATAGGCAATCACTTGAACCTCCACAGAGATTGACAGATTACTTGTCTGAAGAAGAGCTTGTGTCAGATGGAGGACTAGAGGGCGAGGTAGAGATTCCCAGCAATCCAGAAGAGGCTCAAGAGCAGCTAATTGATTTTGGGGAAACAAAGCAAGAGGAGACAACTGCAGATGAACCTGTGCCAGAGCCTGATGTAGAAGAACCAGTAGATGAACAGGAAGAAACTGTGACAGATGAGCCAGTTGAGGTGGCACAAGAAGAGCATGTTGTAGATGAGTCTGCTCCAGAAACAGAGGAAGCTCCCTTACCTGAAGAAGTAGAGTCTGAGCCATTACAATCACAACAGCAACACATGGCCTACTCAGAACCTGCCATTGTTGTTGACAACAAGCCAGCTGAGGAAGAGGAGGAGGAAACACCCCCTCCTCCCCCGCCGCCACTTGTTAACGAAACACCACCACCTCCACCACCACTGGATGATAGTGTTCCTCTCAGAAGGGTTAGTGGTGGGTCAACACCAAGCAAAGAATCAAACCAGTCGGTAGGGACACCCACTCCTCCAAGTCAAAGTGTAGCGGTAGTTCCTCCACAACCAGAAATAAAACCTGTTGCACCAGCAAAACAACCATCACCAGAACCTGCAAGACAGGAAACTGAGCCTGAACACAAAGCACCACCTCCTTCCCAACCTGTTGCCATAGTTACGCCACAAGTGAAGTCTGAGGAGGAAGCTAGTCCTCCTGGCAGTCCTTCTACCAGTTCTAGTGCAGATAGGGTAGAAACAGAGCAACCGGAACAATTGTCAAGTCCACAGGTCTCACATAAGATAAATAAAAAGAATTTCAAGAATAAGATCAAATTCGGAACAGATCTTGTTGAAGGGTCAATTAAGCAATTGCATTTCTTGAAAATGGTTAACAACAACCCTGGTTTGTATGAAGAATGGTTATTCAAGAAGGCTATAAGGAGGTATGAAGCCTTTTGGCTCCCACTTGCAGCTGCACACAAAAAGGAATGTTTAGCAGCACCTTTGGATATTGAATGGGTCTGGCATTGTCACATGCTATCACCTGTAGCTTATGAAAATGACTGTAAAAAGCAAGTTGGATTGTTAGTGGAGCATAAAGTAATGAGTGAAAAAGATAGAACTAAAGCTTTAGAAAAATCAAGAAAATATTGGACTGCTAAGTATCCAAAGGAACTGTTTGAGATAGAGCTGGTTTACAAGGAGCCAGTTGTAGAGGAAGAAAAACCTGTTGCCCAGGGCGACGATGCTGGTGCCGAAAAACAGCCTGAAGGTGAAACTGAGGTCATAAAGACAGAAGAGAAAACAGAAGAAACAGTGGAAAAGGACAATAATGCTTCTGGTAAGTTTATTGTTGACATCATTTTGCTGCTGTTCACTTAATTTGGCCCACAAATAGCAGGTGTTTAAATAATCATATATTGAATAATGAAAATACTTTTTTAGATTGAGAATTTCCAATACTGATTTCTAATACTGTTTTCTATGTTTTAACTCTGAAAAATTTAATAATATTGTAAATTTACTTAATCTTCATGCATTGCTCTCATTTGAACCAAAATATTTGTGTTCATTTTTATGCCCTTGGCATCTTGATGCTGGAGGCATATAGTGATCGTCTTGTCCATCCTTCCGTCCGTGACAAGGTTTTAAGTAGATTTTACTGTTTGGTCTAGCACCAGCACCACTTACTACAGCACTTGGATACTTACACAGTTGTTGCTTTTGACCATTCCCTATCCACCTAGTCTAATTTATGAGATGTGCTGCGAATTTTGTGTTACTTTTTATATAGGTCTAAATTCGCTGGAACGTCTCATCGCCGAAAGACCATTTATGTGGTGGAAACCTAAAAGTTTAAATTTTCCTAAATTTCCATTATTTGCAAAAATAGAGTTATCTATCAACGTATTTTACTTGAACAACACCAAAACTGATTAACATAAACCAAAATTTACCTTATATATGCATTTAATTCCGATATAAACTTGTGTATAAATCTATCACATGTATGTAGAAATTGCAGCCTTGTTTAGCACTCAAACCAATCAGAGTGAGGCTATCTTGATACTGACCAGTAGAATGACGTAACACTTCTACAGCATAGCAGAATATCCGATTAAAGTTTAGACAGTGGAGGACAGCGAGATTATTTAAAAATGCAGTAGTGTGTAGGTTTAAATGGCTCAGGCATGCAAAATGAAAGTGTTTTCATACAAATATTTATGGAACATTAATTAGGAATGGTTTATCTGTCTAGGTATGTAACTTTTAATGCAATAAGTTGACAATATCTATCTAATTTCGGGACGTGAAAGTAGCGATCAAAATCCTGTCGGAACAATATAGAAAAAGAAGGAAAATTGTCCACCACAGAAATGGTTGTTCCCCGGTACAGCCCATCAGCAAACATTGCTCATATAAAAAGTAAGGGTATCACGTTTACAGATTTTTCTAAACGTTTAAACGAAATGAAATAAACGAAACGTTACCGATTAAACGGTATCCCTATGTCCGTTTTAAAAGCATCAGTGCCATCGCATTTCCAAACTGAAAGTAGTAATTATTTCCGGAAGTTATATTCAGTGCATATCCCATTCGCGCAATGACGTCATATTAAAACCAACTGTTCTCGTCGTTGTCGAACCATTGGGTTACACTTTGTCTACTTACATGCCGTAATATTTTGTAACAAAGACGAATTAATATCGAACCCACATTTCTTCAATAAGAGTAAACCGGTTTTATTCGTTAGCACAGTTGGTGAGTTGAATTCGTAATACAGATTGCATAAATGAGGACGTAAAAAGCTCTGGATAAAAAAAGACAAAAAAAACAACAACACGTATTTATAGCATTTGAAAACGTATAGATCTGTATTGCATTTAACTATATTCTATTTCTGTGTTTTCCGTTTATATTGTACCAGAATTGCCATGCTGTGCTGTTAAGTTCATGTTTCAAACGTTTAATCCTTGTGAGTGAGATACTGATTTCGTTATAGAAAGCGATACATATTGATAAATAAACCTGTTGAACCCGTTCGATGTTGAGTTATGTATAAACTCAATTAAACCAGTAACCTATACAGACTTTACGGAATTTATTTGTAATTACTAGTAGGATAGTAGCGCGATAAGCCAAAAATTGACAACGCTTCAATCGTTGAATATTGACATTTATGGTGCAGGGTAAAATTTTACTAAGCTACTTACGCAATTCCTAAACTTTCAACCGTATTTTAAAATCAGTGAAGACTATTCAGTTTATTAATACTGTGATAAATTTTATGTTTTCGAGCGAAGTCATAGCATATTTATACATTCCAAGAAATTATTAACTTGCATCAATCTGTTATATTTAAAACTCAATTACTTTAAAATGTGTGCGTAAGTCTACGACTAGCGTTAGTAGTTTAGTAAAATGGTACCCTGACCATTTTATTTAAGTGTTTATATTTGAAATACTGAGACAAACAATAAAATTTTCAATGTTTTACTTAACAAGATGTACATCAAAACGAGTATCTGTTCATTAAATTGGCTGCATCAGGAATGAACTCGCTGGCGTGGTTTGCGTACCCGTCGTCCCGTAAAGGTTTACTCACTAGATTTGTGGAGGAACACCAGTTTGTCCACTGATGAAGAGTCTAGGGACGCCCTAAGCTTAGTAACGGTAGCTCCAGCAACGGAAAACACTCGCTCCGATGGTACGGAAGTTGCTGGCACACCGGTCAATTTTCTCGCAAGAACTGCAAGTCGGGGATAGGTGTCCATGTTCAATTTCCACCACAGAAATGGACTTTGACTTAATGGGACAGCTTTATCACACAGATAACGCTCAAGTTCTTCGGCACCATTTGACGGTGTAGCACTGGTTGTTGCCTGGAAATATCCACCTAACAAAAATGCCATGTCATCTTGGTCAAGTTTCGATCGCTTGCTTGGCCCTGGTTGAGAGATTATATTTGGGCTATCGGCGGTTGGTTGAGACATCGGTAACTGTAAAGTGTCCACACGCTCAAGCACGCTCTCATGAACCAGTTTCCGCTGGGGCTCCGTCAGAAACGGCAGTGATCTGTACCTGGGGTCAAGAAAAGTGCATATGACCGGCAAGCTTGATGTGATTTCGTCACTGTCAATGTGATACCTTTTCACCAAATCAGAATGCACGTCTTTCTTGAATTTTGCAACAGCGGGAGTGTCTTGGTCATTCTCAGCGAGGTGGTGGTTTATTATACTGAAAAGTATCGGGTAAATACCACCGACGGTAGGGTACAGCTCTGAACACATTGTTCTCGTTGCAAAATATAGCGGTTTTAAAACCGGGACCAGACCCTCAATTATTTTCAGCTGGTCATCAGTTAGGTCAAGAGAACGCGCATCAGCGATTTTTGTTACGGCTGGGTCGTGCAAGACGGCCTACACCGGTAGACGCTGTTCGAGAAGCCTTTCGAGCATGTCGTATGTTGAATTCCAACGTGTTTCACAGTCAATGATTAAGCTGTTTTCCTTGGACTTGGAGCCCATTTGCTTTTGTTTTTCTTCAAGTGCATTTGAGACGACAACGGATTTGCGGAAGTGTTTTACTAATCTTCTGCATGAAACCAATGCCGTTCGGATAGTCTCCGACTTCTCAAACCCACTGCGAATGGACAATTGTAGCGTGTGTCCAAAACAGCGTACGTGAGTCCACTGAAGTTGTTGTACGCACGCCACCATATTTGACGCATTGTCAGTTACAATAGTGGAAACATGCTCATCTTTTATGCCGAATTCCTGGGTTATCGATTTGATTTCCGCTGCTGTATTTTCTGCAGTGTGTCGCTCTTTGACAGCTCGAGTGGCCAACACTCTGTTGTGGTAATTCCAATCTGCAAACAGAAAATGGAATACATTAAACATCTTCTTACACGCTTAAATTAGCTTTTTTTTTACAAGATACTTTATCATTTTTGGCATAATACTAAAGTCAACATTCAAATTTCACTAACGTGATGAGGTATTTTTTCCTACATCCAAATTGACAAACTCGTACATGACATATATTTGTTTACTAAATCATTGCATCACTACAGTAAACTTAAAATATGTCCTATTTCATTATAAACATGCCGACGAATTAAATGTCAAATTTCAAATAATTAAATGATTAATGTACTGTAATGTACTGTGGGTTCCATAAACTGATTTGGTATGAAATTATGTTATTAAAAATATATCAATGCATTTATAGTTTGTGCTTACCTTCATCAATGAAGTGACAAGTTACTGTAATATAGCCCTCCGTTGCAAGGCTAGTCCAATGGTCCGATGTCAGTGCCACGCCAGTCTGCTTGGATAATACGTTTAGCAGTTCGCTTTTTTCCGACTCGTACATTTTTGTAACGTAAGTTGACACTGTGCTAGGGCCAGGCACGTCATACGACGGATTAAGCTCTCGACAAAAGTCAATGAAGCCTTCTCCATTTACAATGGAAATAGGTCGGAGATCTCGCGCACACATGAGGGCTAATTTCTCTGTGCAAACTATCCATTTTTGCCGAGTCATCGTGGGTTTGGCAAAATCAGTCAGCTTCCGCTGCTGTTTCTCACTATCGTCTGCGGACGTTTTAGTTGCATCCAGTCGCACAGACTTGTGAACCATTTTTATGTGGTTCGCCATGGTCCCCATACTTCCACCTTTGTACGACAACTCGGTTGCACACAAGTTACATTTAACCTTTTCTTTTCCGCATACTTCAATTTTAGTAAAAAAGTTCCAATACGGAGATTTTTTTCCGCGACCTGTCTCGTTCGCCATATCTCTAAAAATGAATGCCGATGAAGAAACGGCGGGAAAATTTCCTCGTGCACTTCGTGCCGACGCGCGTCGAATGTTCAAGACGATTCGGGGCATGCTCATGCAACAAATGGCGGGAAAATTTTCTCGTGCACTTCGTGCCGACGCGCGTTAAATATTCAAGACGTTTAGTCCGTACATGGTGTATTGTTATGTTTACGGTATTGTGAATAAGGGCCATCTGGCGCACGTGATACAAATACGAGTCTTTTTCAGCAGCTGTTAATAAGCTTTGCAACGTCGTAACGTAATGAACTAAAATGGATTCTGTTGATATTGACTGTCGTTTAAACGTTTACTATTTTTGTAAACGTTTTTGAGCAAAACACGAAACGCGACCGTTTAAACGTGATACCCTTAGTAAAAAGTAGCTCAATGTTTGCAAAGGGCTTACAAGTACAGCTACCTATCCACCCATATCACCCAACCTCACTTTGACCTTTACCTACCGTAAACGCTCGCGTATAAGCCGCACTTTTTTTTATCCAAAAGTCGTATCATTTTTTTGGTGCGTCTTATATGCGGATATAAGCAAAAACTCCTAGTTCCTCTATCATAGATATAATGCGATCTATTTTGGCCGCCATTTTGAATATATGCTTGATTGACGTCACGAAGCGAAAATTCGTACCCGATATGTCTCGCACCAATTTGGATATTAAAAAATAAGTGTTTTTTTAAATTTTGTTTGCTTGATTGTAGTATTTAATTTATTTTTTATATTTACGAAAACAAAAAAATGTTTACACTAATGCAAAAAAAAATACAATAAAGGGTCAAACAAACTAACAAACTCGTTTACACATCTAATATCGCTATACAAACAACGACGACTGTTTCATTGAAGATACTCGCGGAGACTGTTTTTGTAACAATGAGAAGGTTTCAAACACGTTCACACATTTAATATCGCTACTGGTCATGAACTTCACATCAATAATATTGGGTTCGAAACTCATATAACGTGTAAGTTTAAATCAAAATGGACGAGTGTAAAGTAAATAAAGAACGTATAAAATGTCCATTTTCCTAGCTCAAATGTACGTAAAAAATGGGCCACTTTTTAGTATCCTCGGCACTGTTTATAACAAAATAGTTTGTTTAATAACTATCCTTATCTAAAGAGTAACGATCAAGGTTTACAAAAATTTAAATTTTGACTAAAATATCCTACCTAAACGACTTTCTTTCACCCGTACCCCTCCCCCCTCCTCTTAAATTCTGTATAATTTAAACCAATGTTGGCAATGGTGAACTGCAAATGGTTTCGTTTATTTCTTTTGCTTGTTTATATTGTGTTTGTTTTGTTTAAACGTCATTTTTATGTCAAATATAAAGTAAACAAGTTTTTAAAATTTGAAGCCAAGGGTGACGTGAGCTATAAATAACTTTAAATTTCTTTTAATTCTATTCAAGGGAGATAATTCAATTTGAAAATCTTAGTGTATAGCTGTGAATTTTCACCTGTGTGGGTGTCTGGGTGTATGCGTTTTATGTGAGTAAGTAAACAGTATAACTGATATGAATAAAATAGAGAATACATTATTCAATTAAATATAGATATTATTAGTATGAATATAAATTTCTTAAATATAACAAACATATCATTCATGATACGGATAGATAAGTCTGAGGGCCGAATTGTCAAAGGGGCCGATTTGTCTACTGAATTGCTAACTAGAACTGGGACCGGATAAATTTAGGGGCCGAATATTCTCGATACCTTGAGTAACCCTTTTGCTGAAGAAGGCTACAACATAAACTTACCGGTGCTGCCTAGAGTTTACGATGATCTTGGTATTAAATTCAGTGAGAATTGTAAGAAAATCTGAGATAACCGAATGTAAAGAGAAAACATGTCTGGGCAAAATAGTGATGTGATTTTTTAAACAGAAGCGGGTGTTTCCTATTTCGTCAAATTTGCTTGTGAAAATTTGTTAACGGTTAGAAGAAATAATAAATTTAAATCTGTAATCATGCAACACCATATTTTCGGTGCGTGCATATGATGACGTCAGTTTCCCCACGTGACTCAATATTTCCTGTTATGATACTGAGATTTCAATTCAAAAGTAAATAACGATATACTTACTGGAATCGAGAAATCTGTAGAAGTCTGTTGCTATAGAAAGTTCTTTTGCTAATTGTTTTAAAACAATATTAATCCCTATCGCAAAAACGCTTTTTCAAGGGTGGCCGAATATTTACGTACAGGCCGGAATTACATCCATGACCAGTATGCAAACAACGACGACGGTTTCATTGAAGATACTCGCGGAGACTGTTTTTGTAACAATAAGCACCCGTTGTGTAATTTTAAGGTGTTGACACTGAGACATTTCAACACCTCTTAATGCAGCTTTATATACCGAGAAATTATTTTTTGCTTGTTATAACCATTTTACTGATTACAAGCTGCACTACGTCTACAATCTACTACTATCAAGTACCATAATGGGAAAGATATGGACATCGTATACGGCAAAGGAGAAATTGTCTGCCGAACGCTTCTTACCAGTGCTAACGCTAAAATTTTACTTAGTGTAGTGTATCCACGACTGCATATTGCAGTTCTCACAACAAAAATATTTTTGGTGTCTGTTAACATTGGACGCGAAATGGACTGTTTTGAAGCGTTTATAAGCGTTGAAATCTCAATTGTTTATTTTTCCCAAATTCCGGTCTGAAATTTTAGATGCGTCTTATACGCGGGGGCGTCTTATATGCGAGCGCTTACGGTAATTTGGACTTACAATAATTCAAAAGTGCCATTTCTTGGTAAACTAGATTTTACCGTTCCGTCTAGCACCAACACCGCTTACTACAACACTTGGATATTTACACAGTTGTTACTTATGACTGTTCCCAATCCACCCATATCACCCAACCTCACTTTGACCTTGACCTAATTTGCACTTGGAATAATTCAAATGGGCTGTTTCTTGGTTAACTAGATATTACCATTTCGTCAAGCACCAACACTGCTTGCTACAATACTTGGATACTTACACAGTTGTTGCTTATGACCATCCCCAATCCACCCATATCACCCAACCTCACTTTGACCTTGACCTTGAACTAATTTGGACAAAGAAATGGGCTAGCCAGCACCAACTGGGGGCATGTGTGTTTATCAAACAAAGAATCTTGTTTCAGTTAAAGATTCAAAGTAATAATTTAGCTGTCATAAAAAACTTTTTTTTGGCGAAGAGTAAGTTGAGTAATCTCTGAACAACTTGTAACACAGCTGACAGAGATATTATTTTATCAGATATTATTAGAAGAATTGTGTGCAACTTTTCAAGTTAATGTTCACACAGAGCCGAAACAAGAGACGGAGAAAGCTGAGGAAGGTCAGGCAGAAGGGACAGAACAGCCCTCCACTTCCGCAGAACAACCAGCTGCAGTGGCAGACCAACCAGAACCTGAACAGACACCAGGGACAAAACCAGCAGAAGGTACGCACTACAGCTTTAAAGACAGATTTGTTAACAAATGATACTTGATTTAGCAAATGGTTCGATCAGACACCCTTTAAAGGGGCATATAGTATATAATACAGCTAATACAGTATAATATGTTCAAAAATAAAAGTATATTTTAAGAAGTATTTATTAAATGATTGCTTAACACATAGATTATAAAGAAACAAAATAATAATTTATGTTATTATTATTGAAAGTAGTCACAGTGACACTTTTCGCGCACGCTGGAAAATTAGTAGTAATAGTAAAATCAATATGAATGAAATATACATAAAGTACCGCTATGCTATGCGCACTATTGATAACTGTATTGTAGCGTGGGAAAGTTTTCACTGAAGTTTGCGATGTTGTAGGCCTGAGTTCGATCCTGCTGGAAACAATATATTCATGAAAAAATGGGAAAATACATAGTTATAATATGTGTCTATATTTACCGGAAATACCATGGATATGCCCCTTAAATAAGATTTCTGCAATGTATGCGCATTCAGTTTGCTGAAACAATATGGTAGATGATCAATATGAAGTGGAATGGCAGAATATAAGGTCTTGTTTTCAATGCAGTCTGGTAGTACTGTTGGATAGCTATGGTTTTGAACCAAATTTCTAGTGCAGATAGATGTTGCTTTTTACATTTCTCCAATTGTTAAGTAAAAGCATGGCCATGATAATAAAACCCGTAATTTTCACAGAATAACGTAAATGTGATCGTCATAATCAGATATTGCATATTATTGCAAAGCCATTAATATTGGTGTGTCACTTATTTTCATGGATTTTATGGGAAGAACGAACCACAAATTGTTGACTCCAACAAACAATTATTCTGCGTGCTAACATTTTTATAGTAACATGTCGGATGTTGGTTACAGAGCCAGCTCCCGAGCCCAGTGAGCCTGAGATTCCAGAGGAAGGCTATGAGCAGAGGTCATCCTACCATATACTTGCAGCTATCGCTCGACAGCGGGTCTTCTACTACCAGATCTCGCTGGCTCACTACCATGACAAGAGTTTCCTCAAGGCTGCTCAGAAACGCTACCAGCGCTTCTTGTTCCTGAAGCACCAGAATCCAGTTGAGATGCTGGTGCCATGTTACGATATAGATCTGATGTGGCACACACATATGCTGCAGCCATCTGTCTACAAGCATGACACCACTAAAGTGCTAGGTCAGACTCTTGTCCATGACGACTCAGTCAACAACCGTGCAGCAGGTTCGGCCCTTGTTCGAGCTGACAACAGGACAAGGGACTTATGGAAGGATCTTTTCAATGATACATTCATGACCTTTGGGGCCATGTTTCGGGGTGATCCTCCCATATTATGTGAACGAATGTCGCTCATTGAACCAGTCGAAACTTACACATTCAGTACCAAGAAAGCCACAGTCAACCTGGACAAAGTCCAAGTGGAAGGCCTTCCAGAAGAAGTTAACAAATATAGTGTAAAACTGGCAATCGGCACCAGTGAAAGAGATGGTCCTGTAATCAAACATTTGAAGGGAAACAAGAAAAAGATAGAATTTGAAAACACTAAAAAGGGACTAGCCCACTTTGTGTTTGACACAAAGGAATATGATAGAATCAAGTTCAACATGACCAGCCAGATAGGCTTTGCTTGCACTGGCCACGATGAAGATATTGGTCAACAAATATTCAACCTGATGCCAGTAGTTGAGGGCATTCCAATGAATCAAGCAGAGCCCTCAAATCTCACGGATACGGTAACCATTGACGATGAGCACAACCTCAAAGCCACCTTCACTGCCACCATCGAGCCACCCAAACAGGGCCCAACCATGCTGTTCCTGGTGCCAGGCACCTATGAGTCCAGGTTCTGCATCATGCCAGAGCAGGTTGTTCAAATGTGGGGCCCAGTTCCGTTGCCGCGGCTACCAGCTGGAGCAGACAACCACTGTGTGGTTGCATCTCACAAGTAAGAAAATCAATAGCTTATGAAACATTGTATTTTGTTGATATTTATGAAGTGATTATGTCTCATATGCACAATTGTCGTTCATATAGTACACATTAGAAATAAATTAGGAATACATTAAAATTTACCAAGCTTTGAACGTCTATATTGTAAACATTATTTGCAAATATTAACCATAATGTTGTTTCAACTGATTTCGTGTAAGAAGCTTCAAAAACATGGCTAGTTAAGCAGGAAGCAGGTGTGAGCCAGTTAGAAGTTCTGTTAAATAAAGATATTGTCAAAAAATATGGCCAATTTACAAAAAAAATATTTTGGTTTATTGTCTGCTTTCGATTTTTCGCACCTCTGCTTAGCTTAAAAAGGATTTGACTGGAGTGAACTGCAAAGACAGATGTATTTGTTAAAAATAGTTAATGCTGGCCTAACTTCTATTTATGTTCCATTAAACATCTTTCCTACAGGCCATTTGGATGTTATTATCATTATGTCTGATAGCTAATTAAATTTGCATGAGTAGACACATCAACAGTACCTATATGCCTTCACCCTATTTAAAACCGGGAGTTAGAAAAGCTGAAATTAATTATTTTCAGATAACATTATATGGGAGTCCATTATTACATAATGCACTTAACGTCATGCAATTTGATGTCTGTAATATAAGTGCCATAATTTGTGATATAATTAGTAATGGCAGGGAAATCCTGCAGATAGGGTTAAAATCTGGATGCCAGAGTGATGTTGCCAGAAATGTGAAGTATTCTGCTCAAAGGCATACATTTTTGTGTGTGTGGATGGAAATTGATGTCAAGGACATCCTTTGTGTAACACCCAAGAGTCATTATTAAGCCCCTGAAGGAGGGTTTCGTATCATAGTGAGTGAATTAATGTGTGCACCAGCAGTCCATGAGTGTTGGTAGTTACTTGTTAGCATATTATATTAATCAACATTAAATTGTACGATCTAACCTTTACTTAACACATTGCTACACACATTGTTCTTACATAATTAACAAATGATCAGAAAACATTTTTAACATATTATGCCAAGTTATTCCTGAAGTTAAAACTAGACAAAAAGGGCACATAAATTCACTTATGTAAAATAATATCATTCTTATTAACTGTATTGCTAGATAATATACCAAACTTCCTGGTAAAATGTTGGCATGTTTCACATAATACTGCCCTGTTATAATCAATAAAATGTTTCAAGATAAGAAAAATGGAAACCTTAGTCTATTTGCTTACATAAATAAAACATGTTTTCTGTCACTTTTTCCCCTAATGTATGGTGGGCCCCATGTTGAAATGCTGGAGTCTCTGGTATAACTGAAACCAGATGTTTTAGATGGCTTTTTGCACTAAATCAACATGACATCATTGTTACTATTTCTGAGTTTCTGGTGCAAGGAGTGGGTGGGTGAGTCAGTCCATTGGTCATCATTACTCAGATAGAGCTCCAATGTGTGAGTACTAAGGTCAGATCAGATCATTGTATCATGGGTTTAGTACTTTGAACATCATGGAATTAATGGTTAATATTTTCAGCAGTTATTAAACAATTATGTCTTGGCAAGATTTGGAGGTAGAACAACATTGCATTTTAAGCAACCAGTAATTTCAATTATAAGAAATACTCAAAAAACACTACAATAGTGCTAAGGTTTCCAGTTCTCTATTTTTCTACTTTACCCATTAAGTAGACATTTCAAGATTTTAACTCAAGTTTCTCCAACTTGTTTCATTGGGAATATTGAAAAAATCATATCATATGTACACATAAGATTGGTGGATGATTTTTTCTCATATATTGAATCATGGTTATAAAAGCCAGTATGTTTGAGTAGAAATATGACTTCCATGTATCTGCAAGACCAATGAGAGCAGGAGATGAAAGGTGAATGACTTGAGACCAAATAGTTTGATAAGCCCTGCACCTCACTGGGGTGTTATCTAGGGACCCAGGTGCAGGCATGGTCTCTGAAACAGATGGAGCTCAGTCAGTAAAACACTGTTTATCAAGTAGCACATAATAATGATGTTGAGCATGGTCATAGAAACAGATGGAGTAACATCAGTAAAACATATTGTATCAAGCAGCAAGCACGTACTAATGGTGTTAAGCATATTCATTTTGGCTGCTTTTCAATATGTCCATAACGGCATTGTGGTAATCCACATCTGCAAGAAATCAAACAAGTTGAAATAGTTAAACCTTTTCCATATGTTTGCAGTCCGTATCCACAAAGCGCATCAGCAAACAATTGATTGTCAGTGGATAACATGGGACCTCATAGACTGATACAGTTGTTTCTGTCAAATATCACATTCATGATGTTATGTAACTTTGCTGCTACATTGCTCCTTGTATAACATGCTTGCCATTTCAATGTTGATCAAGACATTAACTTGAAAAGTCTCCCAATCAAATGTAACTTGTTAAGATAAAACAAGAAAAAGGATTTGTCAACCTTTAGATTTCCTACAGTTTTAGCAGTTTGTTTTCAGGGACTAAAATTAGTTTACGAACCTCACTCAGCAAGTTGAATGAAAGGCCTCGGGGATATAAAACATTGGAAAAGTAGTAGCAGTTGTCTAGGCACACCTGACTAACACAACCTTAGACTCCCCGAGTACAATAACTCTGTAATAAATGGATAAATTTGGCTTAGTTATAAAGTGAAAACATGAACAAAAGCTTAGTTATACAAGTTAAAAAAGCTATTGGCCTTCATGTACATATTGTTGATGGTTTGGAATTTCTGTCAGATCGTGTTACAAATATAATGAAAATTTATCTGTAATAATTATGAATTGACAATCTCGGTTCATTGTTGAATAAAGAAAACAAATCTGAATTAAAATTGAGATTCCTTTTATGGTTTTGCACTCTTCATTTTGCTGCTTCTGGAAAAAGGTACTTCTAACATAACTAGAGCAGAAAATCCAAGAAGGAAGTTTTTGTATAAATTCAATGAGAACTGTAGTATGAAAAATATTGTTTTACGGTGTCAGATGTTTTATAAGTAAAAGCTTCCTCATAACTACTTTATCATAAGTAAGTGTTTACTTGTGAACATAATTTCACTACTTCAAATGTCAGGGCTGTCAATTATTCTCATGGGAGAGGGGATTCGTGCAAATCTTTGAAGGCACTTCAGTGCTTATTAAATGCTTAAGTAAGTATATCATACAAAACCTATTGTGATACATGTATACATGTTTACCCTTGATATTGTTAAGACCAAGTCATTCTTAATTCAATCTGGCAGTTAGAGTAATTAAAATACACCACATAGATCAACGGTGGGAATTTGTGATCTCTTTTGCAAGCTTTTCATCATGCCTGTCTATGCGTCTCTTTACTATTGAACAATAATGTTATAATCGTAATTATGGTAGTTTTGTGGCTTTCATGTGTATGTATAGGCATAAAGAGATTGCTTTTAGAGGCAAGAGGCAAGTTGTTTAAATGCATGATCTGGTCATTGTTTGAAAAACTCTATTAGAAAGAAAATAGCTAATATATAAATGTTTGGTGGCTAATGAGAAGCCAAGAGCTGTTGTACCTCCTATTGTTGCAGGCCATTGTCCCAAATGCACGTATCAATATTGTTCCCTATGGGGGGAGCGGCGGGCAGTCCCAGGGAAATTTGACTAATTGTATTTTTGGGGATCTAATTCCTCACCCTAGAGCCAAGCATTTTTGTCTAAATCCCCTCAATGGGGGATGCTTAATTGGTGTATCAAATGGCCGGGTGCCAATATTACCTGGATCTTAAATCCGAACAACGTCTATTCCCCGGGACCCGGAATCATTTGGCGTGTCAGATTCTCGCCTGTCAGGAATTGCTTTCAGTCTTAAGTCCCCTATATGTCTGCCGCTCCCCCTCCTGGGGGAAAATATTGATAAGTGCAAAACTCCCAAATACTTTTTAATTAAGCTAATGAACCTTTTAAAGTAGTGAGTGGGTCAGATATTCCTTGTTGTCAAGTAAGTTTGCTGTGTCTGTTACTGGCCATGGATGGATTTGAAACTGAAATCAAATGAAATGTTACGATGGTTAGTTTGACTTGGGTTGAGTCAGTTGTTGTCATGCAGAAGAACAACTTCTTCCCACATTGTTTCATAATTAACAGTATTTTAAATGTAATATGAAAGTATGCCAGATCTAGAGATGGGTTTTAGGTATTCAGTGTAATTAATCAACATTCTGTTCTTTATTAGACTTGAAATATTAGTGGAATAAATAAACAGCCATGTCTTTGTACTAACAAGCTCAAAAGAATATAAATCATTTTGAGTGGTTCTGGCTGTTCACCTGTTAGTCAGTGTCTGTTATTTGATACACTAATTGCTGGCAGCATTTTGAAATCTTCCACCTTTTTCTGTAAAAAACACCAGACAGTAATGCAGTCATGGGTGAAAGGTAGGGAATATTGATAGGAAAACATCTTGTGATTGATGGAAAATGACTCACTGAGAAGGGATATGTTTAGCTTTACTACCTGAGTTGTGTGTGTGCTGGTAGAATGTCTAAATGCTGAAAATGCTGATGTTGATTGCACTTCTACTGCCCCTGGTGTATATGTTTATCTTGGTGAAAAGCAATTAGCAGATGAGATGTCAGTGATAGGCTAGTAAAGCCCCAGTCACACTGTCACGATTTTGGCTACGATAACCCACCGATTGATTGTGGACGTGTTAATCTTGATGAGTCGGGATGCACAGTGCCCCGATTGTGTCTTCCTACATATACCTGCGGTTGTAGGACGAGAGTACGAATATCACTGACACTTGTAGGTTTCTGCTACCGATTCACCATGGTTTTACCAACATATGATGCGATCTTTTACGGTTGTAATCCGCTAGCGTCAGGTATACGCTCCGGTAACAGACGATTACAGGCGATTGGTAACGTTTTTCCTAAGATTCATTATGATAAACCTACGAGCAGCCAATAATTATCATGCTTCAGTACGCTTCAAAGCGATTTTGACATCACGATGCCTCATGCATAATCGTGACACCAACGTAGGCAAATGTAGTGAGTGCGTAGTAACACCGCAATAAACCTTACAGGCAACGTGCCCCAATCGTTACGTTGTGCATTGTGTATATATTCGTGAGTAGTCATGATGGTTGTTGCTAAAGATCCTACTGGAATCATAACTGAACCGTATAAATCCGTACCATATACGAGGCAATACATACCATAACGTACTACTGTTGTGTAATATATATGTCATAAAATCGTTCACGATTAATCAAGATTAAAAATGAAAGGCCACGAATGCCTCAACGATGGCTGTAAGCATATCCAGATTGAGATACAATAGCACTAGGATTACCCTACGTTTTGGAAAAATAGGGGCGACGCTACGATAAGCCACGAATGTTTTGAACATGTTCAAAACTGTCGTAGCGCTTTCCAATCAATAACGATCCCCCAAGGTCCTTCAAGATTCACACAGATGACAGTATGTATGTGTCCACGCTTCACCAAGATTATGTAAGTCATGAGCAATCGTAGCAAAAATCGTGACAGTGTGACTGGGGCTTAAGGGAACACCATTAAATAGCTGTGAAATAATTGCTAGACCCAGACCTGTTCAAATATTTTTCAGATTTGGAGCTCAGAATATGCATAATTTTAATCTATAATGCAAAGTGAAGTTACTGGGTATTTCATCTTTGGTTATCATAGAATTGCACCATATTAGGTGTGTTTTCTGAGAGGTAACAAGAACAAGAACTGAGTCTTTTATAGGGATAGTGCTTTTGGTAATGCTAGGTTCTCACTATCGTGCGATCCGTCATGAACGCCACGATTGGCCATTAGTAGCTGATCATGGTATTTCTCTGAGATTTCAGACTTGAATACGATGTGATGCGATTCCATATGCTTTGGTACGATGTTTTGCGCTCTGTTGCGATCTGGTCACGATTTGTCAATTACAGGTGTCCAGGGTTCGCACAGACCTTGAAAAGTGCTTAAAAATAAAGGTTTACCTTGAAAAGTGCTTAAAAAAGATCGTGAGTGCTTAAAAGTGCTTATTTTCAACCATAGCCTTGAAAAATGCTTAGAAAGTGCTTGAATTAGGCTCGAAAAGTGCTTGAAAATGAAATGATCACAAAAGTGTTGAAAACAGATTCTTTCCAAGCTTTTAGCTAATTTCTCATGATATTAGATCACATTCATCGCTCCCCCTATCTAAGGAGATACCCAATGTTTGTGTTGTATGGTGTTTGCGGTACTGGTTTTGACGGGAATTACTGACTCGCTACAACAACAACTTTCTACACTCTTCAAGGACAAACAATAAAAACACAAAATGCCTGCAAATAAATGTTTATCAAAAGACTTGGGTGAATAAGTATCCTTGGGTGATAGAAGTTTCAAAGACCACGGCAAGGTGCAAACAATGCCAAAAAAATATTGAAATTGCCAGCATGGGCGAATCGGCTCTCAAGAGCCACCAAAACAGCGAAAACACAAGAGAAATTCTGGTAAGTTAAAACGAATGCAATAGTTTACACAGCAAAATATGCACATGCAAATAAATAAAAGCGTGTTTAAAATTACATACACACAAGCGTTCGCTATGTTTCACGTTTTCAATGGTGTTAACTTTAATTTCAAAACGAGGCTGAACTTTGGTTACGAATGGGAAGAGGTCTGTGTTTCATATAATTTATGAACATTATCGTACTGTTTATCATCAATTATGACAAATTTTAGCATGACTAATGGACAGACAGTTGTTATATCAACAAATTCATATAATTGGATGGAGGATTGAGCTGTTGTAATCTGCAAGTAAAATGTTGTATTTATATTGTATATATTTTCGCAACCCTACAAAACTGTCAACTATTTGACGTCATACATAAAATTTGCAAAGAAAATTGATGAGACAGAATTGAAACTGAAAGCTGTTTAAGATGTACTAGCATTGTGCTATCATATTAAGAGGTCATGTTGAACACTGTTTCTGTATTCCACATTTCATTAAAGTTGTGATGTTGAATATTGTTTTAATACCAGTATTTGTCCAGTCATGTAAGTGTTCATGATGAAAACTGTTTTCATGTAAGTGTTGATCTATTATATAAGTTTTCATGTTGGAAACTGTTAATGTCAATATTTGGCCTATCAGAGATTACGTGGTTATGTTGAAAACTGTTAAATGTAGCATTTGTCAAATTATTTAAGTGAACACTAAAAACTTGTCTAGTCATACTTTAAACTGATTTTGTGTAAGCATTTGTCTTATAAATATCTTATGAACCGTAGCATTGTTGATAAAATGTCTTATGTTGGCTACACATATTGAGTTGCTTTGTATGTACAAATATATCTTCATAAGAATTGTCATAAAATGTACCCAAAGAAATTGTTCTAATTTCAAAGCGACAAAGAGAAATAGTGCTTGAATTTCACTTTTTGACCTTGAAAAGTGCTTAAAAAGTGCTTGAATTTTGTTTGGAAATGTTTGTATGAACCCTGGTGTCGCGATCTGTAACGGTATGATATCCAGTTCAGATATGATTACAAACATTACGGTGGGATTGTTACGATGGAGTCCACGATTGGGTCGCGATCTGACACAATAAAAATGGGGTTGTCAGAATTAGGATGTTCTAGTACGTACAGATAAGTTCCGATACGCTTATCATGAATCAGTGAACTCCGTTACGATAGGATACGATTGTGGTCGCGATGTCTTTCACGATCATGATCGATGGAGATCCCGATTTCAGCTATGACTGGACCCGAGTGATATAAATTCAGCCCGACTGACTATTGATTTCATAGTTTCTTGAGATTGCAACACATCTTAACAGAGCATGGTGTTTTTTCTTGTCTACGATCAATCCCGATCACCATGGTTTGGATGCACGATTAGATACGATTTGTCACGCTTTTTTACGAAGCAGTTACGATGGACAATTAATCGCAGCTAATCATGTTAATTGTAAAGAATTTTTGAACCGTTCAAACTTTTTCTACGATTAACACTATTGCCTTGACTGACCTCAAGATCTCATAAGATCTGATAGGATCACCACGATTGGTCCACAATAGGAACCACGATTTCAGTCGTGACGCGAATCGTGATAGTGGGAACCTAGCATAAAGTATAAAAATGAGGTCTGCTGAACTACATAAATAATTATTTATTTTTCAATCTTGCCTTGTAAGTCTTTGCATTAGAAGAGCTGCTTAGACTGTGGTTTTTTACAGTTGCATGGTGGAGATCAATGCTGGTTACTTTGTTTTATGAAGCACCAGTGAACATTTACCACTGTTTGTTATAAATATGGGCCCAGCTAGCTCAGTTGGTAAAAAGAGCGCTGGACTTCCAATCCAGGGTTCGTGAGTTCCAGCCCCTGCCCGGCCACATAACTTGTGAGGGGATTGGTCATGACATAATTTGTATGGCCATTCTCTGCCTACCTCTGATTCATGTAGGGAAGTTGAGTTACTGGCATAAGTATCTGCACTTGCTACTTGTAAACCTCTAAGATCTGCAAAGCTTGCCCAGCAGGAAAAGTGTGAGTAGGTTAACTGACCACCATTATATGACTGAAATACTGTTGAATGCAGCGAAAAATCTAAACAAACAAACAGTTGCAGATATTTATACAAAATAGGTATTTGATCAAGGACCACATTTCTTTCACAATATGATTACTGTACATGTATCTATCAAAATAATATAATATTAAAAGAGTGCTTGTCTCAAAAACTATTTTTATGATGTATTTGTTTTCAGTTCAGCTTGTGGCGCGTCATGGGAAAACCGGACTTAATGCATGTGCGTAAAGTGTCGTCCCGGATTAGCCTGTGCAGTCCGCACAGGCTAATCCAGGACGGCACTTTCCGCCTACAGTGGATTTATGTTTAGAAGAGACTACCTTGAAACAGAAAATACCATACAAGCGGAAAGTGCCGTCCCGGATTAGCATGTGCAGACTGCACAGGCTAATCCGGGACGACACTTTACGCACATGCATTATGACCGGTTTTCTCATGACGCGCCACAGCTTAATGTTTACTGGGAATTGCACAAAAACAATATACTTCAGGCCTTTAATTGTTTTTGGCACAATGTAATGGATGCTGATTATTGCGCGTATGCTGTGAATATGTTGATTATACTGTATGTAAGCATTCAGAGGTCTGCAAAAGTCATTACATCACATTCCTCATGGAACAGGAGCATTTATTTGAAGTTTTGTTGATGAATGCCAGCATAATTTACAAACTAGTGCTTGTTATGTCAGAATAGTTGTGTAATATTTACTCTGAGATTGTTTAAAACTAGAATTCTGGTAGTTCTTTCTGCAAGCTCTGGCATTTCCATGATTTAATTCTTCCGTTTGTAGACATAACATGTACTTGTGAGAAGAATATGAACATGAATCTTTATTTGGATACAGAAGAAATGTATATACAGTTTGTATAGAAAGATATTAATATGTCTGCCAGAGAATAATGTAACGTGGTTCCGGACTGCAAGACGAAACACCCAATATCACATCCTGTACCCGTCCATCTTACAACACTATAATTGCTAGATGTAACTTAAGGTATATTGAATTAAATACTTATTTGATCAATGGCGATGGATATGACAACCAAAACATACCTGTACATAAGAAAAATATGCATAAACAAAGTAGCACCGACTTTCCATCTGCCATTTTGGCACTGCGTTAGACCCGCTGCACTGCGTTAGAGTTTACCCTACAGGATACAGGGCGTGAATATACTAGATTCTATATTTTGGAAACAAGCGCCACTCCAGGCTCAAGACAAGATGAAAAAAACACACTCCACGTTATTGTTAATTGTGGATAATGTACCCATAGCATTATCTTTGGTATGAAAATAATCATAATATTTAAAGTATTAGTATTTTAATATGAAAGCAGCATGCACTGTGAGTAGTTGAAAATACAAAATACAAAAATTGCAAAATTACAGTAGTTGCCAATGGCACTGTGCAACCAGAATATACTGCCTGTCTCCATTAGAATTTCAACTGCAAATGCATTTCATATGTGGCTTGGAAACCACAATTTCCCTTGACATGTATTTGTGTGCCATTGAGTCATTGAATGGTCTGTGGAATTTATGAGCCAAGAAAACAGGCATGCTCAAAGTCATGGAATTATGGGAAAGCCTCTAAAACAGCTGTGGCAAAGTGCACAATTAACCCAATTTCACACACCACAACTCTGAAGTAATTAATGATGGTTTCTCTGGCAAATGACAGTTTAAAACAGCTTGAGAGTGTAACTAGGCATTTAAATTAACAAACATTTTACTTTATGTAACTACCATGAATTGCAAGAACTATTCTAAGCTTGTCTGTTTCATGTGTGTTCAGAAGGAAATGTTGCACAAAGTTTAACAGTGAGACCCAACCTCAACCTTGTGAAAACCTGAACAGATGTTTTGCTCCCAATTTTTGTCCTAAAAAAAGTTACTTTCTTAGTTTGTTTTTGTTGTTTGCTTGTTTTGTTCACTAGTGTCAAGCTCGGTGTCTGAAGTGTTTTTACAAAATCTTGGTAAGAGACAATTCCCCAACTTGTTCAGTGTTAATGCAATCCTGGTCTGATAAATTTGAATATCTGGCATTTCTACAAGCACTGAAGAATAAGACATATTTTGCTTGGAACTTTGTATCTAAGATTAATTATACCGTAATCATCAAGTGTATCAGAAATGATTTTATCAGATATGTCATATATCTTCCTGATAAAAGTAAATATTCTTGATGGTGAAATGTTCAATCCTGATCCACAAGGTATACAGATGATGCGTGTTAAAGGGGCATATGGATGGTATTTTGCATAAATATAGACACATATTAAAAGGAGATAATTTCCTATTTTACTTTCATGTAGCAGCAATATACTAATAAAATCATGGAATAAACAATTATATACCTGATCCACAAGGTATACAGATGATGCATGTTAAAGGGGCATATCAATGGTATTTTGCATAAATATAGACACATATTAAAAGGAGATAATTTCCTATTTTACTTTCATGTAGCAGCAATATACTAAGAAAATCATGGAATAAACAATTATATACCTGATCCACAAGGTATACAGATGATGCATGTTAAACGGGTATATCGATGGTATTTTTGCATAAATATAGACACATATTAAAAAGAGATAATTTCCTATGTTGCTTTCGTGTAGCAATATATTAATGAAATCATGGAATACAAAATTATATACCGGTATAAAGACAAAAATAGTTTTTGGAATTCATGGTTCCAGTAGGTTTCGAACTGACGCCTACACAATTGTGCACTTCAATAAAAATCTTCCCTAAGCTTTGCCGCATAAATCTATGGCTTGCATGCTCATAATGGTACATCATGTACCCACAAAGTATCATTTATGACCACTCTTTACATTAAAAAATATATACCATAATTTGTCAACTGTTTTTAGAAGCAAGGCCATTATATTTAACAATGCTTCAGTTTTAATTCCCTATAAATGAAATCTATAAGCTCCACTGGCCGATGGCCAGTGAGCTTATGGCATGGCTGTTCGTCCGTCGTGCGTACATGGGTGCATTAAATTTTCCTTTAAATTACAATTTTGATGAAACTTCACAGAAATGTTCCTTAGGTGGTCTTCTACCAAAGTTGCTCAAATTGTTCCGGTCTGCTGTACAAGGTGACCACCAGAGCTTTAATTAGAAAAATCTTTGAACAACATCTCCTAAACCTCAGTGTAGATTTCAAATAATTTCACATGAATGATCATTGGGTGGTCCTCTTCCAAAGTTGCTCAAATAGTTCCACTCCGTCGAAAAACATGGCCGCCAGAGCCAGGGGGCGGAGCCATTTTTATTCCCCCGAAGGGAACTTCGTGGGCGTATAGTAATCGCATCGGCCGTTTGTCTGTCCGTCACGCTTCTTGTGCGGAGCATGACTCCATTAGTATTGAAGGGATTCAAATGAAACTTCATATAATGATAGAGGACAATGAGAGGAAGTTTAGAGTACAAGGACCACAACTCTTTCTTCAATATTTACAGAGTTATTGCCATTTGTTGAATTTTCTTGTGCGGAGCATATCTTCAGTACGAAGGGATTCAGATGAAACTTCATATAAAGATAGAGACAATGAGAGGAAGTGCAGAGTACAAGGATCACAACTCTTTCTTCAATATTTATGGAGTTATTGCCCTTTTGTTTCATTTCCTTATGTAAAGCATTAATATTCTTGTGCGAAACATAACTCCATTAGTATCGAAGGGATTCAAATGAAATTCATATAATGATAGAGGACAATGAGAGGAAGTGCAGAGCACAAGTAGCATAACTCTTTCTTCAGTATTTACAGAGTTATTGCCCTTTGTTTAATTTTCTTATGCAGAGCATAACTCCATTAGTGTTGAAGGGATTCAAATGAAACTTCGAATAATGATAGAGGACAATGAGAGGAAGTGCAGGGCACAAGGACCACAACTCTTTCTTCAATATTTATGGAGTTATTGCCCTTTTTTCTTGTGCGAAGCATTATTTTTCTTGTGCGGAGGATACTATCATTAGTATTGAAGGGATTCAAATGAAACTTCATAGAATGGTAGTGAACAATGAGAGGAACTGCAGAGTACAGGAACCATAACTATTTCTTCAATATTACAGAGTTATTGCCTTTTGTTTAATTTTCTTGTGCGGAGCATAACTCCATTAGTATTGAAGGGATTCAAATGAAACTTCATATAATGATAGAGGACACTGAGAGGAAGTGCAGAGTACAAGGACCATAACTCTTTCTCCAATATTTATTGAGTTATTACCCTTTGTTTATTTTTTGTGCAGAGCATAACTCCATTAGTATGGAAGGGATTTTAAATAAATCCACATATATTGATAGAGGACATTAAGAGGAAGTGCAGATTACAAGGACCATAACTCATTCTTCAATAATTATGGAGTTATTGCCCTTTGTTTTTTTGTGCAGATAATTACTACCTTAGTATTGAAGGAATTTACAATAACACCACACATATTGATAGTGGACATTGAGAGGAAGAGCTGAGTACAAGGACCATAACTCTTTCTTCAATATTTATGGAGTTATTGCCCTTCAGATAATTTTTTAGTGCAGTGCATAACTCAATTAGTATTAAAGTGATTTAAAATAAAACCACATATATTGATAGAGGATGTTGAGAGGTAGTGCAGAGTACAAGGACCATAACTCTTTTTGTAGGAAGCATCATTTTTGCCAACATGTAACTGACATTGTGTTGCCTTGCTCTGAAAAGCATATGCTTCAGGGGCATACATCACATCCTGTGGCAAGAAGTTTCCTTATATGACTATATTGAAAACTTTGAAAATCTTCTTGTCAGGAACCACTGGTTGTATTTCGAAATAATTACACAGAAATGTTCTTTTGGGGGTTCTCTACCAAACTACTTCGATAATTTTTATTCGTTCAATAATCATGGCCTTTTCTCCTTGGTGTATCAGGTCCTTTTGCTTCTGACATTCCTTACTTAATAAGCCAGTGGAGCGATACAGGAACCCGTGTGCCTCTTGTTTTTGCAAATGTTTTGTCGACCTACCGTCGATATGTCCCTTTAATGTCAAAAGTAAAATCTATTAATGCTTAGAAGCATATTAAGTTTTTCACAAAGGCAATTACTATAATAAAATTCTGTAAATAATGATGATTGATTCCATTGATTTCCTTCAAGGTTACAATACTGTATAAAATTACTGCTATGGTAAATTTTGAACCAAGCTTTCTCAGATTGTTAGTTTTATATAGGGGGGCTTGTAAGGTTGTCTTGCTCTCTTGCTCTCAAGTAATAATGTAGGAATTCAGACTTGCTTGGCGCATCTGCTAATTTTGATGACTGGGGGGAAACTTCCTCCTCCAACATCATTTGAATAGTATTGTAGTTTTAGTATGGATTGAATCAGTGATCGACACAGTCAAGCACACGTTTTCAACGACCCGTCCCACCTTCTTGCCATGCTACATGACTGCAGTCAGTTCTGATTACTCTCTGACTGATATTAGTTGTTAGAAACACTCCAGTTGTGTGTTTGGGAGATTACAACTATTAAAACATGTATATTCTTGAACCTCAGCCAGAATTCAGGCTATTTGGAAGCAATGGGGCTTATCAGTTAAATGCTTTCTGTCTGTTTAATACCTTTATTTTTTTCAGATTTTTCAGACATATTTGCTCATTTAAAAAGATGTGGTAAATTAGAGTGATATTTTAGTTCAGTATTTTAATATGAATGAAGTTTTTCATCTTATTGAAATTGTAACAAAGTATCGTAACCAGATATGAACGCCAGGGGCTGTGTATAAATGCACATCCGAGAATAAAGTTGCTCCATCAGGTCAAGAAATGCTTCCCTTTCTGGAATTCTCCCAATCAAATTATTAATAAAACTGCTTCTGTCGTCCATTATTTCTCTATAGAACATTCAATGTAAATAATGTCTGTCTGAAATCTAGTCATACAATTCATCCCATTATGAATGTTCCTTAAGAATACATTGCAACATCCCAAATAGTCTTCTTCCATCTCATGTCTATTTTATGCTGGTTTGCTGTTAGTAATCTATCATTCTGTATAATATATTGTGGTGTGTATAAATGTTTAATGCTGATCATTCCACAGGGTTGGCTATGATGTCCCCTTTATGCTGGATTGCTTGGGAAATAAAACAAACTGATAAGAAACCACCAGATATTGCATGGTCAATTAGCACATTGTATAAACTTTAACCACTACTTCTTCCATGACCATTTCTCTAAGTTATCCATTATATCAATATCTGTATCTGAAAAGTACATAATGCTTTTGGAATATGTAACTTGCTGCAAGTACACCATTGTTCTATGCATTTACATGAGGCCGAGCTAGTTTGTTTCTGTGTCAAAGCATACCAGTTGTAGTGCTGCAAATTGTTGTTTTTAGACTGTTGGCGCAAGCCAACAGAATTTAGTTGGTGTATTCAGAAATCTGTCTTGAGGTAACTACTTCTTTACTTTGCAGGCTACGAGTCAGTAAATTGATAAATCACTGCGCTTCGCTCGCTGAGCAGTGAGGCTTCCTGTTATCGATGCTACTTTCTATGAATAGATGACAAGAAATAGATCCGACTTTAAACACTAATAAACAACAATAACAATCCATTTATTCCACATCTACAAATGAATTCATGTTATGTATATTCACATAGGTATGATAGCGAATTTGTTTATGCTGTTTACTGGTTAACTGCGTATTACATCATATTGCGTAAGTTACACAACAGTGTATTGAGTCAGTACATATAGCGGAGCGATCGTAACCACTCGATTGACAATTGCTTTTGTTTTTTACGTATGCATAAGAATAATGGAAAAGCATTGTATTTCTAAAGAGAGTTTTGAATGTATTTAACTAATTAGGGCCCCGCACATTTTTCCGGGTGCCCATAGTAATCACCCTGTCTGTCCGTCTGTCTGTCCACATTTTTCATGTTTTTCTTTCATAACTTCAAAACCATTTTCAGCTATTAATTTGAAACTTCATGGGTGGATAGATCTCATTAAGGAGAAGTGCAGTGCACAAGAACCATTACTCTGCACTTCATGGTTCTGGAGTTATTGCCCTTTGTTAATTTTTCATACTTCGTTTTTGCCTGGAGCATAACTCTTAGACTATAAGAGGTATTAACTTTAAACTTCATAGGTGGATAGATCTCACTGTGGAGAAGTGCAGTGCACAAGAACCGTTAGTCTGCACTTCATAATTCTGGAGTTATTGCCCTTTGTTAATTTTTCATTTTCAGGCTGATTCAACTTTTGGTTTCAACTCTCTAACTTGAGATCGAATTGAAATATTTTAATGGAACTTCATCCATAGATATGGCTTGGAATTACATAGGGGATCACTGTCAAGGTCGCCGTTACAAAAAATAGAGAAACTCGAGAACGAATTGAGCTATTATAAATCAACTTCATACATAGATACCTTTTATAAAGACATTGCTTGGGATTGCATAGGGGGTGGGTGGGATCAAGGTCAAGGTCACCATTCCTTAAAATAGAACAACTGTTCCTCACCTTCACACATGCTATCATTCGGGGCCCGCTGCCACTCCTGTGACAAAGCTCTTGTTTGACTTATTTTTATTTAAATTGGTATATACCGGACATTGCGCTTGTGATAAAAAAAAACACTGAATATTGATTCGAACTTAAACAGTTCATCGACTATTTTTACCCGTTGTAGATTGACATATATGCATATAACTCTGTTTGATTTTAAAATAGTTTGCACAAAAATATTTGCCTCCCACGAATTACATAAAAATAATAATAGGAATGTCGTAGATAAATAGCATTGAATTAGATGCGCGCTATATTAGTTTTAATTTGCAAAAAAACAGTGATCTGGATCCCCATTTCAAATAAGTCAATTACCAGCTTATACCAATTTCTTTTAAGGTGAGTGTATAGTTATGAGTTTCGAGATTTTTTTTGTAGAAATGATATAAAACAGGTGACTTACTTTAATACATTTTCCTTATGATAAAAATTCTCTCATTTGCTCTTAGTTTCTTTTCTCGTCAACAATCTTTCTACACTGTCAGTGTTTTGATTGTAACACGAAGGCGTTGTGCATTTAATATTGGAAAATACCCATAATCTCATTTAAATCTTTTTGTCACTAACAAAATGTTTTGTTTCTGAAAACAGTTTTCTGTTTGGTTTTTTCTTGTAAATTAAATACTTAGAAAGCTCCAATACTGCACTGTTTCATTATATCTGTTACATTTTAGAACACTCTAACTTCTAATCAGAAATACATGAAGCACAAAATTTCTCAGGGTAACTTGAAAATCAAGTGGAATGTTATCATCCAATCTGTAAAATACCATTGCCAATCTGTAAAAACATACTTGAGCAATAATGAGGAAGAACAGCCTCTGCAACTGGTGTTCATAATTGGGTGAACTCTGAAAGAGGATCTTGATTAAGAACTTGGTGAAGAAATACAGTGTTCAATTGTATAATGTTATTTGTTTGTAAAAATTGTCCTCATGTTACAAATGTAGCTATGCTTTTACTCCAGGCTGCCATTTTAATTGGAGCACAATGCCAGCTCCTATAGTCGGTTAAATTTTTTTGATAATGAGGGCATAAAATAATTACTGAAAACAGGGGGAATCATGATTTTCTGTTTATAAACATGCTGCAGTCCTGCAGTCGTCTGCATTTATTAATCGTCTGAATTACCTGTATTGACTGGTCCATTTTTAAAACGGTTCACGTTTGCATTTATACGGACTGTAGTGTTGCCATGCTCGCATGGTATTGTATGTACAATGATAGTTTATAACCACTAAATGTTATTTCTTAATTCTTGCCTGCATCAATACAGTTTTATAAGAATCCCACACCCACATCCCACACACATGGGCACAGTTTATGTCTGCTAAATAACAAAGTATGTTCCTTGGCAATTAAAAACATATTACAAGCCAATTAAAATGTCTGTTTCAACACTATGAGAAGGAACATTTTACTTGCTATGAGAATACTTAACCTAAATGTATGTGGCACTTGACCCACAAAAATACAACAATGCTTGAACATTAACTCCTGGCTGTGACTTAGACCATGACTTTGAGGAATTGTATAAGAGTGTAGTTTCCTGATTGTCTTGCAGTTTGGAAAACAAAGTTTGATGCTTGTTTAAACTTAACTTAAAACAGCTTCCTGAATTGATGGGTTTTCGATAATTGATTTATCATAAATTTTAATTTCTCGCCTTTTTGTTTGGCTTTAGAAGTTGAACGTTTAAAGGGTTTGGTCGTGCTAATAATGATTAAACGCTCTCCTTGGCGATTAAGGGTTCGTATTATAACTTTCAAAAGCAACACCTCTTCGTGGGATGTGGGTAAATCTAAAAGCTTCCAACATATTAATTTGAAACTAAGACATATTGCTCTAATGTAATTTTTATATGCTTATTTATGGATATTACTAAGGACGATAAAGTGAAGCTTAGATAAAATTGATATAAAGTAAGGTGTAATCAAGTTATAAAGATAATATAAGTTGGACTCATGATCTTCAACCTTAAACCAAAAAATGATACATGTAACATTCTTATATGATATATGATTTTGGACTAGTTGTACTAGCCATTTGTGAGAGCAATGACCTCAACTGTCTGACTCATTCAGGTGCAAAGGCTTATCAGCAGACTGAAGTACAAAATTATATAGCCAATAGTTTGCCAGTGAAATCACTGTGCTTCATTACAAACTGGCCGTTAGACAATTGCACCCAACCACATCAAATACATGTGAAATGGAGGTAATAATGCAAGAACTGATTTGCCTGTCATAGATAAGGGCTGATGAATGGATTTAATGTACCTGGGTTGAGTGAGTACATGGGGGGAGGAAGTGTCTACCTGAAGGCCATGGTTTTGGCTGGCATCTGATCTGTGGATTTTTTCCCAGCACTAATGTTGTTCATTTTGTTTGTTTGTGTTGTTAAGCACAATGGCTGTCTTGAAATGTGATCTCTGTAACAAATATTTGAATTGAGTGACATTTATTGGTCTAAAATCTGATTTTGACTATGAGTTCCACCTGTTCATCCATGCTTGAGTTTAATTCATGTACTCATAAATGTACTCTCCAGTCTGTGATCAAATTAAGTTTTGTTGAAATTCAAACCACTCCCCATGAATTCACACACATTTATGTACCAAGAAGTTCATTGTTCACACATATTTTGACCAGGAACTCAAAAGTTATCAATTAACACCCACTTATTGACAATTAGGTAGTCAAGAAAAAGCCAAGTGTTAATGCACTTATTTTTATGGAAGACCAAAGTGTGACAGACAACCAAAATGTCAAAAATAAGGGAAGTTGTATTCATTTTGCAAGTAATCAGGTATGTTTGTCATTATGATGGTTATGGCATTCCCAGAAACCATAAAACATAAACATAACCTTCTGCTTGTTTTTAGCTCACCTGAGAATGAAGAGCTATTGGTATAGGGGACCTACGGCGTCGTCCGTATGCTGTGTACAATTTGGACCGTTATAGCGATAAAGACTACATTTTTTTTATTCAATCTTAACCTTACTTGCACAGTTTGTGTATGACCATACAATCTCGGTTGGTATTGATAATGGACCAAATATGACCAGAAACCTTAGAGTTATGGCCCCTTGTTTGTGGGAAAAAATGCAAAAATTGCCTTTTTCGTTCATAGAGACTTCATTTTTCTAACAATCTTGACCAAACTTACACAGTTTGTGTATTATCAAAAGTTCACAGTAGCAGTCAACATTGGGCTGGATTGAGCCACAACACCAGAGTTATGCCCCCTTTTTTTGTTGAAAAAAGGCAAAAATTGCCATTTTACCTTGATTAAGACATCATTTTTCTTGACCACAGTTTGTGTGTGACCAAAAGATTTGAGCCAAAAATGGGTAAGGTTAGGCCACAGACACCGGAGTTATGTCCCCTTGTATTTGGAAAAAAAGGGAAAAATTGCCTTTTTTGTTCATAGAGACTTTATTTTTCTTCCAATCTTTACCAAACTTACACAGTTTGTATGTGATCATACGACTGCAGCGGAAGCCAACAATGGGTCAGATTGGGCAACAAACTTCAGAGTTATGGCCCCTTTGTTAGTGAAAAAAATACAAAAATTGCCTTATTCATGCATCGAGATTTCATTTTTCATTCAATCTTGATAAAACTTGTTTTAAAACAAATGTTTTGTATGTCCATAAGATGTCAACACAAGCAGCAAATGAGACAGGCCACGAACACAGCAGTGATATCCCCTTAATTGTAAAAATTAATGCAAAAATGAATTTGTTGCAAGACGGGGACTTCATTTTCAACCAGTCTGGACCAAACTTGCACCATTTGTCTATGACCATAAAATCTAAAGCGAATTTCAATATAGGACGGGTAAATGGCAATACATTCTACTCTTTGAAATAAGCTGGCTAGCATGCCATGACCTTTGCGCAGTGGTCACCATTATCTTTGAGCACTGCAGCATTAACACTATTCCTCCGAAATTGCCTGCGAAAAGTTAAATACCATTGTTGAGAAAATATATCCAGGTCCTTACTTGTTCTATGTATGAGAGTAAATCAGCTAGACAAATTATTTAAGGACATTATGGCCTTCATTCCCACAAGCCTTTCACAGCAATAAGGCTTTCATCTTTGCCAGTACTCTGGTGAGCCATTTTGGCCATCATGGCCCGCTTGTCTAATACAGTTCACAATATGTTTTTCTCATACATGGGTGAAAAATATCAGTATTAATATTGATTTCAGTATTTTTGTCCAGCACACTTGAAAGCCGCAGTCCATGGAATCTAATTCAAAACATCGTAATTTTGGCAATAATTCTTATGAACGTTAATGGTGTTTATTCAATTTAAAACTGTTTTTTATTTACGAAAGGAATTTTATACTCTCTTAGTTAGAACACGCTTGGTACGAAAGGAATATACAATAATGTACATGCTGATCTACTCCAGAGGCATCCCCAGCTGTCGCAATCAGAAAATATATGATAAAATAGTTACCATGACGTTATTATTGCACCAATTTCAATTAAGTCTTTTGTATTTTGATCGTTAAAATGTCCATTTAAAACAGTTTCTGCAGTTTTAGTTTTATTAACATATTTCTGGACTGGCGCTTTAAGAAAAACAACATATTCAGTATATAGAAAACATGTTTTCAATATTTTCAGAAATCTGTACTTGCACTCATGCGCATATGATAGGCTGTTTTATGTTCGTTTGTCAAAATAAGTAAGTTTAAACTATCCTCCGGTGTATTTCAGGTTCATCAACCACACTGGGGAGGTGACGTTCTCATGTCGGGTGATCCACAGCCTGCCCCTGCTCATGTCCGCCATCCAAGTGCTCTTCCAAGGCCGTATGACCGCCGTCGCTCACTTGGTCGGCTCCGACCAGATACCCCTCCCAACACAGGTATGCTTGTGATGATGTTTTTAAATCATTTCATAGTCAGCTTTGTGAATAGGCAGACTGAGAGGGAATCGGAAGCGGCGAACGCCACCCATAAAATAGTCAAAACTGACAATAACTTATAATCACTTAGACATGCACCCTTCGTGAAATATGTTATGTTTAATCAGCATTCTCATCATGTTGTTAGCCTTGTACACATCAAGAATCTCTTCAAAAAGTTAAACCATGATAATATAATTGTCATTGGTTTGCAAAATACATATGGTAATTTATCATGTATAGGGTGGTAGGATTTGAATTGTTCCGCACTCTCTAACTCAAAATTGTGTATCCGCACCTGAAAACCATATTGATGCACAATCAATCTTTAGTTTGGTCCAAAGTTTACCATTCCAGAAATGTCAGTCATAGCTACATGCCGTATAGACCACACAATTTTAATACTGCTAATAATTTGCACAATAAATGGTTGGATTTTCAAGTCATTGTATATTGACATATTAGCTCACATATTATTGATCTAGCTAACATAAACAAGCTAAGCTGGCTGTTGTTGGTCAACTTGTGATCACAGGTCCTGCTAATTAAAGGTAAAAGGGAAAATAAAGGAGGCGCATATTGGGAAAACCGGACTTAATGCATGTGCATAAAGTGTTGTCCCGGATTGTCCCGCACAGGCTAATCCAGGACGGCACTTTCCGCCTACAGTGGATTTATGTTTAGAAAAGACTTCCTGAAATAGAAAATACCATAAAAGCGGAAAGTGCCATCCCGGATTAACCTATGCAGACTGCACAGGCTAATCCGGGATGGCACTTTACGCACATGCATTAAGTCTGGTTTTCCAACGACGCGCCTCAAAGTATTTTGGAGGGGCTTTAAATATTAGTAGTGAATACTGGAAATATAGGTCCTGCTATGGCTATGCTTTGCTGAAGTTGAATCATTATTTGTTCTTTCTAATGCTATGTTGCCACTATCATGATTCGCGCCACGATTGAAATCGTGGTATTAATCGTGGAACAGTCATGGTGATCCTATCAGATCTTATTAGATCTTATCAGATCTTGAGGTCAGTCTTGACAATCGTGTTGATCATAGAAAAATTTTGAACGGTTCAAAAATTCTCTACGATTAACGCGATCAACTGCAATAAATTGTCCATCGGGATCATCGTATCAGATCTTACTGCATCGTAACAAAGCGTAACAAAGCGCAACAAATCGTATCTAATCGTGCATCCAAATAGTGGTGATCGGGATCGATCGTAGATGAGAAAAAACACCACTGTTAATATGTGTTGTGATCTCAAGAAACAATGAAGTCAATAGTCAGTCACGCTGTATTTATATCATTCGGGTCCAGTCGTAGCTCAAATCTTGATCTCCATCGGTCATGATCGTGAAAGACATTGCGACCACAATCGTATCCTATCGTAACAGAGCGCGTGGATTCATGATAAGCGTATCAGACCTTATCTGTACGTACTAGAATGTCCTTATTTGGGGAACCCGATCGTGATGATCATGTCAGATCGAGACCCGATCGTGGACAAGGTTGAAACAATCCCAGCGGTACATATGTTATCGTATCTAAACTGGAGATCAGATCGTGACACCTGTAATTGACAAATCGTGACCAGATCGCAACAGAGCGCAAAACATCGTATCAAAGCGTATGAACTCGCATCACGTGGTATCCAAGCCTGAAATCTTAGAGAAATACCACAATCAGCTGCGACTGGTCAATCGTGGCGTTCGTGACGGATCGCACGATAGTGGGAACCTAGCATAAAGAAAACACTGCAGACATACTAAGAGGCAAACAGCTTAAGGACATTGCTTATGAACCTAACATAAAAGTCATATAGGATTTTCAGAATACAAATTACTGAATGTGATGTTATTTCAGCTGTCAGATTCCAAGAAGACATTTTCGTTGAACCCTGGTGATGGCCAGAGAGGGATTGTGATCAAGAACCAGACCGGGGACTGGGGACTGATAAGGGGCCAATGGACGGGCTTCAGGAAACACCAGCCTGCAGTCGCGGGTATGCGTGCTATGATATATACTGTGGCTAACAGCATGGTGTTTCCTTAATCTAATAGAAAACAGTCAAGTAAAATAATATTCGCTGTTCTCAAAGGTTAGACTAAGACTAACTACAAGACAACTAAGATTTATCTGAGGTATAATGTGTACATTAAAGTACAATAAGCAATCATCTTAACAGTACCGAAGATTAATTCAAATCAGCTTTAATAATCATAATTATTTACTTTGTAGAAGGAACACTATTGCATATCAGTATTTGAATCTTTAGATGTTTGTATTAAACAGGCACTAAAGTATTACACATATTTTTAGAGGACACGCGTTTTATATAATACATCAGCTGTGTATAATTAATTACCTATGATCCTATGATGTATTTTCTGTTACTGTCTATGTTTATGTCTGTGATTTGACTATTTTCAGCTACCAAAGGAAAGAAGGCCAAGAAGGAGGTCCCCTGGTGCCCAGGTACAATGTCTGTATCCTTTTACAAGTGTTCCACGGGCGCCTGGCAGCATCTGACGCTGCCGTACCAGCAGGACAACTTCAAGTTCAACATTCAGGATGCCAGTGTGGACCTGCGTACTGGAACTATTGAGATCGGCAGCGAGTCCAATGAGGTGGCAGAGAACCTGGCGACTGCTTTCTCTGTGGCCCTGCTGCATGTACTGCTGCAGCCCCGCTACCAGCCCCCTCCGCCCCCAGAGCCCGTCCCTGTCACGGTTGAGGCCCCACCTCCATCACCGGCCCCTGCTGCTGCCGAGAAGGAGAAACCGGTTGAAAAGAAACCAGCTGATGAGAAACCAGATGAGGAGAAACAAGAAGAGTGCAAGGAGGAGAAAGCACCAGGTAACCAAGAATGTAAAAAAATAAATGCTTATATATTTACTACCTTTTTACTGCTTTATACAGGTTATTGTAGTTGTAGCTGAATCTGCACAGTTTTCATATTTTAAAACATCTCTATGAACAGGAGATGGTCAGGAAGTGCCAGAGGGTGAAGCTGCAAAGGCTGAGGCCCCAGAAGCTGCGGAAGAGAAGCCCCAAGCTGCAGAGGAGAAGCCCCAGGAGCTTGCAACACCTAAGACTCCCAAGAGCCCTGCCAGGTCTGAGCCACCCCCCACCCCTAGCAAGAAGGTCAAGGAGATTCCACCAATACCAACCTTTGATCTTGGGCTGGTCATTGCAGCAGGTATACGGGCATTTGATAATTGATTTGAATGTCTGGACTTTGGTCTGTTTGTTTGTTTGAAATTTTCGCCGTATTTAACAGTATTTCAGTCATATAACGGCAGTCAGTTTTAGTTAACCTGCTCACACTTTTCCTGGGCAAGCTTAGCCGATGTAAGTGGTTTACCAGTACCAAGTGCACATACTTATACCAGTACCAGACAACCGCCCTACTTGAATCAGAGGTAGGGGGAGAAAAGCCGTAGAAATTATTTCCTGACCAACAAGTTATGTGGCCTGGTTGGGGCTCAAACTCACTAACCCTGGATTGACAGTCCAGCACTGTACCAACTGAGCTAGTAAGGCCCAGCCTAAATGTGAGGACTATACAACACGATATAGAACAAAGGCTTATTTTACATAATCCACAAACCATAATACTGTTATTTTGTCCTTTCATTTTCATTGTTGTGTGGCATTTTAATTGAGTTCCCCTATTGGTTTTGCGATGTATTGATTCATAATGTTTCGTCTGGAAAACAAAACGTGAATACTAAGGGTCCGGGTTTTGTTTGCAGGTTACTGTGTTGACAATGCCACTAATGAGCACATTAGGAAGCAGTACGGGGAGAATGCCTGTGCCGGGTGTGTAGCTGTGGGGATGGATGTCGGCATCGGACACTTCGGGGACGCTGTTGCCAATACAGCAGCTGAAAATGAGGTATGAATCGCATACCTGCTCACCAAAAGAACAGTCATTCTTTAAGTGTATCATAGTAACCTAGAAAGCTCTTCGGGAATGAAGCTCGTTCCTTACAGTATTCTGGATCCAGATGGTGATCTGGATCACCACCAAAGTCTAATTATTCATTGGCCCATTTTAATCCAAGCTTATTATTAAATTTACCAATTAAGTATTTATCACTCTTAAGGCAAAGTTATTAATTAATAAATAGACAAACCAAAGCAGGCAAGAACATAACCTTGTTTGCAGAGGTAATATATATTTTAAATGACTATATACTTGTCTACTAGGCAAAGTGTAGTAACAACTCAGCATTAGTAAGATTTTGTTTGAGCATAACATTTGTGGTTAGTATGGATGAGGTTGAAAGGAAATTCTTTGTTTTAATACTATTGTGTATAACTTTGATTGAATAAGAACCTATTTCATTGATTGACTGAAGTTATTAGGTTTTACCAGTTTATGGTATGGATAGTATGTTTAGTAACATCCATAAAAAAAACACTGAATGCAGGTGGAACCATTTTTGACTTGCCAGAATATTTGTAGGTTGCTGACACTGCTGATGCCGGAGAGGCCATGGATGGAGGTGAGAACAATGGTGATGGTAACGAAGCAGTGGAGACAGGGGGAGATGTTGCCAACCAGGAAGTTGCCACGGAGATGGGAGCTATGGATGGAATGGGCGGGGACGCAGGGGCTGCTGCCTGTGGGGCTTTCTAAGGGCCCATGTTAATATGGCTTGCAGGATCCAGACACAATCATTGTTCAGATTTTTCTAATATTTAAAGGCATAAGCTAATGCAATGAGTTATATTATGGAGTTGTCGAGGTATTAAAATGTGTAAATATTACCATTTTTGTTCATTGATTTTTATATTTAGAGCAATAAGATTTTGTATTTACATTTGTGGATCAAACATGTTATTTATTATATAACCAAAAATTTCATACTGTTTATAAACAAGTGTATAAGTGTATAGCATTCTCTCATTCATTATCTAGTTCCTGAGGCAAAAAGTTCTAACACAATAATAAGGATGGACATTATTTTCTAAAATCAACGTTTGAAAATTGCCAAATGAAAATGGGACTTGCATAGACACCAAAAACATTACTGGTATTGACTACTAGCCATCTTGTTATATAGGAGCTTGGTGACCAGTACATTTAATGCATTAACAGTATACCATTGTCATAGTATGTACCGGTAGTAGTTCTTTATTAGTTATGCTTGATAACCGTAATTTCTTCTGGCAGTATTGCCTGGTTAGATGAACTGTTAATTGCGATATATATCTAACCAGATTTTTTGTTCAAGATACAGATTTTCTGGATTTTACTCTATAAACACATAAAGAACATTGATATGATATTTAGTTACTGGTATAATTTTGAATGATTTTGATCATTTTTCTTTGCAGTGGTTTTGTATATAATTATTATGTGTGATGTTTATATGATAAATACAGTCAAATGATGAGTGAAATGCTAGTCAAGGGAAAAGTGGATGTATTTTGCAATTTTATAATCATAGCTGTAGTGGTTTTATGTATGATACATTTTGTATGCCTGATGAGTTTACATGTTTTCTTAAAATTAAATCAAAATGTTTTTTATACAAAACTAAACCTTTTGATATATATTTCTATTAATTCTTTTTACTTACATGCTTTTACAAAATATTTTTTTATTCAACACTCTAATCTTTCATCTCTAGTCTTAAAGTTTGTGCCAGTCTTGTTGCAATTTTGTTTCTGATCTCTTTTTTGTAATTTTGATTTGTTAATTATTTTTATATTGCTTTATCATCTTTTTTATTTTGTTTTTATTATCCTATATGTCTCTTATGATATTTTTGACATTTATTGGTAGTTATGTATCTTGTAATATTATTTTGTTCCCTAAAGGTCAACATTCTGTATAGTTTACTTTCTGTTTTGTTTAATTTTACACCTAGGGGGCAATATATTAGACGATAAAAGCTGCTTTATACAAAATTTCATTTGTATCTCGAGCATTAAGGCATTCAATGTTATAGATTAAGTACATCTGACCTCATTCATTGCTTGAAAATATAAATTTGCATTGATAAAACTGTAAACAATATTTCTAAGATATTTAGTTGTCATAAAATAAAATCACATGATGGAAACTCATGCACATTCAGGTTTATGTGATTCTAGTCATTGCTTTTCATCAAATTGTATATTTTATTATATTTTACACGTGTTAAACCACTAAATCAAAATACTCTGTAAAAAAATAAATATATTATTGATTGCTTGGTGTTTTTAAGTAAAATTCATCTTTGTTTGACACTCGTGTACATGGTTCTTTTTTTGTCATTTTGAAAGCACTTGAAAATGTATATTTTTAATTGTGTAATTCATGCATAATATGTGTACATGTACACAGTGCGGTATAATAGTATAATTAATTTCTGATTGATGTACATGTACACAGAAGGTGTGTAAGTCAGGAAGGATGGGAAAAAGGAGACTGAACAAGTGTGCAGTTGACCAGGACCAATCTTTATGTTGTGTACTCTGACACTTTCTGGTGTTTTTACAAACACAAAATGATTGATTGAATTTCTGATTATTGTTACGAGTGCTACTTTTCTGTTTGCTGTAAACCAAGTTCATGTTAAATGTGTCATTTATAACACATGCATTTTGCATTTGTTGTCCTGTATGGTAAAGACAATAGTTTGCCCTTGTTAAATTGTGTTGCATAAATTTGTGTGTTAGTATTTTTTAATTGTAAGCTATTTGAAAATAATATATTTAATGTCAAGCATATAAATCAAATTCAAAGCAGAAAAATGGAAAAAAAAATGTTTCGTTAAAAAAATAAATGATTTATTAACTACAAGGTTTATAATGCAATTACCAACATTATTGATATAAGTATTTAGCTGTTCATTTTACACAATTATACAATCACGCAAGTTCAGTATTGTAATTGATGCTTGATGATTATACATTGATTCATTTAAAGGTGTACATTTTATGTTTACATTTGTTATTTCACTCACGATGTAGCTGACAATGCTGACTCTGTACTGGTAGATGTATGTTAAAATGTGCTTACTGTTTGCTTACATCTACTACTCTATTTGAGGCGTGTCGTGGGAAAACCGGGCTTAATGCATGTGCATAAAGTGTTGTCGCGGATCAGCCTGTGCAGTCCGCACAGGCTAATCCAGGACACTTTCCGCTTATATGGTATTTTTTGTTTCGATGTAGTCTCTTCTAAACATTAATCCACTGTAGCGGAAAGTGTCGTCCCAGATTAGCCTGTGCAGACTGCACAGGCTGATCGGGGACTACATTACGCAGATGCATTAAGCCTGGTTTTCCCACGACATGCATCATTTGCATTTATATAAGTAAATCATTATTGCTTTTTGAGATTTGTATGCAGGATTTCTTGTGGACACGCACATTTCATGTTAGGTACATACTGATGCATGGAATAGATTACAGGTGTAAAATTGACTTTTAAGTATCTTAGAATACAACAAAAAGTCAAGTGACTATTTGCCTATGCTAAGGTCAAGGTTAAGATGGTATATATAGTTGTAAAGTTTTGTATACATTTATATTTTCTAGGAACACTAAAATAGTCCTTTATGAATCAATATGCAAATAACATCTTCCATTTAGAAGCATTGTTCGTTGGAACTGCTGAAGTATCAACATTTATTAATCATTTCATTGTTTTCTTGTACAACTACTCAATTTTACATAAAAGTCTTCCAACATAAAGAGGATTGAAGTAGCACCATAAAGATGATGTGCCACCACAAATAATACAGCTCGGTCGCAGATGGACCTAGTATATTGTCATGCATAGCAAGAATATCGTTAATATTCAGTAGTATCTTCCAACGCAATGTTACTGACAACAAAATGTGTCTGATGAAATCCTTTTTATAATTCTGTGTGCTTTGTAGTAGTATATAGTCTTGTATTATGTAACCATTAGATATGAGGCGACAGAATTTAAAGGATGACATTCAAGTCTTTTAAAGGAGAAATCTTTTGCCACTTGCAGCTAAAAACACACAAGCTGTTTAGAAAATATACACTGCAACATTAGAAAATTTCTACAAAATTGTTTGTGGATTGCTTTGGATGTCTTTTACTGAAGAGTTGCAAACACATACACATCTACTGAAAATATCCATGCAGTTTCCAAGATCACTAGTAGTGACCGAGTTGAATACATAAGCTGGTCATGTTTTACATTCTGTTGCTCCTAGAAATTCATGGGGTGTTATGTATTAATAAACTATAGCCTAGATCGAGACTTTGTTTGATACTTCTTCCAACTTTTTACCCATCTGTTCCTTCGACCAAAGTTCTGTCTTTGCTCACTTCAAACAATTCTGATGCCGAGTGTCATCCACAAAGTTTCTTGTTTAGTTTTCATGAAGTTTAATTTGTACAGTAAAACATACAAGTAGTATTTTTGAGACATCATACATAAATAATGTGAAATTATTGCTTACACTTTCACCTGCCAATTCACTCCAAAAATAAGAGTACAGTATGAGCGTGTAATAATGGCACCATATTTGTCTCAATGGTGCTTTTCATTATCAAGAATCAATTTTTTCTGGTATGTAAGCAATTTTTACAGATTCATTAACTCGATTACTATATACAGTTCCAGATGATTTTCAATAACAGTTGATTCAATATACAAGTATACAATTAATGTCAAAAAGCAATGAAATCATGATTTGGATGATACCACAATTGTGTCTGCATTAATAACCTAGAGCGAGCTAACTAACGCCACCAACTCACACAAAAAAAAGAAACCACTTGTTTCCTGTCTTGAAATATTAATTGGAATCGGAAGATGCATTTAAACAGATTTAAACCTTAATATGAGAAAGCACATAGCATTCAAATACAGAAGATGGCCGCTTACTCTTGAAGTACTGGCTGCTGACTCATTGTCTGGTTCCCTGATTTTGGTACAGAAGCGTGGTTTATTGGGAACCGGACACAGGTCCTGATTTCCAGTATGTGGAGGCGTCCAGTCATCGAGACTGCAAGTTGATGCGAGTTTATCGAGGTTTTCACTGGTGGCGGGAAAAGCAGTCTTTTGTAGAGGATTGATGTTGGCGTAAGTCATAAATCCACTCATTTGTCGTGTGAGACCCAAAATGTATCGGTTGTTTTCCTTGGTTTGTTCATACGTTCCAAGACAGTCGTCTGCATTACGAATGTTCTCTATAATAATCTGTCCAGGAATTTTAACCAATCCAGTTTTCATCACACAAAAGACGTTGAACCGAGCATCCAGTTCAGTTGGGATACGTAGCTTAGCATGCTCAATATCTTCACCATACAACACAACGTCAGCTTTCAGCAAAATTTCTTCCATAGTCATGTTTCGCCATGTGGATGAATTACATGATGCCATTGAAGATTTGGCGAAAACAATCAACATTACCAAATATGTCAGAGTATATACACAATGCATTATGTTTCTCAATAAGATCTGTGTGCTAGTGTTCAGCATGGTAGAATTGAATTTTTTACTTAAATACTGATGGCCAGTGATAAAAAATTTACGAGTTCTACACCAGATTGTGTAACATGAGAAATGTATAGGACTCCTGCACAAATTTAGCCATTTTTCAAACTCATTTATGGTATTATTAACCAAAGTAATAAAATATTTATAACTGATGCAATTACCTGCTAAAAAAGGTCACATGACTCGGTCACATTTATTGGAAATAATTAACTTCGCCTGTCGACTGGTTTACATGTACTATGACCGGACTAGTTCACACTCATGAATGCACAAATATCTCATACATGTATTTAGTAGCAAATATAGACTTTGGAAAACAAGTTACATACGATTTTTCTTTAGTACAGGGCCCATTTTCACAAAGCTCCTTAGGGAAAATTTAAGTAAATTTCTTACATCCAAAAAATTCCTGAAGTCCCTGGATGTTTCATATTTGCCGCATTTTACACTAAAATGTTTTAAACTAGTAAATATAGATAAGATGTTTCACATTTGACCCTTTTGTAAACATAAACCATTGGAATTCACATAAAAAATAGACCTGAAATGTTCACTTAAGTACAATTTAAGTAAAGATTTCCCTTAGGAGCTTTGTGAATACTGGCCTTAAGTTGTACTTTTAAGTGAAACTTTCAGATCATTTTTATATGTTAAATCTATTTTGTTTCTGTTTACAAAAGGGTAAAATATTAAAGAGCTAAGCAATATTTCAGGCATGTCATGGGAAACCTGGGCTTAATGCCTGTGCGTAAAATGTCGTCCCGGATTAGCCTGCAGTACGCACAGGCTAAATCCAGGACGGCACTTTCCGCCTACAGTGGAGTTATGTTTAGAAGAGACTTCCTTGAAACAGAAAATACCATACAAGCGAAAGTGCCGTCCTGAATTAGCCTGTGCGGACTGCACAGACTAATCCGGGATGGCACTTTACGCACATGCATTAAGCCCGGGTTTCCCATGACACGCCTCATTTAAACTAGTTTAAAACATTAAAATGGAAAAAGAGGTAAATATGAAAAAGCCAGAGATTTAAGTAATTTTATGAATTTATGAAAATTACATTTCCCTAAGAGCTTAGTGAATATCGGCCCAGTACATTTCCTTAGAATATAATTATGTGCCATATTCTTCTGTTTACATTACAAGAATTGCACGTCTACCAGGAATAGCATTCATCTTGCCATGCCAAGGTAGTCCTCACAGTTAACTGTAATATGAAAGGTGCAAGAAATCACATGTGAAGTCTTCAGATGACATAATCATTAATAATTCTTACATTATGATTTTAAATAAGTTAGAGGTTATGAAAACAAGAGCTGTCAGAGGACAGCGCACTCAATTATTCGAAGTATTTCAATTGGTACAAAATTTTGGATGGGGAAAGGGGCATAAATTTGTTAAAATACATAATTTTTAAATGAAGCCTTGTATAGTTTATAAATTTTTGGAAAAAAAACTGTAATCACAGTCTATGTAAAAAGTGGGCTAACTCTGTCAAAATACAAAACAGAGTTATGGGTAATGTTGCCCCTGATACTAGAGTTGATGACAAAGGTTAGTTCCAAGTTTCAAGTTAATAACTTATGTAGTTTTGAAGTAACAAAACTTTTGAATATAAACTTCAACCAGAAAATCTTTGTGAAAAGAGGCATAACTATGTCAAAATACAAAACATAGTTATGGGTAATGTTGCCCCTGATACTAGAGTTGATGACAAAGGTTAGTTCCAAGTTTCAAGTGAATAACTTATGTAGTTTTTAAGTTACCAAACTTTTGAATATAAACGAAAATCTAAGTGAAAAGGGGGCATAACTCTGTCAAAATACAAAATAGAGTTATAGGTAATGTTGCCCCCTGGTACTAGAGTTGATGATAAAGGTTAGTTCCAAGTTTCAAGTAAATAACTTATGTAGTTTTGAAGTTACAAAACTTTTGAATATAAACTTTAAACAGAAAATCTATGTGAAAAAGGGACATAACTCTATCAAAATACAAAATAGAGTTATGGGGAATGTTCACCCTGATACTGGAGTTGATGACAAAAGTATATTCCAAGTTTCAAGTCAATAGCTTTTGTAGTATTGAAGTTACAAAACTTTTGAATATTAACTTTAACCAGAAAATCTATGTGAAAAAGGGGCATAACTCTGTCAAATACAAAACAGAGTTATGGGGAATGTTGCCCTTGATATTGGAGTTGATGACAAAGGTTAGTTCCAAGTTTCAAGTGAATAACTTATGCAGTTTTGAAGTTACAAAACTTTTGAATATAAACTTTAACCAGAAAATCTAAGCAAAAAAGGGGCATAAATCTGTCAAAATACAAAACAGAGTTATAGGGAATGTTGCCCCTGACACTGGAATTGATGACAAAGGTTAGTTCCAAGTTTCAAGTGAATTACTTCTGTAGTTTCGAAGTTACAAAACGTTTGAATATAAACTTTAACCATCTAAATCTATGTTAAAAAGGGGCATAACTCTGTCAAAATACAAAACAGTTATACGGAATGTTGCCCTTGATACTGGAGTTGATGACAAAGGTTAGTTACAAGTTTCAAGTGAATAACTTATGTAGTTTTGAAGTTACAAAACTTTTGAATATAAACTTTAACCAGAAAATCTAAGTGAAAGTTTCAAGTGAATAACTTATGTAGTTTTGAAGTTACAAAACTTTTGAATATAAACTTGAACCAGAAAATCTATGTGGAAAAGGGGCATAGCTCTGTCAAAATACAAAACAGAGTTATGGGGAATGTTGCCCCTGACACTGGAGTTGATGACAAAAGTATATTCCAAGTTTCAAGTGAATAACATATGTAGTTTTGAAGTTACAAGACTTTTGAATAAAAAATTTAACCAAATTCAGACGCGGACGTGGACGCCGGGGGTAGTAGGAAAGCTCACCTATTCTTCGAATAGTCGAGCTAAAAATACATGACTTGCAGTGAATGTGTACTAGTAGCTCATGTTTCATAGACTTTTGTGGCAAGAAATTACAATACTTATGTTCCTTCTTACTTTCCACAAACTTAGAATGACGTTGATTTCGCAGCCGGATGGATAGTTTTGTTTATCTTACTTTTTGAAATCAATCTGTGTTTAATGAAGAATTACTTTACATCATAACTGCCACAATAGATCTAATCTTGAGGCATCCTAAACATTATAAACAAGATATAGTTTTTAATAATTTATCAAATATGAAATACAATATAATTCAATAATCATAAATTTATACATGAGATGGCTTAATGCAAACAACGCACATGCACCTATAACATTTTCTCAATATCAATATACAGCACTGTGTTAACAGCCCATCATTTCACAAATAAGATACGAGGCGTAATGTGGGAAAACCAGGCTTAAAGCATGTGCTTAAAGTGTCGTCCCGGATTAGTCTGTGCAGTCTATACAGTGGATTTATGTTAAGAAGAGACTACCTTGAAACAGAAAATACCATAAAAGCAGAAAGTGCCACCTTGGATTAGCCTGTGTGGACTGCACAGGCTAATCCGGGACGACACATTACGCACATGCATTAAGCCCGGTTTTCCCGCGGCACGCCTCGTATCATAAATATCAAAACGAATAAATATTATATATCATTCCAAATAACATGTTTTCACTGACACATAGTATATTGTGACCTTTTCACATCACTTAATCTAGCCACTGATTTATTAACAACAATCATTTACTTCTTAAAATTGTGAAAATGCCCAACAACAGTATCTACTTCACGCATTATTATGAAAAACATACAATGAAATAATTTAGTGTTGACTTCATGATTTACCAGTACATGTACTTCTGGCATTCACAAACTTTAACGCAAGCATTGCTAGGAACCTTAACCATGGTGATCAATATGTAATAAACGTAATTTATGAGTTACTAAATAACGGTGGTCAACATTAAATTTTAAATGCACATTCTTAACAGACAATTATTGAGATGACTTTGAAAAAACTGAACAAGAGGGTATTACCAATCATTCCAAAACTTTAAACAAACACCGCATTGTGAAAATAAAAATAAATACAAGTGGTAATTCCATTATGAATGTTAGCAGGCTGTACAGTTGCTAGGCAACAATGTCATCATAATTCATCTTTCGTCTGCTCATTGTCTTCATTCTCCTCATCATCTACAAATGCAACAATGTGAACATGAGAATATTGGACTGAAGTTTAAATATGAACACAATTAGCAAAACATGATATATTTGTAACAAAAACATTAGTTTCAAATAAAACAGACATCAAAATTCAGCTTTTAATACACATTTCTTATAGACATACTTTAAGTACCGGTATGTTCTCATACTTCAAGTTAGTTCTCACATGATCAAAATAATTATTAGAAATTAATAAGGTATGTTTTTCAGGAGTGACACAAATCAAATCAAATGTTCATATTGCCCAGCTGGTGCCAGTGCCTTCGATCCAAATGACTCTCTGGACAAGTGGCAAACAGTGGTATATAGGTATATTGCAAACAGTGGCCTAGGGCTAAACAATAATAACTAATATGTGGCGCATCGTGGGAAAACCGGACTTAATGCATGTGTGTAAAGTGTCGTCCCAGATTAGCCTGTGCAGTCCGCACAGGCTAATCCAGGACGGCACTTTCCGCTTTTGTGGTGTTTTCTGTTTCAAGGAAGTCTCTTCTAAACATAAATTCACTGTAGGTGAAAAGTGCCGTCCTGGATTAGCCTGTGCGGACTGCACAGGCTAATCCGGGACGACACTTTACGCACATGCATTAAGACCAGTTTTCTCATGACGCGCCACATATGAAGAATCATGAATGGCATGAGATAACATAGTTGAGCACATGGCAAGCACAATGGTTGACACATTACAATAGCTCTTTTCACTGCTAGACTTTTGTAGCCAACAAGGCTCTGTTGATGCATATAAATTCCTTATAATAAATACATTGTATAACCATGGATACATGTTTGTGAGTTTATCAGCTAAAAAGCATTTTGATTACAATACACGTTACAAACATTTAAACATAATTATAACATAGCGACCTTAGGTTGAGCAATGACATTGTTCAAGAAACACATAATTATAACATAGCGACCGTAGGTTGAGCAATGACATTGTTCAAGAAACACATAATTATAAGTCATTTTATGTGAACATGGGGGAAATATAAACATCTGTCCATTGTCCAGCAAATCCAGATACAATTTTGATTTTATTAACAATCTCATACGGTGGACAGATGCATTGATCTTGACCTATCTGTCATGTTTCAGACATGTCCATTTTACCACTGTGACCAAATGAAACGGTAGGGGATGTCACCAGCACTTTCTACACCACAAATTTATGAATAAGACCTTCCATTGTTCACATCACATCATGTTGGGCACCAAACCAGTATATAAAAACTCCGAACACAGTTGACAGAATGCACACAATGACTAGATTCCACTGAACTATGGAGCCGCACACATAAAACACCACTACCATCCCCAGTAAGAGAAGCAAGCTTGGCTTGTCTTTATCAGACTGTTCTTTCTTCTGTCTTTCTTTATGTTTTGGAGGTTTTGGAGGGTCTGAAACAAATTAAAACTCTAGTTTACTATTCTTGACTACTATCAAACTGCATTGCTTTTAGCAAAAAGTATGTCAAAATTGGTAAGTTTTGAGAAGAAAACATTTTATATAGACAGGTTTGGAATAAATCTATACTGTTTCACAACACCACAATGAGTAACAGAAGAAGAAAGATGGACAACAAGTGATGTCAAGCCAAGCATGCCTCTTACAACAAATATACACACAACATTGTAAGAAGAATGTTCATTGGGACACCAAAGGTAAACTTCGATGGAAACATGTCATTTAGTCATGTCACTAGAAGGAAATCTGGAAGATTCCCTAAACCAACAGGTATTTAGAAGACTCGGACCATAGACCAGTTGTAAAAAACATAGATCGCTCCACCTTTCTGTTTGTTTAAGGTTGTTTGTCCAAGGATTTGAAATAAATTGATTGGATTATGCAACCATGTGCTATTATTTACCACTGAAATATAAAGCCATAATTGGTCAGCTCAATCCTTGATTGACAAGTAGCAACTGAGCATAGCAACCATTATTACCTTATACAAATGTACATTTAACACTCGACATACTTGAGTTTAAAGTGAGTTGCAAAGCAGCTGCAATAGAATATATGATGGCTGATGAATTAACATTCAACCTGACAGATAAATTTAGAGCGTAAGATAAAGAGGATATTTGTTTAATGTAGTGTAAGATTGTATTTTATTTCATGAGTGGTAATAGAAACAATATTTTCACGAGTGGCACAGCCACGAGTGAAAATATCTAGTTTCTAAGACCACGAATGAATTAAAATACGATCTTACACTGTATTAAACAAATTTTCTTTTTATTTCATGCTTTTGAACAATAAATTTAAAAAATACGCGAGATATACTGAAGCGTCACAAGTTTTGTGTATTATGACGTCATAAATATGACGTCATTTTGATTCCAAAATTGTTGATCACTGTTGTGGTATGAAAGTAGTGCCACTCTTAATGCGTCGTTGTCGATTAATTATATTTGTATTGAATTTTATTATGTGATTTCTGTTGTTTAAAAAGGTCAATGTTTTACACTGACGATTAGGGTATTCAAATACTTTCAAACAAGAGGTCCACTATGGCCCTAGGTCGCTCACCTGATATCTATGTATGAAGTTTCATTAAAATATCCCAATAGGTATTCAAGTTATTGAGCGAAAACTGTTTTTCTATTTTTAGTAACAGTGACCTTGGCCCTGACCCCACCCACCACATATATAAAGCAAGGTCTCGATATAAGGTATCTACGTATGAAGTTTCATTAATTAAGTTATTGAGCTTAACCGTTTTTCTACTTTTAATAACAGTGACCTTGACCCCACCCACCCCATAAGAAAATATCGCAATGCTTTCCTTATCAAATGATTGAGCGGAAACTGTTTTTCTATTTTTAGTAACAGTGATCTTGACCTTGAACCCTCCGACCCCATACGCAATCCCATGCAAGGTGTCGATATAAGGTATCTATGTATTAAGTTTCATTAAAATATCTCAATGCGTTCTAAAGTTATTGAGCGGAAACAGTTTTTCTATTTTTAATAACAGTGACCTTGACCCCTGCCATCCCATATGCAATCCCAATCGAGGTCTCGACATAATGTTTTAACCAAATATGAAACCTCTGGGCCTTGTGGTTTCAGAGAAGAATTTTTTAATTATTTTGCCATTAACGTCTATATAAACCATGTGAGCCCCGGGGTGTGCACAGCTTTGACCCCAGGGGCACCATTTGAACAATCTTTATAGAGGACCACTACACAATGTTACATACCAAATATAAAACCTCTAGGCCTTGAACTTTTAGGAGAAAATTTTTAAAGTCATTTTGCTATTTAAGTCTATATCAACAATGTGAGCCCCGGGAAGTGACCAGTTTTGACCCCAAGAGCATCACTTGAACAATCTTTGTAGAGGACCACTATACAATGTTACATACCAAATATGAAACCTCTGGGCCTTGCGGTTTCAGAGAAGATTAAAAAAGTCATTTTGCTATTCAAGTCTATAACAACCATGTGACCCCCGGGATGTGGCCAGTTTTTACCCCAGGGGCATCATTTGAACAATCTTTTTAGAGGACCACTATACAATGTCACATACCAAATATGAAACCTTGAGGCCTTGGTCTTTCAGAGAAGAAAATTGTAAAAGTCATTTTGCTATTAAAGTCTATATAAACCATCTGAGCCACGGGGTGTGGCCAGTTTTGACCCTAGGAGTAACATTTGAACAATCCTTGTAGAGGACCACTATACAATGTTACATACAAAATATGAGACCTCTGGGCCTTGCAGTTCCAGAGGAGAAGAGTTTTAAAGTCATTTTGCTATTCAAGTCTAAATAAACCATGTTGCCACCGGGATGTGGCCAGTTTTCACCCCAGGGGCATAATTTGAACAATCTTTGTAGAGGACCACTATACAATTTTACATACCAAATATGAAACCTCTGGGCCTTGCGGTTTCAGAGGAGCAGATTTTTAAAGTCATTTTGCCATTCAAGTTTATATAAACCATGTGACCCCCGGGGTGTGGCCAGTTTTGACCCAAGGGGCATCATTTGAACAATTTTTGTAGAGGACCACTATACAATATTACATACCAAATATGAAACCTCTAGGCCTTGCAGTTTCAGAAAAGCAGATTTTTAAAGTCATTTTGCTATTTAAGTCTACATAAACCATATGAGAAACGGGGTGTGGCCAGTTTTGACCCCAGGGGCATCATTTGAATTTTTTTTGTAGAGCACCACTTTACAATGTTACATACCAAATATGAAACCTCTGGCCCTTGCGGTTTCAGAGAAGAAGATTTTAAAAGTCATTTTGCTATTTCAGTCTAAATAAACCATGTAACCCCCAGGGTGTGGCCAGTTTTGACCCCAGGGGCATCATTTGAACAATCTTTGTAGAGGACCACTAAACAATGTTACATACCAAATATGAAATATCTGGGCCTTGCGGTTTCAGAGGAGAAGATTTTTAAAGTCATTTTGCTATTCAAGACTATATAAACCATGTGATCCCCGTGGTGTGGCCAGTTTTGACCCCATGAGCATCATTTGAACAATCTTTGTAGAGGACCACTTTACTATGTTACTTACCAAATATGAAACCTCTGGGCCTTGCGGTTTCAGAGGAGAAGATTTTGAAAGTCATTTTGCTATTCAAGTCTATATAAACCATGTGACCCCCGGGGTGTGGCCAGTTTTGACCCCAGGGGCATCATTTGAACAATCTTTGTAGAGGACCACTATACAATGTTACATTCCAAATATGCAACCTCTGGGCCTTGCGGTTTCAGAGAAGAAGATTTTTAAAGTCATTTTGCTATACAAGTCTGTATAAACCATGTGACCCCCGGGGCGTGGCCAGTTTTTACCCCAGAGGCATAATTTGAACAATCTTTGTAGAGGACCACTAGAGGATGTCAGATATCAAATATGACAGCCCCAAGCCTTGTGGTTTCAGATAAGAAGATTTTTTAAGTTTTCAGTTTTTTTATTTATTTATTTTTAGCTCTGGTGACCTACATATGCAGCGGACCGAAACGATTTGGACAACTCTGAAAGAAGGTCACCCAAGGAACATTCCTGTGAAGTTTCGTGAAAATCTGCCAAGCGGTTTAGGAGGAGATGTCGATTATATGAAATGTTGACGAAGGACGCACGACGGACAAAAGGCGATCACAAAGCTCACCATGAGCACGTTGTGCCCAGGAGAGCTAAAAATAAACATAAAAAAACAAAGTTAAAAGTAGTTCCATATAACCAAGAGTGAAATGATCAAACGTTATCATTTCACTTGACCAAGAGTGAAATGATTGGGTCATAATTCACTGGTATTCTCCACTCATTCACCGCATAGCATGAAATAAATAGTGTTTTGTGTGTCATAATTATTTTTCCATTATATTAATTGCAGATAAAGCTGAAGGAGTTGAACGGAACATTGGAAGTATGCATGAACAAACATGTTAGTTAAATTATAATAACAAAAGATGGCAAGAGATACAAAATGTATTTAAATAATTGTATTGTACCATATGCAATATAAAAATAGTATTTTAATATTGTAACAAAACAACTGTTGATTATATTTTATTTAAGAATTCATTTTTCTACCCTTGACAGTTTACATCATTATTATGTAGACAAGAACACTTTAAATAAAAATTACCGGTAATATGCTAGAGGACAATGATGTCACACTTGAACAATGACACTCAAGGACAATTAAAGGAATAAACATCAAAGGCATTCACAGACATCTATGAACATTCCATATCCATGTTATTGACACTAGAGAACAGCAGTCATGGAAATGAGCAGTTTGGTCAAGCAATTCCGAATTCTTATATTATTACTTGAGAGCAACAAACTATTACAAGCCAGCCTATATAAAGCCTGATTCAAAATTTACTAGTGCAGGGCTTACGGGCTTGTGCTAATTTCCCAAACTGTGAACATCTAGGGTCCGATGGTACACGTGTGCTATATAATTAAAGCCTAGGGACGACCAGTGTTAGTGTTTTGTTTGTTTGTGACAAAGTTTACATCAGCATATTTGTGCTTTTGTATGTGCTTCATAAACATGGAAATATCACTCGTATCCCAAAGGGGTACAGCTGGTGTTGTGGAAGTGAGCGAGAGCAGGGAAATATCACTCGTATCCCAAAGGGGTACAGCTGGTGTTGTGGAAGTGAGCAAGAGCAGGGAAATATCAATCATATCCCAAAGGGGTGCAGCTGGTGTTGTGGAAGTGAGCGAGAGCAGGGAAATATCACTCGTATCCCAAAAGGGTACAGCTGGTGTTGTAGAAGTGAGCAAGAGCAGGGAAATATCACTCGTATCCCAAAGGGGTACAGCTGGTGTTGTGGAAGTGAGCGAGAGCAGGGAAATATCACTCGTATCCCAAACGGGTACAGCTGGTGTTGTGGAAGTGAGCAAGAGCAGGGAAATATCACTCATATCCCAAAGGGGTACAGCTGGTGTTGTGGAAGTGAGCAAGAGCAGGGAAATATCACTCGTATCCCAAAGGGGTACAGCTGGTGTTGTGGAAGTGAGCAAGAGCAGGGAAATATCACTCGTATCCCAAAGGGGTACAGCTGGTGTTGTGGAAGTGAGCAAGAGCAGGGAAATATCACTCGTATCCCAAAGGGGTACAGCTGGTGTTGTGGAAGTGAGCAAGAGCAGGGGAAGCATTTAGATTTTTACCCTGGACATTTTAACATTCAAGTTGGTTACAGGTGTTTCCAGAAAACAGGTTATCTAAAAAAGCTCTTTTCATGACATAGTATCCTTATTGATATCTTAACTTAATTATGATGTGACAAAATATTGTATAAGTGGATGCCATCAAACATTTTACATTTTACTGATTTAACATGCAGTTTCTGTCCAAATTATATATTTAAAAGAAAATATAGTTTGTAATTGGTCAGTATTTTATTTATTGAAATCTATATAATCTCATGACTTCTCAATGGACCATACTCGAAGGGAAATAACCTATTTATTGGAAACTCTATTAGACACACAAGATAACCTACCTTTGGGTTTAGGAATACAGAGTTTGCTCCCCTCATCATACATCATGTCATCCTCACATTTACACTCGTAACTACCGTCTGTATTCACACAGGACTGCTTATCACCCGTACATAGAGTGGGGTCTTCTGTACACTCATTTATATCTGAAACAACAAACAACAACATACACATAGAGAATACTAGGTTAGTGTTGTAGGGAAAGATCTAGGACATAAAAAGGTACGGGGTGCTGCTAAAAAAGAGCAGGGGGGAAAGCCGGTTCAGTTTGATGATATTTTCTAAGAATTTGCTAAATCCAGGGTTTTAATGAGTCAAATGCTTTTCATTAAAGTTTTTAAGCATAGTCTTTTCATTTGTCATTGAATACCTTCAAAAATATATTGATTTTCAAAAGGTATTCAACATTTCTATGTTGACCAGCCCAGAGGGGCAGCAGGGGGAACCAAAAAGGAGCAGGGTGCAGCACCCTGCTATTTTGCTCTAGATCTTTCCTTAGTGTTGAATAAAGAGAAGTTTATTTAGCAAGGCTTAGAAAACCTGAACCACGAGTCTTGGCGAGTTTATGTTTTCGTGCCGAGCAAATAAATTTATCTTTAATCCACACTTACCTGGTATTCTATTTATCCCATCATTTTCTGTCTTTATTTTGAAAATAAAGGAAAGAAAATCACTAAATAACAGGATAAACATAAAATGGTGTCAAGAACATCAACACAATGACATCATCATACTGTGTTTCCACAATGTGGAAATACAGCTAAGTTTAACCCACGGGGTGTTATTTCATCAAGGCAGGCAACATCATCACAATAGGATAAATATTATTTAAGCAATATTTAAGTCTTTTATACATGAAAGTCTTTAATATAATTTAATGCACACATGCCTTTTGAGGACGACGTCATTTTTTTTTCTGTGTTTTGAAATACAACACTGGCATAATGCAAGTCAATGGCAAGTCTAATGTTAAGTGTTTTTTTTACAATGTTTAATGGTAACATGATAAAAAGTTTTGTTTACAAAGGTAAATTCCACCCATTTGAATAACCAGTAAAACACAAGAATACAACATGTGATTCTTATGCCCATAATGGACAGCACTAAAACTTCACAGAAACAAAAACTGTTGTCACATAACAAATCATGATGCTTTAAGCATTTTCATTACATAATAATTTAGAGTATCTGAGGCAATGACAAATGTCAGATAATTTAGTAAAGCTTTGATAGAAATGCATGTCTAATCTTGGTGGATATGTTTCATATCCATGGTGGAACCATTACAACATAAAAGACATTGAAGCACCAAGCCTACCTATACAATGCATATTCACAGTGCAATAATTGTAACATAAAAGACATTGAAGAACCAGGCCTACCTATACAATGCATATCCATACTGGAATATAAGTAATTACAACAGAAAGGACATTGAAGAAGCAGGCCTACCTATACAATGCATATCCATATTGAAATACAAGTAATTACAACAGAAAAGACATGTAAGAACCAGGCCTACCTATACAATGCATATCCATATTGAAATACAAGTAATTACAACAGAAAAGACATGGAAGAACCAGGCCTACCTATACAATGCATATCCATATTGAAATACAAGTAATTACAACAGAAAAGACATGGAAGAACCAGGCCTACCTATACAATGCATATCCATCTTGAAATACAAGTAATTACAACAGAAAAGACATGGAAGAACCAGGCCTACCTATACAATGCATATCCATCTTGAAATACAAGTAATTACAACAGAAAAGACATGGAAGAACCAGGCCTACCTATACAATGCATATCCATATTGATATACAAGTAATTACAACAGAAAAGACATGTAAGAACCAGGCCTACCTATACAATGTTCTGCCTCCAGTCTGTATCCCTCCTTACAGGCCTCACATTTATGCGCTCCATAGCCCGTACACCCAGCACATGACCTGTGACATGTCGCACAGTTGTAGGACCCCTGTGTATTGGAACAGTACTGATTCTCAGCACACGGAGAGTTCAAGCACTCGTCAATATCTTGGCAGCCATGTTCCTCTGACCGACTCCACCCATTCTTACACTGGTCACACCCCTTAGGCCCAGCCTCCCAGCAGGTGGACTTGCAGGACTCGTGGCACGCAGTGCAGACCGTGTGGGTGTCATTTTTGTTCTCCTCAAAATAGCCATCTGTGCATTCATCACAAAGATCACCAAGGTAACCGCTGTCACATTCACATTTCCCTGTGCCTTCACGTGTCCCTTCACCCTGGAAAAGAAAGTAAATGGTTTTTATAAATCAAACAAGCAAACAGTGAAGGAACAATGAAAATAACACATTTTTCTGCTAATTCAATAATTATGTGTATGATTTAACAGTGCCAGCATGAACAACATTAAGGTTTCAATGGAATACATTTTGTATAAAAATTATTCAATACAACAAGCTCAAGGAATGCAATTGTTACATGAAAATAGAATACTCAGGCATATACATAGAACTGATTCGCGAATACAATGGTTAATAGTTAATACAAACAAAATACACTTGCTCACATCACATCTGCCATTTCCCTTGCATGGTCTGTCTGCACCTCCCTTGCAAGGGGAACATTTGGGGCCGTATGTGTTTTTAGGGCAACACACTGAAGCAGAAACAATAACTGTGAATTAAATTATCTCCTAAATATACTGCATTACATTAAAACAAAACGTTTCTTTTCACCAGAAAGAAAAATATATACTTTCATACTTAGGGGTTAAACAGTGAAAAATGCCAGTGAATAAATATAGTCGGCCCAAATTACGACGACATTTGATACAACAGAATAATCGACTTCCGACACAATTTTGCTCGGAACGGATTATTCTTCCATTAATCTGGTACTCGTTTTAATGAAATATTCAGTTTCCAACTCTGACACAAATACGGGGGAACCAATCAATAGATTGTGCACTAATCGGAATCGTTTTAATGGCATTTACAACCAACGGGGTTCAAAATGTGTTAATTTGTCACAGGTCCTTCTGAATTGGTCAATAGTTATCAGAGGGAGCCAGTCAAACTTACAATGTAGGTGTGATAATCCTTTTTATGACGTACATTTAAATGACATAACAGTGGATACCATATGATTATCATAAACGAGGCTGTTTGGTTAATTGTTGGTCTTGTAAATATTTTATTTGATTAAATAGAAATAAATTTTACAACAAAATTATTTCAAAATCATACTACAACATGTTTTGTTAAAATTTGGTAATAAATCCACGTTAAAATAATAAGAAATGATTGCTTGTGGTGTCAAAAAAGGTATAGGAGTTAACAATACCAGAATTTCTAAATTTTACTGTCAATGCATACATGTAAGTGATGTGAAAAGTATGGAATTATGATGTCAACTGTGTCTAAACTGAACACAATACTAGAACACTATTAATGGAATAGTTGGGCTTACTGAGGTTACTGAGCTTACTGAGGTTTCCATAAGGAAAAAGGAAGAGAGATTTATTAAATCTGAAGAAGCAAATATTTCTTTATAATAGCCTGAAATTAAATGAACATGACTGTGTTAATTTCAGTGTAAGGTCTATTTTATCACATTAGTTGCCATAAAATATCACTCTCACAGTCACTCATAGATGTGCAATATATCCTCTATCTGTCAGGTTTTTTACAGCTGTAATTATTCTGATCAACAGACATAATACACAATTTTATCAGCACATTATTAACGAGATGCTTACCTTTGATTCTGTTCACACAGAACCATTCGTGCATGTCCACTTTATCGTCCTTGGCGTGAACGTTGAACCAGAAATCCTCCAGGTCTTCCTCATGCTTTTCTGCCATGAAATGACACTGCAAAGGAACGAAAAATACCGACATGACTTTATAACCATTATTTGTAGGAAAATGTAACACGATAGATAGATGATTTATTGTTTTTTTTAATTAATTTCTCAAACAAACCTGTAGTTAAGTTGAAGTTTGTAAGTCACAAACTTGCCGAACACTACATTTACAATCATATTAACCTGATGAAATGACAAGGAATAGTCCCCATTCCCAAAGTATAGACAAGAAGTACTAATTTACAATTTTATTAAATTAACATTATTTAGGTAGAGCATGTATACAAATAACGTACATAATCCCTATTTAACACCCATTTCTAATAAACCAAAGCTTTAAGGAATCTGTTGCAGTATTTTGTGCATTGCAATTACACTTACTTCTTTTGCTTCATGTTTGCACAAATAATTTTCCCAAATTTCTACTAGACGTGTTTCACTGAAAAAAAGAAAACCATACTATTAGATATAATTATTAGGAAAATAAATGAGGCGTGTTGTGGGAAACCCGGACTTAATGCATGTGCATAAAGTGTCATCCCGGATCAGCCTGTGCAGTCCGCACAGGCTAATTTGGGACAACACTTTTGCACTTGTATGGTATTTTCTGTTTCAAGAAAATCTCTTCTAAACATAAATTCACAGTAGGTGGAAAGTGCCATCCCAGATTAGCCTGTACAGACCGCACAGGCTAATCCGAGACAACACTTTACGCACATGCGTTAAGCCCAATTTTCCCACAACACGCCTCAAATAACAACATGTCCACATGTTTTTCAATCATGGTCTAAAAAAAAGGGACCCAATAAGTGTATCATAGCAGTTTATGGAATTGAACATTATTCAGAAAATGACGGGTTTTTTTAAACAGCAGTAGAAGAAAGAAATAAGGACATTTATTATTATATATCTACAGTTCATATACGTTTGCTTAATATAACATTAACCAAATATATACTGGTATATAATGTAACTTAAGGCAACAGCGATTTCTATCATGACATTATTATGTGTTTATATGAAATTCAAACCTATGTGCCCATGTGCCTAAGGACTTTTCTTCCCATCTTGTATTGCCACCACCAAAGTTAGATTTCTTTGTCTTATCAAGGCCCTGAAAATAAACATATAACAAATTTGAAAATATAAAATAAATGTTGATTTATAAAAATTACCTACAAACAACAAGCCAACAAATCAGATATTTTACATTAAACAAAATAAATGTCAACAGTGAACACTGAGTACCAGTATAGCATGGGCTCATTCCATTTGTGTCAAGAATGTGTAATAAAACATGAAGTTGTTAGTATTGGCTAAGAAGTCAAACATAAAAACACACACAGTAAAATATAACAATACAATGTTTTATTTAATGCGAAGTAGTGAAATATAGAAAAATATCAGTGAGATATATCCCTATATCACTCACAGTGAGGAACTACTTTTTGGGTCCCGATTTAATACAGTAAATGAGACGGACCGTCATCGATGTCGGGCTCTAAACTGTGATATTACGTCATTATTTTGACATCATGACGTTATGATTCCCGCGACATTTTCCAATAAAAGGTAAAACAAAGCTTAATAACCCATAAAATAAAAAGAAAATTGGTTTGTTTTTGGTGTGATAACGCGTGATATCATCACCGAGAAGGGTGACAATTTACATATTTTCACTCGTGCAAGCGCTCGTGAAAATATTACTTGTCTCCCTTTCCAGTGATGATATCACGCGTTATCACACCGAAAACAAACAAATATCCTCTATATATCAACATAATAAAAATGAAAATAGCAACTACATTCAAAAGGTTATTTATTACCAGTGACTAAGAATAACAATGACAAGTTTCTTTATAAGGTCAAAATGTTCCGAAAGCTTTAAAGATATATTAAAGGGGCATATCGAGAGTATTTCCCATAAATATAGACAAATATTAACCCTTATCCTGCCATAAGCCTAATCGCTTATCAGCTACTCCACTGCCACTAAACTTTCACCATATGGCTAGTGTAAACAACATAATATAAGTGGCATTGATCTGACAGCTTTTGTGCATTAACCTTAGATTTTATCTTATAGCACCAAGAAGCAAAGTTGTAGATAAATAAATAAGCTACACATGGGTATAATTTTTATTTACATTGCATCTACCAATATTGATATAACAACCTGAAATCTTAAACAGTACTTACAAATATATGGTAATATTTGTCTTCACGTGAAAAATATTTTTGCAAAATACTAATAAAATACTATACTTACTACAAAAGTAGCATATTTTATCATTTCTAATTATATATTCTTATCGTTGAAGATAATTATTTCTACAATTTATATTTCTGTACAATTTAAACAATCAAGTCAAGTCAAGTCAACTTTATTGGTATATACCATTGTACATAACCAAAACAATCAAGAAAGAACATGATGAACATAATAACAGTGTAAATCAAGATGAAAAGTATGTTACAAAGCGGATATGAGAAACTCATAAATAATATTCCAAACAAATTAGGTAGGTAATACACTCGTGTCACTCAGTTGTCAATAATCGGTGTTCTGTATGGCAAAGTCAGTTTTTCAGAAGTAATCATATGTTATTCTAAAATGTTAAAAAGTAAAAATTGTTCAATGTTTTTAATGGAAACTCTATACTGAAACTACTTACACGCTAAACTACATTTAAAAATCGTACTGACAACAATAACAACAAAAAAGTTTATTTATATTATTTTTATATTTTTTATTATTTAATTTTTTTATAATTTTTTTTTTTTTTTTTTTTTTTAAATTAATTTAGGGTACATATCCCTCTGGTAGATTACCTAAATTAATGGATAGATAATCTTGAAGGATAGGTACTTAGAATTGATAATAAATTAATAATTTACTAATGAAATAAAAAGTAAGACTTAGTTCGAAAATCCCTCCCTGAGGATCATCTATACGAAACGAAATTATAGGTGATCTGGAAGGAAATATATTTTCACAACTTACCCAAAGTTTAGTAATAATAATGTAATAACTTTTTAATACTGTAATCTAAAGAGAACAAATATTAAAATGTCCAAAATCACAATATATATAACAATGAATATACCAAGTGTCATATAAATGCATATATACTGAGATAAAAGGTTATTTGTTTGTGTCACCATAATTTCCCACATGCTTTCATCAAATAACACATTGAACATACTCATTCGTGATATATCATCAGGAATTTCGTCCGCATTCAAGCCTATATGGCTATCAAATTCCATCACAACAGGTGGAGTGTCAACATTCAACCAGCCATTTTCAATGTCACTGGGAAAATCTTTGTCACGCACTGATTGCTTTAAATTAACTTCGCAAATAACACTTGCATTCAATAAAACATCTTCTAACACATCGTTTTCATCAATATCATGCATAAATTCTTCCTCACTATCACTTTCTGACCACAATTCATTGAGAACATCATCGAGGTTCATTCGCCGGTTCGCCATTTTGACTGTTTACTCTCCTATTCTTTGTGTTCGATTTTGTTCGGCATATAAACAACTATTGGCTAATATATTTAGACTAAATGACGTTATAAATCACGTGACATGCATTTATGAATGAAATTCTGTAAGTATCGTAGTAAAATTTCAATAGTAAATCAGAATCGAGGCAACATAATGGGGAAACCCCCAGAAACGACCTGAGGTCGCGATCGGCACTGGCTAGAGATAAAGCTTATCGCGAGCTGTAGTCGTGTTTGGCAGGATAAGGGTTAAAAGAAGACATATACCCATTTTTGTAGAATATATTTTTCTAGTAGCAATTATATATTGATAGAATCCATCAGAACAAAATCAATACAAAGCCCAAATATTTTTTTTGATACATGTTTCCTGCTGGATTCGAACACATGCCTAACGAATAGAACATTTCAATGAAAACTTTCCTACGCTATTCAGCATTTATCAATGTTGCGTATGTGCATAACGGTTCTTCATGTACATTTCATTAATATCAATTTTACCGCTACTACTACTACTACTACTACTACTACTACTACTACTACTACTACTACTACTACTACTATTTTCCCGCTCTCAAACTGGGCTGTTGGTAACAATAGAAAGTCTTTTAAAGTTTTTAAGTTCTTTACCACTAATGTGATCTTATATGCATGGGAGAACATGGTTGGCACAATGTAAACAAGTAGTGTGAATTCAACCCCATACAAAAATAGCTCAGAATCCACTGATGACGTCTAATTATTTGGACTAAACTATAGTATAGTCGCCATCTGTATTCTCGCGGTATCTCTATTTCCGCGGTATTTAAAGTGTGCCACCTGCGAGTTGTTTACATGTCAAAGTTCGTGACCCATTTTCAATTCACTGTAAAAAAAACAGTCTTATCGGTGATCATGGTCAATATCTTAGTAAGTTGTGGTTGTTACCCATCACAAATCACATTTTTAACAAATTTAGAACATATTTCCATTAAAGTTTTCAGTATTATATCTTACTTTTAACTTGTTTATCACTTCGTCTGCTCGCACTCTCGTCGCTTAACCTCATTTATATGCAAATTTAAGGTCCGCCCATAGCTTACACTAAACTAAACACAGCCAATAGGCTTCATCCCACTAAATTTTATTAAGGTTTTATTCTATCCCGACCACTTAATGTTATAAATTAAAATTAAAGGCTCTATTATGTAAGATTATCAATTGTTTGATTTGTATTTGCAGAAACTTAAGCAGAGTGGTTCTAAGAAGCCCTATGACAAGGAATAGCTTGAAAAGGGCTTTTCAAGCTACACTCTCTGGGATGTCGGTGTATAGGGCTAGCATGGTGTATGCTGTCCCAGAGTCGACCCTCACTGACAGAACTAGGCACAATGTGCCTCTGGAATGTCGCTCAGGCCCCGTACGTCTCTTCAGTGATGAGGAAGAGAAACTTTTTGTTGACCATATTATATACATGGCCAATATTTGTTACGGATATACGATTGCCAATATCCAGATAATGGCTGACGATTATGCCCGATCCTTAGGAAAACCTGTCAAGGCTAGAGAAGGGCTAAGCCAGAGCTGGATTTATGCTGTCCAGGGCAGGTGGGAACAATTAAAAGTTGTGTCTCCACAGAAACTGGGCGTGGCCCGTGCAAAGTCTGCATCCAAAGACACAATCAGTAATTACTTTTGTGAATTAGGAAATGCGCTCTGTAACCATGTGCCACCCTTTTATATATTTCCCGGGAACAGGTGGTAGGATGCACTACTTGAGGGTGCTGCTCCAGGGTCGGCAGGTGGGATGACTGACAGTGGATGGATAAACAGGAGGCTTTTTGAACATTATTTATCGGATCATTTTGCAAAATTTGTAAAGCTTGAGAAAAATGGCCCACCGACCCTCATATTGTACGATGGACACAAGTCCCATTTGTCTTTAACCTTTACACAATGGGCCAAAGAGAACAAGGCCAAAAATAAAATATTGTTTGTTTCCCCTCCCGCGACCCATGCTAAAGTGTGGGTCGGTAGGTCGGAAAAATATTTTATTTTTATACACAATAAGTCATTTTCATTCATGTTTTCCTTATGTTCGAAATGTTACGTTTTAGTATAAATTCTTAATATTTTCGTTGTAGTATATTTATAACGTTCTGCTTATTTACATAATGCTATGTTCTAATTACCTTACAATAATTTATCAAAATTGAACAAACAATAACATGTGTTAAAAACAAGAGCGTTAATAATAAAAACCTGTTAAAACTAAGGAGTAATAGCGTGACGTTGCAATTTGCTGGGCATCCAAAACAGAACGCTGTTAGCAAAAGCCATAGCAACCGTGACTGTCAAACTGCGGTTAGCAGTTTGTAGCTGAAAAGCAATTAGCAATTATTTGTAAAGAAACAATTATTTATGAATTTAAAAATATGAATAGAATTCCCAAATAAACGGCATTTATACGTACTTGAATGCATTTTAATCGATTTACAAAATTTATAGTGCACGCGCTTACTACATAAAGTAACTCAATTATGCATTCTATCAAAAACAGGTTATAATTGAGGTGTTGTACCTGTCACACATTAATGACATTACCCCGAAATGTGTGAAAAAACATTGCATAACATTACGTAACAATTTGATAATTCAATTGAAACTAGCACCACCCAAAATGGCACGTTTTTTTGGTTGTACACTTAAATTGTGAATATTATCAAATTTGCAAGAAATGTATTTTGAGCTTTTGGAGTAATTTGTTTTCAATATTAATAAATAAGTATTTAAATATGCACTTAATGTCAGCTAAATTAAAATGTTATTTCTTCCCAAATGCACGATTCATGTGTGTTTGTTTTTTCATTGTACATAACAAATTTTACATTACACTTTTACTACTTCAATACAGCGTTTGCCATAACATATCATCATTTTACATTGTTATTAGACGAATATTATTATTACATTTAACTTGTAATGTTGCTTTGATGTTGTTTGTATGTATCTAGACCCTTAGAGGGATGGCTAATACACAAGACCCAACAGGGATTGATTTTCTGACACGTTTATTCACTACCGCTATCAGAGAGCAACTAACTACAAAACAAGCATACAGAATACTGCCAGCTTCTATTCGCTGAGCGGGGCAGTAGGCGGGGCTTATCAGGCATCGCTGACCATTACATAACTTTTTTTTCCAAATTAACGATTCATATGCTTTCATATACATATATATACGGTAAAGAAATTGTATGACCATACACTTGGAAACACAAAATTTCATCTAATTCTGTATCATACAATACAACAATAATCAACAAACAATGTCAAACATTTTATTTCAACATAATTATATACAAAGTAATTTCCAGTTTGTAATAACACAACCTTTTTATAGATCTAGTTGCTCTATAATTAGTTGCTAATTCTTTGGAAAAAATAAGCCTCATTTGATGTTAAACCGATACACAATATAACAATTAACCAAACACCACTCCAAATATTTTATTTCAACATACAAATACATAAAATTATATCCATTCAATTCTTAGATAACAATTTGGGGCCGGTTTTACACCATTGGGGCCGGTTTTGCCTAAATGTGGGGCCGGTTTTGCTTTTTTGGGGCCGTTTTAGACTAAGGCCTGTTTGGCCTGCTCCCGTTCTTTCATAACTGTAAATGTTCCAGTCATTGGGGCTTCTGTGCAGATTTTCAATATTAACTGTCAGTGTCATGAAGCCTGTTGACCTACTTACCGCAAGAATAACGATATGGTGTCACACACCACATCTGTGGACAGGACTGGGAGATAACGTCGCCACACACAATATAACTACTATGTTTGAATAAAGTTTAACTACATTTCAATGGAATAGTAATGGATTATGGTGAAGAAGTCCAGAATTCCTCGAGTAAGTATGTGTTTCAACTAATATTTTGATCTGAATGTTAAGTACTGCTAGAATACATATGACCCGACCAGTATATAAAAGCATACCTCATTGAAGTTTTCCACAATATCTTTACAAGTGCTGCATTTCTCTTTCGTAGCTTCTGACAGTGGCAGTATTACATATAAAATTATCAATGTCTGCACAACAAAAACGGCCAAAACCTTTCTCACGTGCATTATACTTCAACTTTTTCCCGTACCAATTGTGCCTAAAAATTTAAGCTGAATTTCTAATGGAAATCTAGAAAATATAACAATAACACTGGAGTGCTTTCCTACAAAGTCAATTAAAACAAGCAAATATCTCAACAGCATAAGCTGAAATTAATAGTTTGTGTTGTATTAAATCCGACAGAACCACCGGAATAAAATGTCTTATCAGCAATATTACTTAATTTAATAGGAAACTTTTTTAACATTTCACAAAATTACAACAAGACCATGTTGGAACGTCTATTCACCAATCAGATTTCGCCACGCCTGATTATCGGTCCTGAAACATTTCAAGGGAGGTAATTTATCCGGAACCGGAAGTAAACGCCGGTCATTTGGTAAGCCCTGGACATTTTCGTTGTTGAAACAAGTTTGATGTTGTTGACACGCGTCAGATCGCTACGATTATTTGTTTATATTTAGTCTTTACATTCGAAAAGGTATGAAATATTCGTATTTTTCTTGTTTTGCATACAATCGAGTAAATATACAGTATGTTAACCGACGTTTTAATTTACACAGTTTTGTGTTTACAATTTGACTGTCAGTGTCAAACAGTGTAGTTTTGGAACTTCATAATGGTAAGCCAATGACGCAACACTGTTGGTACATGACAGTTACACATAGTCGATATTTTATATCAATTCCTGCTGTATTTTCCAATTTAGCTGATCATTATCTTTATAATCTAGTTACTTGTGTCATGTAATATTCACAGAATGCATGTGCAACTACAAGCCTCTCCACGATATTCACTCAGTCACTCACTGTGACTTTTTATACTCTATTCGGGTGGAGACGGTGTCGCGGTAATCAATAAATGTCCAATTGCGTACAATTCTTGTAATAAAAACAAACCCTGTATTTCCAGTCTCGGTTTCTAATCATGAATACTATCAGAAAATGCATAGCATATTGCTAAGTACAATTTGTTCTGTATAAACTTGCTTATATAGTGCATTTCTGCTACGAGTCGCAACTGATTTTATTGAAGAATTTAATAAGATATTAATTTTGTAATAAAGGTTATACTGTACACTTTATTTTTCAAAATTCGAAAGGATTGCTCCCCTTGTTGCTGATTAACACGACTCTGTCGTGCAAGTTGTCAAATTTAACTTATAGACAGTGTTGTGTGATTTGGTGATTTAGTGTTTTGCACGATTCCAAATGAAATAATTGTTCATTTGTTGATTTTCATGTGTGTGGAAGATATTGTTACATCTTATAATCATTTACTTGAGTTCTAAGTGTAATTTTTCCATTTTGGTTATTCAACAAAATTGTTAGTACCGCGACTCCATCGGAACACAGTATACAGCCAAATTTTGTTAATGTTACATGCCTTGGAATGTAAATCTAGCCCCCTATGTTGCAAACAATACAATAATCCATATTATCCTTCTTAAGCTAATCATAACGCTTGTATTACGAAACAAAAATGGAAAGTACATATTATTTGGTTGATAATGTTCCTTAGTATAAATTAGTAAGATATTTATAAATTTCAAATACAAACGCATTCCTATAGGAACGTTGATTGTTATTGTTTACAATCGGGATTTTTCGCGCATGTGCACCTACTGGTTGGCAAGAGCGCTGGTTACAGATACAGAGAACATGTATACATACATGTGTTTACTCGTTAAATCGATCAGAGTTTCTGAAAAAAAAAATATATTAAAACACTACAAATAAAATTATTAAAAGACACCCATCACATACCGACTTTGGTATATACTTAACTAATATAATATATCAAATGGGCTGGTCATTTAGCGTAAACCAAAAATTTTCAATGTTTTGAACGAAGCTATAAATCATCCGTTAAATTTCTTGTAGACACAAATAAAATAACTGTTATTGTTGAAAGTGATAATGTTTGTTATGAATCCTGATAATTTGTACCAGTACAGTAATAATATGAATGTACTGTGTGTGCTATAGTGTGTGCTATTTTGTTATGAAAGAAAGTGGCAGGAGGTGCATTGTAAAGTACAACAAATGTATTGATCAGCCATATAATACCAACCTTAAGACAAACCTGAAGCATCATCTTGTTAAAAGACAATAGTTAAATATGATTTATGATTTTCCTAGCACATTGGAATACACAATTTGATGATCTCATTACTTAATTATAACTCGAAAAAAAGAAGAAACAAAGGCGTCTGTAGTTAATTTGCAGATATTGGGAATGTAAATTGAACTTCCTAAATATCTTACATTTTAAATCATTGCATTTATTTAGCACTACAAGGTTATATTATTTTAAACCATCCCTAATGGTTATATATTATAATTATTTAATGATGCTCTCAATTTTGTACATTGCTGAAACGGGCGATTTAAGATGGTGGTTTTTTATCTGTTTAAAAAATAAAATGTTTTATAGCAAATTTGCACAATGTTTAAAGTTTTATGGGTTTTTCAATAGCAGTAAAACATATTATGCTTAAACCGGATTAAAAATCGTTCGTCTCATAACATCTCTTTAGCAATTTACAAGATTTAATGAGCATCGTGTTTACAATACATTATAAAAGAGCAAGAATTCATTATTTTAGTGCATTTATATTATCCATGAAAAACACTGCTAAACACCATGGAAGTATGATAAATTTTGTTAAATGACCAGACATACGTCTGCCACCTGTGGTTTTAGAGCACTGAGAATCAAACTTGACTCCATGTTGTTAGTTAGTAACTGTCTGGGAGGTATCTGATCATAATAAGATAATGGGTTTGTGCTCAAACAAAGGGGCAATTAAACGCGGGATTAAATTATTAAACGATGGGTAGGGTGTGAAATATGCACAAGCTGGTGTAAACATACAAATTAAGATGAAGTTAAATCCCATTTTATTTTTATGAAAATGGAATAAAATATATAAGCAGGTAAGGTTTCTGTGACCTGTGTAGGTTCTGGTAAGGTTTCAATATTTAATTAATGTATTCAATGAAGCCTATTTGGCATGATCCATTAATTGCTTTACATCATGATTTGTTTTAGTGTCCTGTATTCTGGAACAAGTTAACTTAAATGCACATTTTTTATTTTATTTTGTCACGAACAACAACTTTGTCTTGTATAAGTCAGTGTTGCATACATGAGTATTGGGCACATTGAATTCAGTACTTTTAAATGCATCATTAGTCAACAGTAATTATAAAAACAAACTTTTCATAATGAAATATATCTTATTATGACATAATTATGTGCCAACGTGTTTTAAAACATTGAATTATTGTGAAAATTAACTAACGTTTTTTCAACACTATCTGTATATTATGCCCACCACCTTTTGTCAACCAGGCGGCAGAGTCTAAACATAGCAGGTGCGCATGACGTCACTCGTCAACATTCCTATAGCGTGCAAACTATTACTAATATTCTATTGCACTTTACACAGCCTATAGTCAAATTACAGATAATCCTGGTGTTAAACCTAGATTGGTTCAATTGTAAAACATATCAAACAAATGTGTTTTCAGTTTTCGTCTGAATACAGTTTCATCTTTAACATGTTTCAAGTCAGTTGGGAGAGCATTCCACCATTTAGGGCACAATACAGCAATGGATGATCTGTCAGCTATTTTCGTTCTCTTAGGAAGAATAAAATTAATATCACCTGTTGATCTTAACCAGTTCTTGCTCTGAACACGTTTGAACAAATCACTCAGATAGGAGTGCAATACATTGCAAACAACCAGTCAGTATTGACAAGTTTAGGAATTTCAGAATCTGGAGAAACAGCATTTATTTTAAAGGTTGTTCTTTTCTTCATCATAAATGTTACATTACCTTTCATTAATGATAAAAATGGTCAAAGCAAAACACTGCACTGAATTAATGTGAAACATAACAGTTAAAATGATTTTTGTGTCACGATATTGTGTGCAAAAATTTAGTCATGAACAGCTAGCATCTGTTGTTCTGTACATATTCAGTCAACAAACTAATATTTTGCTAAAAAAAGTTGTACAACTATTAAGAAGAATGTATTTGTGCCATTAGTGGTACTATGTGCAGATTTATTCTTCAGAGTCACCATGAAAGCCTTAATCCTTGTGGGAGGCTACGGGACAAGGCTGAGACCACTGACCCTGAGCTGCCCAAAGCCACTGGTAGAGTTCTGCAACAAACCCATGCTACTTCATCAGCTTGAAGCACTGGTTGAGGTAAGGAGAACTGACATTTTAGGGGAAATTTTGTGATTGAAATTTAATGATATTTTCATAGTCAGTTTCTGTCATCCTCACTGTTTCTGTAATTCTCACCATCAATAATCATGAATTTCCAGGTCATTCATATTAAGGCATGTTCTTTCAAACTTGCTTTGTAGCAATTCAATACATACCAGTATACATTGATCTGGTTTTAAGAGCAAATTACAAATCTTCATTAAACTATATAATACAAATAGTCAAATAAAATGAAAATATACAACAACTTTTTAACATACATACATTTTAGCTATATAAAACACACTGTGGTGAAAATCCATGTTTAATTTTCAACCAGGCTGGGGTTAAGCACATAATTCTGGCGGTCAGTTACAGAGCAGACCAAATGGAACAGGAGCTTAAATCTGTAGAGGCAAAGGTCAGTTGAAACATGTATTTTCATACAATTTACTACACAATGCAATTGTGTTTTATATGCAATTGTCATGTTAATATCTTTTTTACTGGCCAAGTAGGGTGTACTCCTTAAATGAAATTCAGTAATAGATAAATGTTGTTAATTTTGTTTGCTATAAAGTGATATGTTAATGCTTATATGTTTCAGCTTGGAGTAACAATAACAATTTCATTGGAATCTGAACCTTTAGGAACAGGTTGGTTTTTGTGTGTTTTCATTGCAGCTTACTGCACACTTGTAAGTTTATACTATGTAGACTGTCTTTGACTGAACTTTTCAAATCACATGCCTGAACCAAGCAATTTACATGCAATTTTCAAGTTTCAAATTAAAATAAGAAGATTGTTCATGAAAGTAAACCACAAAATCACTATCCCAAAAAAGAAATTACTAGCCCCAGACATTGGACAAGTGGGTTATGTCTAAGACTGTGTAGTCAGCAGTGAATCTTTATGTTGAGTTTGCACTATAATTATGGTAAAGTGATTTTTGCTTTATGTTTTTATGACGGACATCACTTGTTCATTAGTTGCTGAAATCTAGAGGGACAAAAACATCAAATAATTTTCTTTACTGAGTTAGCCAATGTATGTATTAGTTAGAACTTATAAATATAATATCACTAGCTGGCTCATAGCAAGCTGTACATATATGGATCAGCTACCTGTTTATAGTAATATCATTTGATGTCAGCAATGTAATTAACAGGTATTTGTTGAATATTGCAAATTAATAGGAATACAAGAACTTGTACGTTTCACTAGTTGATTCATATAAACTCTGAAAGTTACAGATCTTGGTCTGCTAAGTGTTAGTAACATGTAACATGATAGTGTATTTTTCAGCTGGACCTCTGGCTCTAGCAAGGGAGCACCTCACAAATGACAAGGACCCATTTTTTGTGCTGAACAGCGACATTATCTGCGATTTTCCATTCAAAGACATGATCAAGTTCCATAAACACCATGGCAAACAAGGAACGATCATGGTAATTTACAGTTCCATAAACACCATGGCAAACAAGGAACGATCATGGTAATTTACAGTTCCATAAACACCATGGCAAACAAGGAACGATCATGGTAATTTACAGTTCCATAAACACCATGGCAAACAAGGAACGATCATGGTAATTTGGGTTTGATTAAGGAAAGCTCTGGAGTAAAATATTATGTATATTGTATGATTTGGACTTTATGGTACCCCCTATGTACACAAGGTCTGGAGTAAAAGATTATGTATATTGTATGATTTGGACTTTATGGTACCCCCTATGTACACAAGGTCTGGAGTAAACTATTATGTATATTGTATGATTTGGACTTTATGGTACCCCCTATGTACACAAGGTCTGGACATTTAAAAAAAATTGCATTAGTAACTTAGCAGACTGTAATGGGACAGTGTAAAGGTTTTAAACATCATTTTATAAAAAATATTAGTCCCTTCCCACATATTCTAATGATTTTACTTGTGTATTTCTCAAAATTTGAAATACATAAAAATATTATGCAAATTACAAACAATTTGAACATTTACAGTTACAAGTTCATTTGAGTGGACTTGGTTGATTTTAAGGACACTAAAAATTTATCCAATGTGTACTAGAACGATGTTGCCCATACCTGTGCTCATATTTGTTGTGTATCAGATAACACTGGACCCAGATTTAAGCATTAGTCAACAATCATCGTAATTCAATACCCACGTGTTATACCCGGGTTATGTTGTTTTGTGTCACAGTCACATGTTGTTTGTTATTTAGGTCACCAAGGTGGAAGAGCCGTCCAAGTACGGGGTGGTGGTGTATGATGCAGAGTGCGGCCGTATCAACCAGTTTGTGGAGAAACCCCAGGAGTATGTGTCGAACAAGATAAACGCTGGCATGTACATGTTCTCACCAGCAATGCTAAACAGAATAGAGGTGAGCACATTAACAGAATAGAGGTGAGCACATTAACAGAATAGAGGTGAGCACATTAACAGAATAGAGGTGAGCACATTAATTACAGTAACTTTACTACCTACTTTCAAATTAAGTTGAAAAAAAAGATTTGTTTTTCTTTTGTCCAGTCTGATGTGTCAGCTTACCATTGTTAATAGTCTATAGGTAGTTAAGTATAGAATGTATTGATCCAATGAGTTTAAGTTGGAAGTTAGATTTCCATTTTCAGGTAGGAGTTTTAATAAATTAATTCACACTTCTTAATGTGATTGCGCTTTTCGTCATAATTTATAAAGTATGATAATATTGTTCTAATTTCTAGTTTGTTTACTTTTTTTTTAAACAACATTTTACTGCAGTTTCAACTATGTATTTAAGATTTGAATAAAAAATGAACTTTATTTTATATTTTCACAATATTACAATAGGTTTTTTATACTAATAGAAGAGGTCTTCTTTATTTTATTTTGACCAGGTACATGTGTATTGTAGCTAAAGCCTACGTCCATAGAGAAGGAAGTGTTCCCAGGCATGGCCTCCGATGGCGAGCTGTACTGTATGGAACTGCAAGGTAACTGGCTGCTGTGGGCTTAAAGGCTTATACAAATCACACATTCAGTCAAGCTTAAAATCAAACAATAAAGTCATCGTTGGAATGTAGGCTCTAGTGTTGGTTTCTATGGGCATCATTAATGTCATGGTATGAAACACAGCTTAATCTGATTGGATTGTTTGCATGCATCATTTAAGCTAAGGTCTGTTCCAGGAAAACAGGTGATGAGGGGGTGGAACGCCGTTGTATAACAATTCGGTGGGTGGGGGGTGATAGAGGGGATAAAACGTATTATCAATGACTTGAAAATATATAGAATTGTGTTGGTAGTACCCTATCTTTGGACTAGCGTTCTGCCCCCCCCCCCCATCACCTTTTTTCTTGGAACAGCCCTAATCCATTTGCTATGAAACATGTTGATATATCATGATAATGTCTTTCTACAGATATATATGTTTTAAGTGTTGTTTCTGTCTGTGATAATCAGTAAGTTAAAGACATTTTATAAATGTTAAAATGCCATTTATGCCACAGGGTTCTGGATGGATGTGGGGCAACCAAAGGACTATCTGACAGGGATGTGCATGTATCTGAGCTCCCTGAAGAAGAAGAACTCCAGTCTGCTCTACCAGGGGGAGGGCGTGCATGGCACAGCACTTGTGGTAAGCAAGGGTGTCATGTCTGTGGTAGCAGTTATAATGAGTAGATTCAAAAGATTTTCAGCTAGAACGTCATTTTGTGTTGAAATATTTATCAGCAGTTTGTATTGTATCGAAATAATTCACTGGTTCTTTTTAGTACTATGATGACAAATCAAAGGCTCTGTGTCCAAATGTCCTCCACTGTTCTTTATATTTAAGAGATTGTAGGGCCCTAAATATTTCCCTCTGTTGTATGTTGTAATATTTTGTACACATATGAACATTGACATAGTGATTTTTTGTCAGACTCTGAGAATGTATAGTTAAGTATAGAATGTAAAGTTAAGTATAGAATGTATAGTTAAGTATAGAATGTATAGTTAAGTATAGAATGTAAAGTTAAGTATAGAATGTATAGTTAAGTATATAATGTATAGTTAAGTATAGAATGTAGTATAGAATGTATAGTTAAGTATAATACATGTAACAGATAGTTTCAAAAACATGAAGTGTAAGTGGTACAACCCTTGTCAACTCTAATGATTTATATTTCTTGGGGTCCTCTCTGTGATTATATTATTTACTGGCTCTTTATTTCATCAATTGATTTCAGGATCCTAGTGCAAAGATAGGAAAGAATTGCAGAATTGGACCTAATGTTACAATCGGCCCGAATGTAGTGATAGAAGACGGTGTGTGTATTAAGAGGTGTACGGTGTTGAACGGGGCCCATATCAAGTCCCACTCCTGGCTGGACTTGTGTATCATAGGCTGGAAATGTGTCGTGGGCCGATGGGTAGGTCGAGACTTAGCACATTGTAAGACAATTGAAAACATGGGATTTACATGGCAATTCAGCTAACAGACGTTATAACGTTTATCAGAATAAATGTTGGATATACCGATTGTTTTAAATATTATTTTTAATCACATTTTTAGTTAACATGTTGTTTTTGCTTATTCAGAGCTGAGTAACTGAGCCTAACTCTTTGGTTTCAAACATTTATCAAGAAGCTGGAGGTTGGACTTGTGGAAAAATTTGATGATGAGAACATTGTTATTTTGAAAGCTGAATGAACATAATTAGTTTGCATTAATTCTATGCTTTTGAACAATGCCGTGTCAAATGCAATTATAGTTTTACGTCAATACATTTCAACAAAGAATGGTAGTTTTGTTGCTGTGATATGTATTTTAGCTGCAATGATTTAATGCATTAAATGACAATCTTTCTTTCAGGTTCGAATGGAGAATGTGTCAGTACTGGGGGAGGATGTCACCGTGAACGATGAGCTGTACGTAAACGGTGGTCGAATATTGCCACACAAATCCATTGCAGAATCAGTGAAAGACCCTCAGATCATCATGTGAATACAACAAACAGGGGAATAAGTAACAAATGTTCATTTAGCTAACCATACTGAGAGTCTGTCCTGTAAAATAATTTGATTATCCCTTGAAACAGGCCCTTTGTTTGATATTATTACAATGAATTCCATGATTTATTTTGAAATGTTAAGTTTGTAAAACTAATTCAAAAGCAACTGTGAAAAGTAATTATATTTTTTAATACAACACTACATCTAATCATCTTTGAACAAACTGACCTTTCTACATCAATATACATTCTAAAAGCATATACCTGGTATACAAATTATGAATATCATAGCTTTTTTTGTTCAGGTAAATTCAAATACTGAACCTTATGTAAATTGCATATGTGTGAATCTGGACTGTTCTTTATCAGAAACATCCATCTAAGTCTATGCAAGTTTTAGCTGTTAAATTTGCATATATGAAATGAAAAATCATTTTAACCATACTATAGTAAAGTAATTTGTTTTCATAATGTCAGAGCATATTTCATTTAACAAATTCCTACTACTAACGATAATTGCATTCATTGTGATTATTTATTTAAGTTATGAATTTATGAGTGACCTTTCATTAGAATTTTTGTTATTTATAATTGATGATTGCTTCAATATATCATTCTTTAACTGGTATATTTAATTGTAATATTAATGCATAATAACATTTTAACATCATTCACCCACATAGCTGTGAATGTAATCAATATTTATGCTCAAGAACTCTACAACACTTGATATGCCTGCATGACTGCTGTACAGACATGTTCAGGTACATGACAGTGTCATATATACCAATTTCTGGAGCAAAAGCATTTAATAAGGCAGCATGTACTTGTGCCACCAGTGTGTGTGAATTGTCGGACATTTGCAAGTTGAACTGTATGTTTTGTCAGACAAGACTGTAGCTGAAACCCAGGCTTAATGCATCTGCGTAAAGTGTTGTCCTGGATTAGCCTGTGCAGTCCGAGATGACACTTTACTCACATGCATTTAGCCCGATTTTTCCACGACACTCCACATTTATTTTCCTTCACATTTGCTGTGCTTTCAAAGAAAGTATTTGCTCATAACATGTTTTTTGTGAGCAGCTTCGTCAAAATTAAGTCCATTTTATTGTTTGATATAGCCAAATATATGTTTTAATCTGTGGTTTAGCCCAGTGCACTTGTTCATAGACATCTTAATCGACCAAATGTTGATGTGGAGAAAAAGTTACTACACTCAGTGGAAGAGGAGTTTGTAGAAAAAGTGCACTGGATTATGTGCAGATTATTAAAAATCATCTGCTTTTGAAAATAAAGGATTAAATATTATAAATTTTTAACTATACATGTACATTTTTTTTTTTTTTATATTTAATGAACTTTATTCCAAATATTGCAAGATGTTAATTTAATGTTCAAACCATTGCCATTATTAAATAATATACTGTTGTGTTGATCTGCAATTTGTTAGATATACTTGTATGTCATGGCTGTTATTTTCTGTTTACAAATGTTATCGAATTGTATATCTGTATTTTACACATAGAAAAGTAATTATTAATGTTTTTTGACAGGATAAAATGTATTACACTTATGTAAAAGACATAGTATATGACTTAGCTGCCTATATTGGATTGTATACATTTTCTGTTTGTTTGCTAAAAACATGATAGTTTTTATTTAATCGAAGACTGTATCTTAACACATTTTGGGATGCATTTTTCCCCTGTCAGTATATCCTTTTTGGGTTTATACTATAGGGAAAGATCTAGAGCAAAATAGCAGGGTGCTGCACCCTGCTCCTTTTTGGTTCCCCCCTGCTGCCCCTCTGGGCTGTTCAACACAGAAATGTAGAAGATCTGTTGAAATTGATTTTTTTTGCAAATAATCAATGACAAATGAATAGCATATGCTAAAAAATCATCATCTGAAGCATTAGCCTCATGAACACCCTGGATATAGCAAATTATGAGAAAATGTCAACAAAATGGTCAGGCTTTCCACCCTGCTCCTTTTTAGCAGCACCCTGTTCCTGTTTTGATCCTAGATCTTTCCCTATGCTATGTGGAAGGGACCAATGGGGTTTGCAGGTGTACCTGTATTCACAATGCTTTAAACTTAAGATACTAATTTACATACTTTAATGTACTCATATGTATATTGTTTATTTATAAAAAAAATATCTATTAAAAAATCATGTATGCTTTCCCCCATTGGTGTCAATTACTCCCAAATGGATGAATCATTGACTTGTATTAACATTTGTGCGTCTGCTTATGAATCTGTTATATTGTGATAACTCGAGTACGAGTGTGACCTATTTATTTGTGGATTTGAAATATATTTTTTAAACCAAAACTTGTTGTTTCCTGCCTTTTGACTTCATCGCGTGGATACAGATATTACCTTGCTCATAGTAACGATAACAATTCAGAAGTGGTGCAATACAATTTTAGACAGTCTTGAATGAAAAATGTCTGTGGTGTACTAGTAATCTGTTTTTTGTGTCGCCTTAAAAGGCAACATGGGGGTTACTTTAGGCGGTGGCGCCATCCCCTTCAGTTTGCGCAGATACTGTGCAAGTTCAAATTTCATTGTATCAATGACTAAACATTTAAGCATACTTGAAGTTTAAAGACCATAGGTCTGTCATTGTTCCTATAATTACACACATGATTTCTGACTAGTAACTTTAAATATTTCACCTAACTAAATTACAGGTAATTAATCGAAAACCCTGGTGGATCAAAGAACACAAGTTACTATACATATAAAACTGGGTTACTATGCGAGGTCTAGAGATGGAATACAGCTATCCTTACAAAACATTGTACTAGTATACAAATGTGACTTATGGTTGTATGTTGTTTGATGTACCAGTTTGGGTTATTTTGGATGCCACAAAGAGGACTTTAGACTATAAAACTGGATTCCACATCATAGGTCAACAGATTCCTCATGAGTATTTGCATAACATGCAGTGTGTGATATCAACATCAAGGTAACTACCGTAATAACCCTAAGTATTGGGACCCCCTAAATATTGGGACACCCCTATTTTTTTGAAAAATAATTATTTTTCGCACCCCTTATTAGTGGGTCACATTAGAATGTTGAATTTATTTTGTGTCCCTTAATATTGGGACACCAAACTAACCCCTTATGTTACTGTATAAACATGCCATACCCTGCCACTACACTGGTTGCATAGCGACTTGTGATACGGTATAGTGTGCTTGCTTTTCGATACACCAAAATGTACACCATCAGGGGTATTCCTCAATCTTTCGCAAGAAACTATGTTATTTCTAATAGACAGAGGTGTTTGCATGTCTTAAGAACCATGAATGTACGCACGTTGTATTAATAGTAATTTTATGAACGCCAAGTTGTGTATTAAGATCCTTTATTATGCCCCCCTTCGAAGAAGTGAGGGTATCTTGCTATGCACTTGTCCGTTGGTCGGTCGGATGGTCGGTCTGTCCGTTGACCATTTCGTTTCCGCAAGATATCTAGAGAACGCTTTGACCTACGATCATTAAAGTTGGTATGCTGGTTACTTGGGAGGAAAGGAAGACAGCTATACATTTTGAGGTCAACAGGTCAAAGGACAAGGTCACCGTTGCTAAAAATAGAAAAACGGTTTTCGCTAAATAACTTTAGAACGCATCGAGATATTTTAATAAACTGTATACATAGAGACCTTATGTCGAGACCTTGCTTGGAATTGCATATGGGGTGGGTGGGGTCAAGGTCACCGTTACTAAACATAGAAAAACGGTTTCCGCTCAATAACTTGAGAACGCATAGAGATATTTTAATGAAACTTCATACATAGATACCTTATATTGAGACCTCGCTTGGGATTGCATATGGGGTGGGTGGGGTCAAGGTCACCGTTACTAAACATAGAAAAACGGTTTCTGCTCAATAACTTCAGAACGCATTGAGATATTTTAATGAAACTTCATACATAGATACCTTATATTGAGACCTCTCTAGGGATTTCATATGGGGTGGGTGGGGTCAAGGTCACCATTACTAAAAATAGAAAAACGGTTTCCACTCAATAACTTGAGAACGCATTGAGATATTTTCATGAAACTTCATACATAGATACCATATATCGAGACCTCACTTGGGATTGCATATTAAAAAAATTTCTTAACAATTGCACATATTCACAACTTAGCTGCAAGTCGGGAGGCATACATGTTTTACAAACATCTCTTGTTATGGTTTAGCATTATCACCACAAACAAAGTATTTTGCGAATGTTGTTTTTAGGATTATTGTTTAATTGTGTTTATGTTAATATCAAATTTTGCAAAGAATGCATTTAAAATGTACATGTTAATATTTGTGTCATTGATTTAATCGCTGTCAAAATTTGATCAAATGTGCATAACAAATAGCCATTTTATTGGATTTTATGTAAGTGGCAGGTTAGAAGTATTTACTGTTCAGTGTATACTTGAACAGAATACCAAGTTGTTTTGAGTTTGATACATCTCTGATAGTTTAGTGTTTTTAAACACATAATGTATTACCATGGTATTTGTTCCTTTAATTAAATTAAATTCATTCAAAATTTACTAGGAACCAAAATTATGTCTACTGGTATAATCAAGATGACGACCTCAATTTAGTAGGTTATTCCGTTTTACTTGTTTATTTAGCTTTGAATAATATTCATTTCAATATTCGTTCTGAAGGTCAATCAAATATTTGAATTCCTTTTCTGGTTATTTGTTTCTATCCCTACTTGTCACATATTTCACTTTAAAAGTTTAGTTTTCATGGGTAGGACTCGCAACGTTTCTTGTTATTTTGTACCAGGTTTCACATTTGAACATGTGCAAATAAAACAACAAAATACAAAAATATTCTTATATGATTCAACTCGGGAGCAAAAACAAGTAACAATATCTGATACAGTTTTACTTTATTTTAGGTAAAGTAAAAAAAAAACCAAAAAACACAGAAAAAGCAATGCACGGATACTGTTCAGCAATATTACATCAATACTATTCAGCAATATTACATCAACATCCAAATTTGTACCGCTAACAATCAACAGAGAAAAGTGAAAATGTTTCTATGTAATGTTTACTTTCACAAGAATCTGGATTATATTGTTATTGTTTTTTTCTAATAATATACACTTGTTTACAAAATATACAAATATTCTAGATTTATCAAGTCCCATGCATGCAGTAAGAATATATTGTGAAGGTAAGCAGGGTGCATGCAAAAGATGGCCTACTTCTAATAATGTGTGTATAACTAGAGTATGACTTTCAAAGAAACTTTCAGTGCTGATATGCATGAAATTACAGTTATTTTAGAATTAAAACCACTCTTTCAAATAATTGATTTTACATCAAAAAACTATTCACAGATGTTTTTATCATTAAAGAAACTCTCTGCTTTTGGGGGGAGTTTCAAGTAAACAACTTAATAAAAACTTTGCGACTTAGATATTCTTGATCTGAGCTTGAAAACAAGAATGCTCACTGAATTTAATATCTGTTGTATACTTTGTTGTGTTTTGGACTAAATTCTAATACTGTACTAGTATGATGTACTGGTAAGGATATCTAGTTATGCAGTATGCTGATGCTGTATCCAATCAATTGACAATTAAATTTCAATACCCCGTAAATTCATGCATCTTATGCAATGAAAATGCAACAAAAACAACAATATTCATAGACAAAAACGAAGACTATAATGTACTATTGTCTCTTAATGCTGAGCAGTATGTTCCCACATTTCAAAAATTACAAATTGACCAGTAGGTACTTGTCAATCAAGAATTGCGTTGACCAATTAAAGGTTTATATTTCAGTGGTAAATAATAGCACATGGTTCAATAACCCAATCGATTTACTTCAAATCCATGGACAAACAGACAGGCGGCGCGATCTATGTTCGTCTACTGGTTAATTGCAACAATGCTCTAAGAAGTCAACATTTTACAATATGTCTGCTGCCATAATAATTATGTAGGTAAGTCAACATGATATCTTACAGCTCAACCATACTTCATTCTTAAACAAATATGATTAACTTCAGTAACCAATAGACAAAATGCATTTAAATGAGCACAACACTGAATGGTTTTAATCATTGACATTGTTATCGCAGTTACAACATACATGGTATTAAAAGATTTTGGTTTGCAAACAGGGTTGGCATAAAACCCCCGTTTTATAGTATTGACCAGCCCAGGCGGGTAATACTGGGAAAAACCGGGTTTTATAGGGTATCACTGGGCAATAGTGGGCAATACTGGGAAAAAAAGATCCTGCACAATTATCATTACATACTAATACTGAGTTTCTACATTACAAACACATATCGATTAACAATTACATACTGTTAAGTTACATCGTTCATTTCTATTTAATGTGGAAACATGTAGATAATTTCTTTTCCTTTTCACAAAATTTAAGTTGGATTTTTTTGTCAGTCTGGACAATACTGAGTATTACTTGGCATCTGTGGTTTTACTCACATTCATTTTATTTTTCTCATATATACTAGTGTATAATACAACAGAATTATGTTTATGAAAGAAAAAGAAGAAATTAATGTATAAGAGAAATTTGACAATTCTAACATATTTTAATTTTATAAAATATTTTAGTAAACAGGGCTTTCCTTTGACCCGAGCTCCCGGGTTTTGACGCGTGGAAATTTCAAAATACGATTGTTTGACTCACGAGGTAATTACTTCCAGTGTCACGTTTGATCCGGGGCAATTTCCGGACTCGCGTCATACAGTATTACTCGGCTGGCTGATTATCCCAAACTGTCTAACAGCGATGTCAAATTTGACAAGACACGGCGATTATTGGTTGGAGGCGGAGTCAATCGTTTAATAGCATCCGCGGTCGTTACCGTGTAGCTCCGCCCCTCAGGCTGAGTTTTGTCGCTCAGAAAAATCTATATCGACCAATTAAAATGCATAGTTATATACGCTTCCAATGACATGAACAATCGACCTATCGGCGTAATATACATGTATTACACTGTAGTTAATGTACAGGAGTCCGTTATAGTATGTTTTTTCCGACCATTAAACGTTTAAAACACGATTTACTCACCACTTCCGTTGCTGATAATATCCACATTTAGTTTAGTTCCTAAATATAAAGGCATTGTTTTAAAGTACTTTCGTTTATATTTCAGGCAAAATTATTAATATCTTTCCAAAATTTGGAATCAAATTTCAGCGAAAATTCTGACACTAACACCCAATTTTAGTATTCGAGTGTCATAAATGCATTTTTTAATAGTCTGTGTATTTCATGTAAATCCTTTGTTTTATAGCGCGCGAAAGTTATACTGACACAAACGACGTCACGTTCCACGCATGGAAAGCGTGCGTGTATCGACCGTGTGCTTTACCAAATATATACTTGTCATCTGTGAATAAAAACTTTGTAGTGCAAGAACTTTGAAATCTTCTTTTTGTATAAAACTTTCGTAGTGCAAAAACTTTGCGATCTTTAGCATTTGGTTAATTATTTTATTGCAGTTTATTAATATATGTTGTAACAGTAAAACAATATTTGCCGACCGTAACTACGTATATTTTTTTCAGGAAGGAAAGCCTATGTTTTATCGTTGTACATGATGGATCTATGCGATTTCAGTGGTATTTTTAGAATGTCACGAATAAGCTAAAATCGTCTTAATAATTCCATAAATAATAATAATAAATAATAATAATAATAGATCTAATAATAATAATACATAATAACATAACAATAATAATAATAATAAAATAAAATTAAATAAATTAAATAGAAAATAATAATAATTTAATAAAAATTAATAATTAATAAATTAAAATAATATTAAATTATAAAATAAAAATAATAAATTAATACAAATAATAATAAAAATAAGGAAACCGAATGGAAACTACCCAAAAAGCATCGACTCTTGAAGGTTTATATCTTACTCTTGGGGAATTTGATTTTGACTCTTGAAAATTTGACCCCAAGAGTCATTGACTCTTGAAATTCAAAGTCTAAGGAATGCCCTGGTCAATATCATGTTGCAACAAGACCCTATTGCAGCCCCATGCAGTACATTAAATTAATGACATAATATCGTGATATCATTAATGACCCATCCACAATTAGTACACCCTCTTAAACAAACACAAACATTGATTGAATTGACAGATGCAAGTGCTCAAAAAACAATTAAACTGGACCCCTTGAATAAACATTAGACCTATCTCAATGAGGGGTCAGGCATAGGCCCATGTCAAGAAGGGGCCTTCTCCAAACCGTGAAAACATGCATTGATTGGCACCTTAAATGACTGTTTCCTGCTGTTAATTGTTCATCAGTATAAAATATAAATATCACACCCCATAGAGGGTGATACAACGTATTGTTAACCTGAGAATGGTAATGTCAACCGAGGCGTAAGCGTTGTATCACCCTTTTTGGGGTGTGATATTTAATTTATTATACTGAACAATAAAACAAGGAAAGTTAGGCCTGATTACTTAATTTATAGATCTACTTTTTTAAATGCCCTTTAAAATCAACTAATAGCCTAAAAGCTAATTTACCACGGATTATTTTCATTATTTAAGATGTGTATCTATATGAAACATTTATAGTTCCTTCACAATACAACAGTTAAATAATACTGCAGAAACAGACTTCCGTACTTTCAAACCCCCAGTGTACCGGCATGACCGGCGCGTGTGTACAGTGCAGTTATATTTAGATGTGTCATGCTTAAAAGATGGCGTGATCGATAGGATGTTCCTGCGGCGCGTTATTTTAAATCAGTAATATACTTGGCGAAATACGGGCGAAAATTATTGTTGATACAAAACTAAATATTATAGTTGATGGGAAGTGTTTAATGGATATTCAGAACACATGAACGCGATAAATGTGTACAGTAGAGTAGTGCAGTAACGACACAAACCAGTTTTCACTCGACTGACATAGGATTGCACTGTGTCGTGTTAGTTTGTTTTTAACATGTCTAAGCACTCGAGTTACAGTACACATAATTAATTAAACCATGCATCGGCGATATCTGAACTTAATTTGAACGGCAATACGGATAATCGGATACAGGTTTGGAGACAAAATACGATTTAAAATATACGTTCTGACCAGTCATGGCGATTTAAAAAACAAATCGTGTTTCTGGTTAGCACGGTTCGCATGAAATAAAATATTGCACAACTGTGTGGATACTTGAAAATGAATTGCAAACGCATGTTGTTGGATATTAATTGTAAAAGCAGTGGATTGACGTTCGAATTACTAAAGGTAAACATTGTTTTGTTTTGTGAAAAGGTTGTTCTATTTTTAGCTCCACGCGAGGGTGACAGTATACTGTCACATGTGACATTACAAATTGTTTCATGATAGGTATATAACTTGGGCTAGTCACGTGAGGTATAATAAAAATAATTATATTTATTCTTTGCTGCATCATTATCATTATCCTGTTTTTAAAGTGAAAAAAAATGAAAGTAAGTAATGAAAATAGAAGATAAGTGATTTGTCCAGTAATCCCCGGTATTGCCCAATATCACATTATTATAATATTGACCAGGCTGGTGTTTGGGTTATTGTCCAGACAGAGAAGGCCTCCCGAAGTTTTATTGTTTACACAAACAAAGAATAGTTCATTGCAAGAAAAAAAAGAAGGCTGAATAATTTAAATAAGTGTAGACATATTTCAATATCAAGCAGAATAATTTCACAAACATTATAGAAAAGATTTGATAATAAACAATGAATGAATGAACCAGTGGATATGTGCAGGCACTTACAAAAATACTGTAACTATGCATATACTGGATCTGCAAAACTAAACAAGTCCTTTTCTTAATGATATAAGTTAACTGAGCATTTAGATTTATAAAAACAATTAAAACTGCAAATTAACTGAAGAAAAAATACTATTGCCCACTATTACCCGCTTTCAGAGTATTGACCGGGGCGGGAAAAACTGGTAAAACCCACCGGAAAAACCCCGGGGTGGGTAATTCGTGCCAACCCTGTTTGCAAATCTTGACAACACATTTTTTTCCAATACAAAACACCGCTTCTCACACAAGACTATACAAATGCACAATTCATCACTGTTATTGTTGGATATGTGTCAGTTTTCTCATACTTCCCATCTATTATAAAACCGTACTTAGTATCTTTTTTGCTATTAACTGAAAGCATTAGCTTCCAATGTTTTTAATATCTGCTCTATAAAAGTATGTTTTTGACACCTATGCCAAATCCATTAGATACTTGTGTTTTAATTCACTAATTTAATTAAAGAAAATAATATAGTTCCAGACATTAATGAACATGCCATAAACAAATATTGACAAAAAGTGTACTAACCCAAAATATTTGTTAGTGATCTTGTACAAGCAGCAACCTAAGATGGCCCATTAAAGCCCAATTCAAATGGGGAACTGGACACTTTCAAGCTGTTGCCTGGGTAGAACCAGTACTTGGTGACTTACGGAGACCACTTTTAAGAATTCCCCTTGTAATTGACTTTACGAGGTCATTCGATTGACAATGGGTTTAGCCATTCAAAAAGCTAGGACCCGAGTGTTTGACGGACCTGTCTTGTAAAAACATTCGTACACTCTCAACGGTGTTTGACAGGCTTTAAGATAAGTAGGCGTGGTTATAAATCCCACAGCGTATCGTCAAATGGATCAAACTCACAATCTTTGGACCACAAGGCGGACACTATATTCAGTACACCATCAACAATAACATGATTGATATGAATCTAAGCAAAATAAGGTCAATAGAAAACTTGTATCACTCTACATTATAAGGAGCTGACAGTAACAGCAAAATATGGTTATAGTAACAAGCACCAAGACATTAAATGTCAGAATTGTACAAACAGAAAACATTTCACAATCTGCAATGAAGCATTTCATAGAATGTTTGCGAACTATTCACAGATATTGCACCAAAGTATGGACTATATACAACTGTTTTGATTTATGGTTGTGGTATTCATGTACACTATGTATTTGCTTCACAGCTTCAGTAAGGGTTTCATCTGAATCTAAAGCATATTTATGTAAATAACTTTTTACTTATAGATTTTACAAAAACGACAATATTTCGAAAAATAATGAAACACTTCCTGAACTAATGGAACAGTGAGAACATTTTCAATTTGCACCACCCTTACACTTGCAATTTTCCTTTTAGCTGGAATTCCTGTCCAGTGTTTCAATGTTCTGATACAAAGGATCTCTTTCCTCTGACTGCGGATGTTGACTTGCACCAGTGGAAGTGTCAAGGTCAGGCTTGGGCATATGGATGGCTTCATCGTATGACGGCGGAGATAAATCATAGGATGGGGGTATCAAGTCATTTCCACTTAGGTCAAAATCTTCATCACCAACATCTTCTAGAACGTCATTAGTTCCCGTCAGGCCACTGGTTGCTATGGAAAAACCATTACTCGAACCATGACCTCTGTGACCTTGAGAGCCCACAGGAAGTTCAGCTGGAGGTCGAGAGTTATTAAATGAAGCGTGTCTGATGGAGTCTGCACCTGAATCTGCCTCGTGACCCGACTGGATGTTAGGGTTAGAGGACTGACCATCGTGTTGCTCTTCTCTGTGTCTATCCCTGTGAGACGATATGTTATGCACCTGGCCATCAGGACCAAAGTCTACCACGTGGGCAAAGTCATCATGGTGTCTGTGACAAACTGTGCACATCCCACTAGCATCCTGGCTCCCTGAAATGGGTAATAAAAAACAACTTTACCCACAGCACTAGAACTCTGCAAGTCGGATGTGTCGCCTGACGGGGCATAACTAAAGTACGATAAGAGCAATTATGCACAAAACCATCTTCCTTTTATGTCTACTAACACTTCCCTTAAGTTTCATAATGATTGCACAAAATCTTTTCAAGTTATTGTCTGCACAAGCCTTATTTGCACTATCGCTGTAACAAAAGGGGCATAACTCAAGTAAGATAAGAGTAATATGCCGAAAATCGAACTTGACCTTCCTTTTATGCCTTCTGATACTGCCTTAAAGTTTCATAATGATTGCACAAAAACTTCTCAAGTTATTGCAGTCTACACGACAAACCTGTAGACCATGGACCGAGTCCACCAAATTTTTGCTAGGTCCATCAAAATTTGTAAGCTTACTAGCCCGGCGGTCCATCAAGTTAAGGTCCCTGGCAATGCCAGGAGTAATGTGGTAGAGAAAAAGGATTTCCCATTTAATGAGAAAAAAAGTGTAAACAACAATATTATTTTTAGTTATGTGTATAGTATTTCGAATACAAACGAGTGACAGAAAATATCCAAACTATGGTCCACTTAATTGTAATCTGGTCCAGTCTATTTAGCTGGCTTGGTGGACCGACAGTCAAATGATTCTATAATTTATTCGTGAAGACTGTTATTGTAGATGCACAAGCCTTTTCTGAACTATTTTTCTATAAAAAGGGGCTTAACTCAAGTACGATAAGAGCAATTATGCCTAAAACCAAACTTGACCTTCCATTTATGCCTAGTAACACTTCCATAATGTTTCATAATGATTGCACAAAAACTTAAAGTTATTGTCTGCACAAACTGAATGGGACGCCGCCGCCACTGCCGTCAAAGCTAAAAGTAACCCTTATACGTCGCCTTTTCAGGCAACACAGAAACTATCTTCATGTATGATGTAAATTATAAACAATCGAAAGAAGCCAACAGAAATATATAAATCTCTAAATGATACTCAAAGCTTGACAACCATGATTGCTAAAGATAACAGCTAAAATTTTCAATTGTTTTACTGACTAAGTCAAAATAGCATAACACATGTACAAGGTATATAGGTTTGTTGTCAGATTGCCCTTTCCCCCTCAATTTCTTTAAATTCACGACTTTATATCTGGATTTTGTGTTTTCCCTTAACAAATGTATGACATTTTTTCCCGTAATACCTTGGGCCTAGGCCTTAAAGGCAGCCTCTTAAAAAAGCATGGCATGTATTTCAGCTTACCCACAATGCAAGTCTGGCTGTGCTGTACCCGCTCTGCTATCGGCAGGTTGGAGTATCTGGTACTGTCGCCTGACACGGACTCCCGGTCAAACCGCTTGGTCAGCAGCCGGATTTTCCGGTACCGGTACAATATGCACACAATACCCGGAATGAGGACAGCAATCAGCACAGCAATGCCGATAATAACGCCTTCAGAGACGTTTGACATTGTAATCACCTTGTGATCTGCAGGAGACAAGGAAAATGCTCAGTATGTTTAAAGTAATGATAACCAGTTACACAACACATTTAGAATTCATTCTTATATTAAACTTTAGACATTACTCATGCTTATTATTTCTGAGAATTCTAACATGTAGGCACTTAACAGTTCCCGTCATAACATATTTTAAATACATTTTGGTCCTAGATAGAAGTGACTGCACTTTTTCCAGTGTTTTTTTTCCTTATATAACATGGTCCAGTAAATGGACCCATTTCCAATGCCAAATATGGTTTATTTTTCCCAAATGGGCGAGAAAATCCCAAATCTTAAGCAACCAAAACCCTAAATACACATGAAATGTGATTCTTAGTTGTAAATCATGAACTTCTTATAGGTAGACACCATTAAAATACCAAATTCAACCAATAAAACACCAGTTTAAGATGTTTCTTAATTAAAATTCTTTCTTAAATTTTTCCCAATCAAAAGTTTTCAAGTCGCGAAATTCCCAATTTGATGGGTACCGGACCCTTTCCCAAAGCTGTGAAAAAAATCGCAGTTTTCTCTCAAGGCTTAAGTTGTAATCCCACATTGAGCATAGAATGTGTGAATTCTGGTAGTGCAGCCTAGTAGTTACATGCGTTTCACTTCTCAGCCATATAGATGGTCACTCTTCCAATCAGGGAATTATTAAGTTGATATTAATAACAGCATGTCTGTGCAGTCATTCACTTTTAACCATATAAATATTTACCAAAACGAGAGTTGCAAAAGCACATCACAACACCACAGTGAGTACTACAGTGTATTTTGGCAACAGCAGACAAATACACTTTACAGTAAATGTGTCTCACTTTCTTCCACATCATTGTTATCTTCAAACCTTACACACAAGAGATGTCTTACCATTAAGGGTAATATTCATTCTGAAGTTGAAGTTAATGGCCGACTTCTCCCCTTTCTTGAGAATGATTTTGATGTTATTCCCAGCATCTGCGTAGTAGACAGACTCTTTCCATGGCCGTGTGTTACACGATATATTCAACTGTAAATAACATAAATGAGAGTTTTTTTTTTCGGTATTGTATCTTTTATGCATTTGGGTATTTGTTAATTTCAACATTGTTCATATTGATCTAGAACTGTTAGCTAATTTGGTTTCATAAACTTTAATGTCTAAGACATATCAGGAACTCTATCAAACATCTATACTTTGACAGAATTTTCAGTTTTTAGGATGCACTTGCAGTATTCAGAAAAGAATTTGGGTGGAAATGCTCATTTGGGCATAGGCCATACAATTTCAACTAGCCTGGATCCACCTGAACTTGTCCAAAATGAGAAAATAAAGTCTTGACATTACCTGATCAGATCAAATGATAGTGACGATGTTCATGTAGTCATATGTAAAGCAAATTAGAGAAAAATTTATGGATAGTGTATTTTTGGTAAATGTATCTTTAATTTCAAAATTTTGCATCCTTCTTGTACATGTACTTGCCTTTTTCGGCAGCCAGGTCAAAATTTTCACTTGCCTGACTACGTTTTTACTTGTCCCAGGCTTCAGCAAGTGAGTTATTTCAAAGACTGCATTCGCTAACAGTGTGTGCCAACCTATGTTCTCTCAGTCAGATCCAATAGGTAATTTATGTGTTTACTGGTCACAGAAATTATATCTTAACCCATGCAGTTTAATTTCCATTATAGTGTCTCTAAGATGGACTGCTATTTCTATATCTCTTTAAACACTGTTCAGTTATCCTTTTTTTCAAACATTTCTTTCAATATATATTTTCAATATAAATGTTACTGAAAAAAACATTTCACTCTGTTGATGGCTCAAGCAGCATAAAAACAACAATAAACAACCTTTTTAATACTGTACTAAATACTTGTAGTTATTATTAATGAACTGAGAATATACAAACTATTTTAAGGTCATGAACAAAATGTCTACAGTAAACTACAGTATTATACACTTTATTTTGTTTTAAAGAATAAAACAATCATCTTAACTCTGATTTATATTGAATGGAAACATGGCTATAGACTTAGAAAACACGAATCAAGAACCAAAAGTTACAAACCAATGTTGTGACATCACTTTCAAAGAACTGTGTTGACGACTGTTGCACAGACAGAAACACCCCACAGTCTTGATTGTAGTAGGTCTCCAGTTTGACCACTACCGACTTTTTTGTGGCCAATGACGAGGGACCAAACTTCAATACACACTCGCTGAACTTCGTGTCAGGGTCAGTCTTTCCATGAACAATTATGACATCATCAACTGACAACCATTTTGTCATTATATTCACGCTATCACAAATATTAACGCTGTCCAATGTATCTAAGAATGGAAAAAAATCAATAGTTAGTGCATGTTTTGTTTATGTTAACAACTGATATTTGAACTGTGAGTTTCTTGAGCATATTGCTGTATTTTAACATGATTATTATTTATGAATGTTCATATGCTCATGTAAAATTCATGAACAGACATTTTCAAACACAAGCGAGATGCATTTTCTAAGAATTAACATAATCATGTTTTTTCAAAAAATTAAGGTAGAGCAAAGCAGCTACAAACTAGATGTTTCACAGACAAGGATGCCCCACAACACATGTTTGGACACAGACAACATTTCTTCCTTCACTATCACATCGTCAGAACCCACGTTCGCTCAAATCCACTACGCTTCTTGATTGAGTATATAATGTAGTGGTAATGGAATATATATCGTGGGTTCCGACGATGCGATCACATATACATAAAGGTTCTTCACCTGAAAACGTTTGAGCCTAAACCACCAAGCAGTTGAAGAGAAGTTGAGTCCACAAAAATACGGTAAGTATATATTCTAAAGTGGAAAAAATGACAAAGGGCATAATTCGGCCAAAATTGGTCGCAGCCAACATTCTATCCTTTAGGATCACCTACACATTAAGGTTCAACAGATGTGAAAGTTTGAGCAAAATCTGCCAAGCAGTTAAAGAAGTGTTGAGTCCACAAAATTTCGAGACTTACGGACAGACAAGCGCAATGCATAATTCCTCTGACTTTGTATGGGCATAAAAAAAAAAAAATATGCAACAAATAATATACAGGAAAAAAATGCAAGTAGATTTTGGCATACTGCTATAAAACTCTAGGGGATAGTGATCTACTGGATCCTTACATATGTACCTAGCAAGATAACTTTTAAACTTAAATAGAAATTGTATCTGTTTTCACATGATGACCATACTTACATACAGTTATACCAGCAATACAGGCATGTAAAAGTCCGATGAACAACAATGGCTGCAACATTCTGAAAGTGGTACATTTTACATGCACTTCAGGTAATTATCCATATTTTCTGTCCAATTAACTACTATGAGTTCATAGTCTAGAAAAACATTCTTTAATCAGGAAACAGTTACAAACATAGAGTGATTCTAAAATTGCTACACAACTGTTCTATCCTATTCCTAAACCTAAAAAGCCAGTGGTTCTGTTGTGGCAAATGTGTGATGATATATGTATGCAGGGCCTTCCACAGGATGTTTTTCAGGCGCCCCGGTCCCGATAGGGGTGGGTTAGAGAGGGGTGTGCCCTCCCTTCCTTGATTTTTTTTTATGGCACGTGTCAAATGACATTATCTGGTGCGTTTTAGCTCTTAAATTTAGAGCTAACATGTTTTAAATTAGGTGTAAACGTTTAAAAGAAATGAAATAAAAGAAACATTATCGTTTAAATGGTATACCTCTAGACTTTTAAAAGCAAAAGCGTCATTGTTGTTGCAAACTAAAAGTAACACATTTTTTTCAGATGTTTATGTCCAGTGCTCATCACATTCGCACAGTGACGTCATGGTCAAATCCACTATTCTCGTCGTTCTAGAATTTTTAGGTTACACTCGATCTACTTATAGAGCCTCTTTTTTTCGATTAATTATGTTTATATGGGCCTGTGCTTTATGTTTTAACAATGTTTTAATCGTTACAACTGTTGAACTTAGTACTGATTAGATAATTGGTAAATTGTAAATATCTTGATTAAAATACATGTATATTAAACATGCTTTGACTCACAATAAAAGGCGGGAAAATTTCCTTGTGCACGTTGTGCCTCGTCATAGTTGTCTGCAGAAATTTTGTGCTCTTTTGTAGAAAACACGGGTTTACATGGCATACATGTACATAAACAATACAGCTAGTGTTTACGAAACAACATCGAACAGCAACACTGGACAGACTTTTCCGAATAAGATTTCATATTAGCATATTTCTGACTGATCTTTCGCAGTTTATATTTTGAAGATATTAAATTCATCAAATAAATTAGTGTGGACATTATAAAATACGAAAAGGGTGAGCAGGGCTTTTTTTCCTTCTACAGTAGGGGCCCTTATAAGGAGTCATCCCCTCAGAAAAAATCTTTCTAATAATACAGTTTTCCCCTAAACCTGATCTTACCCCAGGATTTTTTATTCACCAGCTATGAAAATGTTTCCCCAAAATGCCAAAAAGAACAATATTTTCTCCATAAATGAGGGCAAAGGGCCCCATCCCCAAGAGGTGAAAAAAAGCCCTGGCGAGCAACCTTTTTATGGTCGATAATATGCATGGACGCGCGTATAAGGTTACTTTTGTGTGGAAACATGCCTATTGCGCCGATTGGTAAATCATAATGTCATTCCAAAGCGATGATAAACAGAGCGTTTCTATTGGCATACATTGATTTTACTGCGAGATGAAACTCCGCCTACAAAAAAGGGCCGTGCTTCATGGTTATTGATTGCAGTTTAACTGTAAATTGTTAAAATTTTAGGCGAAGTGGCACTCCCTTTGATCATTCACCTACTTAATTGAGTGGGTGTACATGTTTCTGGAGTGAAAAATGGCCATTGTGACGTAAGAGATTAGCTTTCACAGCCAGAATGGTCGGTCTGCTGCAGTCAATACAGCTAATTAATTGATAAAATACACGCACCCCGGTAGTGTTTTATCCAGGAAGGCAGAGGGCATAGCGCAATGTATTCAAAAGGGGCATTTTAGCGCGCTGTGTTCTTTTAAAAGCGCACATGTGTGTCAGTGTGTTGTCTATCATAGACATAAATTTTATATAAAATTTGTATATATAAATATGATTCCCGGTATCATATATATTTATATAAATTTTAAATATAAACAAGAGGGCCCTGAGGGCCCTAGGACGCTCACCTGAGACCTTGAAACCCAATTGGAATTTGCATCCCAGTGGCATGTCTTATTTTTATCCCAGGGGCATAAGTTGAACAACCTTGAACAAACCTCTGGGCCTTGCGGTTTCAGGTAAAGATTTTTTAAGTCATTTGGCTATTTAAGTCTATATAAACCATGTGACCCCTCGGGGGTGGCCAGATTTGACCCCAGGGGCATAATTTGAACAACCTTTGGAGTGGACCACTTTGCAATGTTACGTACCAAATGTAGGAAAGCTGTGGGCCTTGCGGTTTCAGGTAAAGATTTTTAAAGTCATTTTGCTATTTAAGTCTCTATAAACCATGAGACCCCTGAGGCGTGGCCAGTTTTGACCCCAGGGGCATAATTTTAACAATCTTTGTAAAGGACCACTGTATACATACCAAATATAAAACCTCTAGGCCTTGCGGTTTCAGAGGAGAAGAATTTTAAAGTCATTTGGCTATTTAAGTCTATATTAACCATGTGACCAATCTGGTGTGGTCTGTTTTGACCCTATGCGGCATAATTTGAACAATCTTTGTAGAGTACCACTATAGGATGTTAAATACAAAATAAGAAACCTCTGGGCCTTGCGGTTTCAGAGAAGAAGATTTTCAGACATTTTTCTATATAAGTTTATATAAACCATGTGACACCCCGGGCGTGGCCAGTTTTGACCCCGGGGGAATAATTTGAACAATCTTTGTAGAGGACCACTATAGGATGTTACATACCAAATATGAAACCTCTGGGCCTTGTGGTTTCAGAGGAGATTTTAAAAGTCATTTCGCTATATATTCTACATGTATATAAACCATGTGACTCGCAGGGTGTTGCCCCGTTTTGACCCCAGGGGCATAATTTTAACAAACTTTGTTCAGGACCACTAAACAATGTTACATACCAAATATGAAACCTCTCGGCCTTGCGATTTCAGAGGAGAAGATTTTAAGTCATTTTGCTATATATCCTATATAAACCATGAGACCCCCAGGGGCGTGGCCAGTTTTGACCCCAGGGGCATAATTTGAACAATCTTTGTAGAGGACCACTATAGGATGTTATATACCAAATATGAAACCTCTGAGCCTTGTGGTTTCAGAGGAAAAGAGTTTTAAAGTAATTTTGCTATATATTCTATATAAACCATGTGACCCCCAGGGCGTGGCCCATTTTACCAAGTATTGTCCGACGATTTAACACACAATTACAAAAACAAGAACTGCTCTACGTATGTAAGGTTTTGATTAGGAAAGTTTGAAAATAAAATAGAATCTGTAATGAAAACTTTGACGATGATGTTAGGTTGTTTACCCTCGGGACTTCGGTTTTAAACCATTGCCCAAGCAGACTGCTTAACATAGTATCACAGTTATTATAACTATTCCACTATGGGAATTCACAATGTATATAAAGATTGCAGTGAGGATACTGTGCCATAATTTTAAAAATCTATATGTGGGGATAAAAAACTCAGTTTATATAATACACAATAGTGTTAAAAACCCCACCATTTAAATCATTTAAATGGTATTCTGTGTTATATATATGAAACGATATATATTAACATTATTTTGTATCTTACTTTGTAAAATATTCACTACCTATTATCATTACTAAATATTATGTGTTGAAAAAGTATGTATATAAGAATACAAAGTAGCAATAAAACAGCTCTGTTTCTGTGCAAAAAAGACGTTAAAAACAGATTGACCTATTTAGAGAGACTAGGGAAAATCGGTCGGCCAATCGAAATTGGGTGTGTGCGCGTGACGTCACAGTCAAGGTATTACTATTGTGTTAACGTTTATCAAAACTTTAATGAGTTTGGGGGTTAAAATAAAAGTTACTAAATAACTTTTTTACTTGGAATTGTAATTATCATATGCCACAGGGGTCATACTATAGCGTATTAAAACGTAAATGGATTTGGAGAATGATAGAATGTTAACTTTATGTGGTAAAGTCATTGAGAATAGTAAACCGCTCACGCAGTGACTTTTTACATAAAGTTTCCAAGTTTGGGCTTTAATAATTATTCTAATATAACACATTTTGGTAAACCAACACCTTGTATAGGTAGTAAATACCTAAAATAATTAAGTTAGGAAGATTGGAGGGACTAGGAATATGCTAAACTGTAGAAATAGCAGTTTTAAGTCGAAAAATACGACAAATTTACCAAAAACTGATTAACCTACTTCAATTGGGCGTTAGTGACTGTTGACCAATCAGGAACAAGCATGTTTCTGAAGGTCACAGCACATGTACATGTATAATATGTTGTTTACTATAGAAATGGGTGTGGTTTACCAAAATTTCATAAAACAAGAGGTCCCTGAGGGCCCTAGGATGCTCACCTGAGACCTTGTAACCCAATTGGAATTTGCATCCCAGAGGCGTGGCTTATTTTTTATCCCAGGGCCATAAGTTGAACAACCTTGAACAAACCTCTGGGCCTTGCGGTTTCAGGTAAAGATGTTTTAAGTCATTTTGCTATATATGTCTATATAAACCATGTGACCCCTCGGGGGTGGCCAGATTTGACCCCAGGGGCATAATTTGAACAATCTTTGGAGAGGACCACTATGCAATGTTACACACCAAATATAGGAAAGCTGTGGGCCTTGCGGTTTCAGGTAAAGAATTTTAAAGTCATTTTGCTATTTAAGTCTATATAAACCATGTGACTCCTCGGGGGGGGGGGGGGCCAGATTTGGGAAAGCTGTGGGCCCATTTCAGAGAAGATTTTTAAAGTCATTTTGCTATTTAAGTCTATATAACCATTTGACCCCCCCCCTGCAGGGCGTGACCAGTTTTGACCCCAGGGGCATTATTTATACATTCTTTGTAGAGGATCACTGTACAATGTTACATACCAAATATGAAACCTCTAGGCCTTGCGGTTTCAGAGGAGAAGAATTTTAAAGTCATTTGGCTATTTAAGTCTATATTAACCATGTGACCAATGGGGTGTGGTCTGTTTTGACCCATGGGGCATAATTTGAACAACCTTTGTAGAGTACCACTAAAGGATGCTAAATACCAAATACAAAACCTCTGGGCCTTGCGGTTTCAGAGAAGAAGATTTTAAGACATTTTGCAAAATAAGTTTATATAAACCATGTGACCCCCTGGGCGTGGCCAGTTTTGACCCCAGGGGCATAATTTGAACAATCTTTGTAGAGGACCACTATAGGCTGTTACATACCAAATATGAAACCTCTGGGCCTTGTGGTTTCAGAGAAGGAGATTTTAAAAGTCATTTTGCTATATATTCTATATAAACCATGTGGCCCCTGGCGTATGGCCAGTTTTGACGCCAGGGGCATAATTTGAACAAACTTTGTAAAGGACCACTAAAGGATGATACATACCAAATTTGAAACCTCAGGGCCTTGCAATTTCAGAGGAGAAGATTTTAAAAGCCATATTGCTATATATTCTATATAAACCATGAGACCTCCGGGGCGTGGCCAGTTTTGACCCCAGGGGCATAATTTGAACAATCTTTGTAGAGGACCACTATAGGATGTTACATACCAAATATGAAACCTCTGGGCCTTGTGGTTTCAGAGGAGAAGAGTTTAAAAGTCATTTTGCTATATATTCTATACCAACCATGTGACCCCCGGGGCGTGGCCCATTTTGACTCCAGGGGCATAATTTGAACAAACTTTGTATAGGACCACTAAAGGATTTTACATACCAAATATGAAACCTCTGGGCTTTGCGGTTTCAGAAGAGAAGGTTTTTAAAGTCATTTTGCTATATACTCTATATAAACCATGAGACCCCCCGGGGCATGGCCCGTTTTGACACCAGGGGCATAATTTGAACAATCTTTGTAGAGGACCACTATAGGATGTAACATACCAAATATGAAACCTCTGGGCCTTGTGGTTTCAGAGGAGAAGATTTTTAAAGTCATTTTGCTATATATTCTATATAAACCATGTGACCCCCGGGGCGTGGCCAGTTTTGACCACAGGGGTATAATTTGAACAATCTTTGTAGAGGACCTCTAGAGGATGTCACATATCAAATATGAAAGGTCTGAGCTTTGCGGTTTCATAGAAGATTTTTCAAGTTTTCACTTTTTAAATCTATTTTTAGCTCTGGTGACCTACATAGGATAATTCCTGTGAAGTTTGATAAAAATCTGCCAAGCAGTTTAGGAGGAGATGTTGTTTGAATGAAAAGTTGAAGACGCACACACGCACGCACGACGGGCGATCACTTAGTGCTCAGGTGAGCTAAAAAGACAAGTTTACATGGAAATATTAAATTTTTCACGCATTTCTATTATCTATAATTATTGTTTGCTGCCTAGAGGAATAAATAACTTAATAAGTGGCCTGCATAATGGTAGTTTATGCAGGGTTCTTCACCAAGTTATTGAACCCTATGAATCTATTGTTGGAGTCTTTAGACATAGGTATCCGAAACAATGCCTTAAATAGTGTTATAAGGCTATTTTAATTATCTAAAAAAGGTGTTTAAAAAATATATAACCACTGGGTCAAAGTGGTATTTACTAAAGTACAATTTACAGTGTTTTATATACAAAAATAAGGTTCTGATACCAATGCGGTGATCAATGTCCAGAAAGAATATGTCTTTAAATTGTCAAATATTTGTTCCATGTAGTGTATATCGAACTTATAGAATTAATCTTATGCCTATGAGAAAGGCTACAGTACACTAAGAAACACATTTCAATATTACATGATGTAGATGTAGGTTTTATTGAAATGGTGCATGTAAAGACATATATATGAATGTCAAGAGTAGAGAATTTATAATTATCTTTTAAAAAAAGCAAATAATAGTTAAAACTTAGATATGTCGCAATATATACAACATGAATAATACTAATATGTACATTTGTACTGCACAATATTGGTGTTGTGCAATAATAGAGGAAAAAAAAAAAGATTCTGACAAGTGTTCACACATGCCGACAGGGCATATAGCCTTCAATGCTCCAACTTGAGACCCTTTCAGTTGAAGTATGTATAAAAGAAAGTTCTAGGCAGCTTTTACTAACAATATGCAATGTGATTTATAAGATTTCTGGTTCCCCACCTCGGTGGCTGTTAAAAATAACAGTAGTAAAGGGTATTATGCGCTACTGACACCTTTTTAGAGCCACAGTAAAAGTACTAAACTGTTTAAATAACAAAACAACATATTTACACCATAAATATGTACAAAGTATTTATACTGGCATAATAAAAGATGTACTTAGCCACTGGGGTGGGGTAAAAAAACTTAAATGGCGGATAAGAATATAGGATGGTAGGCGGATTTGAATGAAAACTTCTGTGTGAGGCCATCTTAAATGACACGTCCGGGAATATTTTGTAGGGGCTAGTATTTTTTTAATTTTTTGTTTGACATTTGGGGCCCAAGAGGTGTTGACAGGTAAGTCATATTTGACACGCATACCAATATACAAATGGCTTCCCGTTCACACCTTCAAGTCTCTAGACCGAGAAACAGACTACCGGTGACCGGTATTTGACCCAAAGTTAAGCTTCTCAAGGTAATTATTTGTAATTTTACATTTTCGCAGTGCTAAAAGTAGTTGTCAATAGAAATAATGAATCGTATTAATTCAAAAAATCAATCCGTAATGAACACGGATAGTGAGATGGGGAGTTGTCCAATCTACGAGTTTACATTATGTATCATTAAGTTAATGGTATACACATTATCAATTAGACCTTAATGTCACCACTTTGGTCGGTTTAAGAATCAGGTTCTAGAATCAAACTGACAATCATTAGTACAGTAATCGCTTGAATCAAATCACTTAGAAACGTGTGTCGGCAATAAATGGAGCACAGTAAAGAATTTAATCAAATCGATTAGATATGCATGTGTGCAATAAATCGAGCACAGTCAGAGCGATAATAACAGAAAACAGTGGGTGCCCTTTTCGCAGACATTGGGCTGATAAAACTGGTCAAGAGGCAATTAAGATCGTTATCGATTAGGGTGATTGGCAGCTTTTGCCTTTGAAAAAGGCAAAGTGGCGCTTGAAAAAATGGGCATGGCGCCGTGCCGCGAAAAAAGGGCCTGGATAAAACACTACGCCCCGGGCGATGTTTATAAGTGCAACACCAATTTTAGGCGCCCCCCATATGTTCAAGTTATCGTGTAAGTACCTATTCTCGAACCTCACCTATTTTCGAACCTTTCGTTCGTACGCTATTTACATGTAAGCAAAGTGTGTAAGACGTCATCCAATTATGTGTACCGGTGCTATGGTAAACAATCTGTACAATCGTCGCAAAATTATCGGAAATATGTATCAAAAACTTGTATTTACTATCATAATTTTGTTTTGTTAATCAATTTTATTAAAAACTCTATGACTTGTTATGCATTTCAAATAAATGTACATATTTCTTAAATTATAAGTATTTTTCTGAAACAAAAACTGCCCTTTGAGTTCCCCTATTGGCTGAATCGGAAAAACAAGCAATGATCATGTGATACACCATGTGTTTGTTATTGATAGATGTGGGTTCGAGAATAGGTCAGTTATTTTTAGGCCGCCATGACAGTTGAAATAGCAGGGTGGCGACATAATACTGTGTAAATTTTCTTAAACATACAGAATCTGTGTCACTATTAATGCATAAAAATGTGCACCAGAGATTGAAATAGTGATCTATAATGTTGTTTTCAATAATGCTTGTGCAACAAAGTCTACAGGCCAGGGTACATCCTTAGAGGTTCGAGAACTGGTACTTCATGATAAAAAAAGCGCCCAAGGCGCTAAAACGGCCTGGGGAAGGCCCGGGGACAAATAGGTGACAATGTCCATGAAGTGTTGCAACATTTACAAGAGAGGAACACGAAGAATTTACGTCAAAAGTTTTAGGAGTAAAATGAATGTTGGCTTTTGTTGCTAAATCTTTACAAGTCACATTTCATCACTTATCATGATTTGTAGGATTTGACATCATTTTCAATACGAAACATTAACAACATTTTAATTGATTTTAATTAATGTCATATGATATTTCCGTTAAGTCACTTACCTGTCTATAAATTAAACATTTACTTAAAGCAAACATCCAACGCCATGTTAGAATGTATACAAACACACTAAATACTACACCCAAATGGAATGGGGTTACACACTAACTTGATTTACCTTGATCCAGATGGCCTTTCTGTGAGCTGGTTGCTCGTAGTGGCCCAATTGAAAACAAATAGTCACTTGTAACACTTAATACACTGTTTGCCAGGCACAGATTGAACGTTTCAGTAGATTCTACTGGTAGCTGAATTTACAGTCTTTCGTTTTCCAGCAAGTATTTAATCTGCTCTTAAATTCATTTACGGTTCTAGAGCAAATTGTATCGGAGTCAAGACTATTCCAATTATTAACGGTTCTGTTAACAAATCTATTTTGACCAAATCTAGTTCTGGTGAAATGCTTCTGAAGTTTATGTTTATTACCTCGAATGTTTGAGACAGATAACTGTAGAGAATCCAATTTCACATTATCGAAACTATTCATGACCTTGAAAAGTTGTATCATATCAGCACGCTCTCTACGATATACTAATGTTGGAAGACCTAATTCCTTCAGCCTGTCGTCATAATATAAGTCTCTGAGATCTGGTAAAAGTTTAGTCGCAAGTCTCTGCACATGTTCAATATTAAAAATGTGTTTTCTGTTGGTAGGGCTCCATATCACACTCGCATACTCCAGGTGCGGGCGCACAAAGCGTTTGTAAAGGGGCAAAAAAAATCTTTAGTAATAGTTGAAAATTATTTTCGTATCATTCAGATGGCTTGGTTGGCTTTTAAAAAAAATATTTTCAATGCTATACGTTGGTCAAACTTCAGTTTATTGTCAAATGTCATTCCAAAATCTTTTTCTTCCGAAATGTTTTCGATGTTTACACCAACGATGCATGCAGTACTGGTGACCAGGATTTGTTTTTCCTAAATGCATACATTTACACTTTGCTGCATTAAACGTTAACGACCATTTATCTGACCAGTGGTTGAGTTCATCTAGATCATTTTGGATATTAATGCAATAACTTGGGGAATACACTTGTCGAAAGATCTTTGTTTCGTCTGCAAATAACTTTGTAATGTTTTCTACAATGTCGGGTAAATCGTTGATGTAAAATAATCTCGATTTTTTCCAGTGACTATTTTCAAAATAGCGAGAGGGCTAGTGTCCGGGTGGTATATTAAGAGGAGGGCATATGTCCGGGCTGGCAAATATCCGAGTGGGCATATGTCCGCCTGACTAAAAATTGATGGGAGTGCATGTGTACGGATTCGAGATACCGTTTGATATGTCAGCATGTCTTCACTTGACCGACCAGTCGTCTGTCAGTGTGCATGTATGTCTTTCTGTATCCGTCCGTCCGTTCGACTACCTTTCCGCCTTTGCGGTTTTGACAATTTCAATGACAGTGCGTAAATTTCTTAATTTTTATATTTTGTTTACGACATATTTTTCATAACGGAATATATATATATATATATAGATCGCATTTCAACTTTTACTGACCGTTAAACGCACATTTTTGGCGATAGTTATAGTTGCTAAGAATTGTATAAACACTGAAACAGAAACAATCGTGTCCTGACTTGCGTAACAATTTTAGAATAATTATGTTGATTTATATACATTTAGGTAATTATAAAAATATTTTACAGAACCGGTGATCTGGATATATTTATTATCAAAATTACTAAATGTTTGCGAAATCAGTATTTTATCAGTTTTGTCTCTGAACTTATTTTCCCTCAGCTTTTCTTTTTAGACATAAAAATGATGACCGCCATTCGCTAGTGTTATATTAATGTCCTATTGCTCCAGCCTGTGTATTGGTACAATGGGCACTCAATGGGCTCTAAACACCAACTGTTACGGTAATAATCATAAATACGTTCGTAGCCGATGCACATTGATCCAACTATACAGTAGGAAAAAACAGCATACCGGTAGTTTTTTTTGTAGTTGCACTGAGAAATTACAAAAAACAAATAGCAAAATTGTCGAATCAAAAGATAAACGATAGGGCTGATATCTAAATCGTTCAACGTTAAAATAAAGAAAATACTTGTATATTTAAAAAAAGGATATATTTGATCGTAAACAATAATTTAAATTCAGTAAATTATTGCCAAAAATCTGTGTAGAAGGTATATTTTCATAGGTATTGCAGCTGATTCATCATAACATTTGTACTTTACACTTTCCTGCGTGCTCTTCCGTCATTATTCTCGTTTTGGCTGTTTAAAGCAAAGTCAGTTATAATGATAATGGCAGGCTATGAAGTGCCAAAATTGATATGGTGAGAATGTCGATGACGTTTATTCTTCTTAACGACATTGGCAACAAATGTTGCCCGTTTCGTTTATGAGGAACACGTGTTATACACATTAAAATCCTACGAAGTACTGCTATAAAAGCATGCACAATAATGTAATCATTGTTTAGAGTTGGACAAATACATTTCAATACGAATATGTAAGTGCTCGCTTAGTATGTATACGATTTTTAAATCTTACACTATATGTAATTCTTCTTCTTCTTCTTATCATTATTATTATTATTGTTTTATTATTATGATTATTATTATTGTTTTATAATAATAATAATAATAATAATTATTATTATTATTATTATTATTATTATTTAACAACTGCACTGTATATATAAGAGGTAAATTGTATTTGCAGAACAAAAGAACAATACGAACTCAGGATGACGACATTGCGCTATGTGCTCTCGATAGCATTCCTATGCTTGGTCAGTTATTTGTTCCAGACCGTGGATGGCCAAAAGCCAGGCGGTTTGACGAAGGTGAAAACTAAAGAACCCCGCGTTCAGGAAATGGCAAAGGCAGCTGCGAAACAAATTGGCGCCGACTATTCGCTTATTAGGGTACAAAAAGCCAAATCCCAAGTAAGCACTAGCCATAGGTTGTTTAACAACGTTCTTTTATTTTAATTAAAACATCGTACTCCTGTGTTTTTATGTTTTTATTTTTGAACATGTTTCGAGGATGTAAGAAAGATGATACTATCGTCAAAACAATTTGATATTGCAATTCGTTAGAAATAACGGTAGTCAGATTACCGGTATGCGTACAATCATGCGCTCAAAATCATCATATCAAATAGACGAATACTGTAAATGCATATACAATTTGGTTTAGTTGTCAATCTAAATTAGTTTTGTTACATATTGTTAATTGCGTTACCAATCTATTGATACTAACAACACCATATATGACATCCTGTAGGCAATTCATGCTTCATAGCACTGACATATCAAGATGAGTGCACTTACATTTTCATCTTTTTAACGTTTATGAACTTTTCTAGTAAGAGTACCGGTTAAAGAGTATATGCATGTTTATTGCAGGTTGTTGCCGGTATTATGTATCATCTGAACATCATGTTGTCTAAGACGTCAGCACTGGTAATGATTTCTTTTCCTTTAGGAATATTGTGTGGCCTGAGCAAATTCAAGGGTCTTTCATTACCATAAGATTTATGATATGTTTGCAGTATTTGACCCATTATATGTTACGCACTTATCTAAACATGTTATGTTATAAGCAAAATATTTAATTGATAACATCATGTCTGTTTTCAAATCAAACGTAAACCTGCGTAACAAAGTTACATTATCATCAGCATCCATGATAATTGTTTATATTACAACTGGTATTCCTATATGTAAGGCAAGTGAACAATTGTTCGTGTACTGTATTGCGATTTTTTTTCTATGTGTACGTTTTAATGCGTACTACGATATATTCAAAGGCACTCCTTGTTTTTCAGACGAAGGCAGTCGTAACATGCAAGGTCAAAATTCTGGACCCACCTACCGGAGGCATTCCGGTCTTGAAAGAGTTTTGCTGCAAAATGAAATAAATACGAAAATGTGAAATCTGGTGGTGAACAAAAGCAAAAAATACTAACTGTAGTTACAAAATGATGCCTATCAAATGCGTGGATTGAATAATGTTTTTCACACTGTTTACGAAACATGTATTGCAAAATGCCAATGATCTTTACTGAAAAGTATTGGATAATTAAAATTATCAACATCTATATTTTTTTTCAGAATTTATTGTACACATGTAAATATAGGCCTCCGGCCCAGAATACAACATATATAGCAGCTACAATACATATTGAAATATACCACCTTGTGTTCATAAAAGAGATTAAATTTAATATCTGGCACAGAATACCATGTATTTATCCGGCCCAGAATCCAACATTTATTGCATATATTATGGTTTCAAATCCATTCAGATATGCCATTGTGTTTTCATACTGGTAATAACATTTATATGTCGGACCCAGAATACAACATACTCAGTTTCCTATCACTTCCGATAGTTCTGTTTTCAAAATTAGAGTTCCGAATTAGAGTACAGCATAAATATAACAGTGCAATAAATACAATTCAAATAGGCCAATGTGTCAATTTAAAGATATCTATTATGCATAGATTGAGATATATAGTAAAACAATACATTTGCATTCAACATACACTGCTCTGGTTTTGTAATGACTGTACGATGCATGTATGAGGCCCTGAACTGTTTCGTAGATCATTATACTGAGGCAATCAAAGAACGCATGAGACTCGTTTTCCAAGACGAATGTGTTGGTTTGTGTTAAACAGAATAGACAAATTCTATTTTCCCGTTGTACGTTAAAATGTCGTCCTAGTTTTATGTTCAATTTGTGGTTTGAACATCTAAAACGGGCAAACGCTCGTCGTAACTTAAAAGATATGTATACAGTTAAATATTTCTCAGGGGTTAAGAGTGACTTAAATTGTTTATAAGTGTCACAGCGCGAGGATGTATTAATGTCGTCCTGCCAGTCTTGGGTTTCACAGTCTTTTATACGCTGTTTGAAACATTGTAAAAATATATTTATATCACCCACATCTTGGGCCACCCAAACAAAACCAAAACCAAATTTGAACAAAAGATCATTGACACACGTTGCCCAATTTTTCCGACCAATGTCATCCAAAGACTTCAGCATTTTGTAACAATTAACTGGATATCTATGATTCGGCATTTGTAATAGATGACACCAATATTTTATACATTTTGAATAATATACGTAACAAAGTGGCATTCTACCACACTCTCCTAACACCATGCTATTATTAACTGTAGAATTAACACCAATAAAATATTTGCAAAAATAAACTTGTGACCTTAAATTATTTCACAGTAATCAAAAACCCCATATTTTGGCTCCGAATGTAAGTATAGGCATGACCATAGAGTCATAAAGTTAAAAATGTCAGAGTGGGTAAAATATCCCAAGGGACCTTGGAATTGTTTTATAGAAAAAAATGCTTTGCGTGCTTTGGCCACCAACTTAGTTTTAGCAGCTGTCCACGATAACTTAGGAGTAAATAGCAGACCCATGTATTTATATACTGCCACTACTTTAACCTGTTGACCATTTAAGAACCATTTTTCATAGTAACGTAAGGGGCCACCATTTCGAAAGACAATAATTTCTGTTTTGTTCAAATTCACTTGCATACCAGTATCTTCACAGAATTGTGATACAGCGTTTAGCTGTTATAGAAGGTTACATGCCGTGTCCGCGCAGTTGGCTACGTCATCAGCGTACATCAGACAATAGATATCCGGTATATCATTGGTTATAAAAATTCCATTTCTGCAGTGTTCCTTTAAGTAGTGTACTAAATCATTTATATACACAGAAAAGATTATCGGTGAACTTAAATCACCCTGCCTGGTACCAAGGTTACAGCTGAATGGCTGCGTAATAATATTTCAGGACACTTTGACATGCGCTCGTAAATTTGAATACATTGATTGTAAGACTGTAAGAATCCTGCCATTCATACCTTTAGCATATAGACTAGTAAATAGCTTGAAATGAACCAATGAGTCAAAAGCCTTTTTGAAATCCACGTATAGAACATAAAAACGACCACCTCGTTTCGACGTATACTTTTGGACCATCTTTGGAGACAAAATAAAAAAGTTATCGACAACTGAGTATCCAGATCTAAATCCGGCCTGTGACTCTTCAATAATAGTTTTTTCCTCTGCCCAGATATTTATACGGTCATTGATTATACTAGAGAAAATTTTATACATGACATTTATCAATGAAATTCCTCTATAATTACCCGGATCTTGTTTACTGCCAGATTTAAATATTGGGACTATAATACTTTCGCACCACGATTCTGGGAATATACCCGTATCTACAATATGATTAAAGAGCTTATTCAAAATTGGAACAATGAATTGCTGTGTTTTTATAAAATTCCGCCCCTATCCCGTCTTTACCCTGTGATTTACTAAATTTCAGCTTAGAGATACTGTTCCGTATTTCCTCATCAGTAATGGGCCTGTTTAAAGGGCTGGTTGCAACAGACACATCGTTATTATCAAAATTTATGTCATGAATTGGGATTTGGTCATCTCTGTAAAGTAAAGATTTGAAGTAAACTCTCCAGTTGTCCGCGGAGACAACATTGTTCTCTGTATATGACTGATTGTGGCTTTTAACAAGCTTCCAAAATATTTTGGGGTTATTCCTAGATTGCAGAAGTAAAAAACGTTTCTTACGTTGATACGTGACAAATTTGGATTTACAAATATTTTTAAAAGAAGATCTAGCTGTCTTATAATTAAAAAAATCAGTATTATCGTTGGTCCAACGAAAGTGTCTAAGAAGAGAATATTTCTTTTGTTTTGCTATCCAACACTGCCTGTCCCACCAAGGTTCCTGGGTTCTACTTGAACTTTTATTATTCCTAGCATGCATATTTTCGGCAGACATCTTGTAAACTTGTATTATTTTAAATACTGCATCATTAATATTTGTCTGTATAGCTGCCCGTACTAAATAAAAGTACATGGAAAAAAGAAACGGATAATGATTATTGTTGTTGAAATACATATCTTTTTTTGAACCAACACATTCAACAGTATAAATATATACAAAACTATTCTTATACGTATAAGACTTGAGAATAAATAATATTCTTAAAACTGTTTTGTTGTAAAACGGCTGTTAATTTGACTCTTACTTTGGTATAAAACTAACTTTAATTAAAGCATTCTTTATTTACAACTGTATTCTAAAGACATTAGAGTCATTTTTAAGAGCAAAACATCTAATTAGCAAACAAACAATTATTTTTTCTTGCGTCTCAGTCTATTCTTCATTCTAAAGTCTAAGAATGGTTTGGTGAATATGGGACCTGAGATCTATCATATAAAACGTTACCATCGCAAAATACATTTATTGTGTCCTTTTCTTTTAGACATTTATACCGATATTGTGTTATGTTTTCAATGGTAAGTCAGGTGAGCTCAGTCGAACCGATCCAAAGCATTCAGCTGATGGCTACATACATAGTTTGCGCAAAGAATAACTTGAGAAGTTTTTGTTCTATTATTATGAAACTTTATGGAAGTATTAGTGGACATAAAAGGAAGGTTAAGTTCTATTTTCGGCATAATTGCTCTTATCGTAATTGAGTTATGACCTGAAAAAATCGTTCAAATAAGGCTTGTGCAGACAATAACTTAAAAAGATTCAGTTCAATATTTATGAAACTTAATGAAAGTGTTAGTATGCATAAAAGGAATGTTAAGTGTGATTTAGGCATAATTGCATTTATCTTTCTTGAGTAATGGCCCCTTAAAAAAAAGACTTCAATTAATGCTTGTGCAGACAATAACTTTAAAAGCTTTTGTGCAATCATTATGACACTTTTCGGAAGTGATATAGTTGGCATAAAAGGAAGATTAAGTTCGGTTTTTGGCATAATTGCTAATATCTTAACGAAAGCACGGTATTGCCCATGGATAAATGACATTTAAATGTCACAAAATGATTGATAAAAATTTAATAATACCTCATTGTAATACGCGAACTTCGCTTATTAATTAGCGGATTTAAATTAAGGACATACACAGTACAGGTGTATACATGTGGTCGAACAGAACGGCATTTAAATCACTGTTGATTTTTGAATAAATCGACGAGTGCGTGATGAATTTTTATCGAGTTCACCGGGATTCTCAATCTCTCCCATATGGCCATCGCCACCAAAGACTTAATTGTTGGTTGGGTTACGAACCTACGAGGAATAGTGCAAGATTTGCCCCGTTCCAGAGCAGACCCTGGGTCTTTAGTGCCTGGTGTGAAGCACATAGTACACTGCATCTCGGTTTATCTTTTCATGCAAAAACGCCAAAAGACGAGTTTAATGGTAGGTTATGCATGGAGTAGCGGGGGCTCAAACCTGCGAACCCTAAGTTTTGAATCTAGTTAGTTACCACCATAGACTTTATTACAAGAGGGCCATGATGGCCCAAAGCGCTCACCTGAGAACTGGTACAGATGAAGACCATACTGTTGTGAAAGGTTTGGAAATTAAGGTATCTGAACAATACGCAGAGGGGGATAGGATCAATTTTGATTTAAAACATCGGTTAGTGCAATGGGCTTACTAAAGTACAAGTTAGGTAGTAGATGTGCGTTTTTATGCTAATGGTTCTGAAATCATTTTTCTCGATATTCTTACCTGACCCTTATCAATTAGGTCATTGAGAATTCAGGACAATGCAGAAACAGTAGATTTCGATGTTTTTTTCGCAAACAGTTTTGGAGAACTAATTGCAATGCGATAATTGCGATGGCTGTGCTAAAAGGTAACGTTTTGCTTTTTCTTTGATAATGTTCTGTCCAATGATGATAATTGATGTTAATGCAGGCTCTGAAGACATCAATGTTGCATGTACAAATAACTGCATGAACGTCTTGCAACTGTTGGAAATCAAATGTTTTTAATCATTGTTAATGGTCATGCGCAAACTGTGTAAGTTTGGTCAATATTGAATAAAAAATCCTGTGAGCAAGCCAATCATTGATGTTTTTTTTCCAAACACAAGGGGCAATAAATCAGGTGTTTCTGGCCCGATCATGCTTTCATTCGACGTCACCTGTAGTCTTGCGTTCATAGACACACTGTGAACGATTGGTGAAGATAGATGAAAAATGAAGTCTCTATCCTGAATAATGTCCATTTTTGCATTTTTTCACAATAAAGGGCAATAAATCTGGTGTTCTGGTCGGATCTTGCTTATATTCGACTTCAATCTTACCGTCATAGACAAACTGTGCAAGATTGGTGAAGATTGGATGTAAAATGAAGTCTCTATCCTGAATAATGTCCATTTTTGCATATTTTTTTCACAAACAAAAGGTAATAACTCTGGTGTTTCTGGTTCGATCTTGCTTATATTCGACTTCGTCTGTAATCTCATGGTAATAGACAAACTATGCAAGATTGGTGAAGATTAGGTGAAAAATGAAGTCTCTATCCTGAATAATGTCCATTTTTATATAAAGGGCAATAACTCTGGTGTTTGAAACACGATCTGGCCCATTTTTTGGCGTCCGCTGAGGTCTAATGGTCATACACAAACTATTTACGTTTGGCTAAGATTGGATGGAAAATAAAGTCTAAACGTTGGAAAAGGGCATTTTTGCACTTTTTGCATGAAAAAAGGACAATAACTCTGGTGTTACTGGTGTGATCTGACCCAATAACAATCCCATCCGAGATTGTATGGTCATACACAAACTGTGCAAGTTAGGTCAATATTGAATAAAAAAAATGTAGTCTTTATCGCGATAACGGTCCAAATTGTTGACGGCAAACGGACGACGGACGACGCCGGAAAGGTCCCCTATACCAATAGCTCAACAAGCACTTCTTGCTCTGGTGAGCTAAAACAAAAGCAAAAGAGAAGAGATAAATAAGCAATCTTTTATCTTTGGTAATGCATATGTGGTACGAAATATCCAATAAAGTGGTACGTATTCTCTTAGTACGAAATGACCATGGTACGAAATATTCCCTCAGTCTTTCACGAGTTGCGTCCCCTGTTCCATCAGATGTCGTTTCTTTAATTATTTCCGCTAAAGAGAATAACAACGAATAAAGACAATAACAAAACGATTTTAAATGTTATGTAGAAGGTACGCTGATTCGCTGTATTCTGTCTTCATATTTGTATTAATCATTAAAAGGTTAAGTATTTAAATATTCAACATATGGCATCTGATCTTTGCATTACCTCCGTTTTGTTGATGTCCGAAATGTGTTCTTCCGAATGTTGAACGAATGTTTATTGGTTCGGGGTCAACTCGGACTGATCATATTCGGCCCACTTACGAATTCGGCCGGGTCTAACTCGGCCTAGTTATATTGAATTAGTGTAAAATATTTAGAATATCGTAAAGTATGTCGTAATTATACGTCGGAAATTAATAACACGGTGAACTTGAATTGGTGATACACTGATAGTAAAAAATGATAAAATGAAAAAAAGATGTTGTAGATAATTATGTGTTTATTAAAATCAAGTGATATGCATTTATACATTTTTATGACATAAATAATATAGTCAACATTTACATTTCCAACATCAAAGAAATAATAAATATATACATATACTACATTTGTTATTAAATTAATTATAATCAATTAACATTTATTTGATAACATTTATTTGATAACACACCGACTTTCACCAAACATACCTACTTTTAATGAACTAATTTATAACCCATTAACAAACTTGTTAATAACATACCGACTTTCATTAAACATACCTATGATCAAGTGCAATCAACATGTTTTGTTAAGATCATAACGCCTGTTTCAAAGTGTGAAAAACACACCCCTTTGATCCCGTTTGAATACTGGGCCGAGTTAGACCAGGCCGAGTAAGACCGGGTCGGGTTCGTATTCTGGCCGAGTTGACCCGTTACCTGTTTATTTAAGCTGTTTGTCGCAAATTGGCATTTTATATGGATTGTTTGTCCGTTGTCTTTGCATTAATATTTGAAAGACATAGGGCAGTGTGGACATGATTACAATATTACAGTTTCTAGTGTTGAATGATTACCACCTTACTAGTCTGTAGTGAATAAAGGATTCTATTGTTGGTATAAAAAATCTGGTACCCATCATTATCATAATCATTTACATAAAGACACCTGTTTCTGTCCCTTCCACTTTTCAAAATACAACAAGAGAAAACCCTTTTAAATATATTTTTAATACAATCAATGTTCGTTAGTGCGATAAAAAATATAAACAACTTTTAACAAGATATTTAAACCACTTTATTCGATTTATAACACCATTTACATTTGAATCTAAATGATTTAACCAAAAGATCAGACAACTGTAATAGCTTGAAAATCATCTAGCTTTAATAAAGGCTGTAACTATTAACAGTTTAATTAGGGCTGTTAATTATTTACAATTTAACAATGCTGTTAACTATTAACAATTTTCTACCTGGGCATACAGCACTGAACTACCCCATGGGTACCTACTCCAATAAATATGAGTAAATATGATTTTTTTTCATCACTTTACATTCATTTTTAATGATTTTCACGGTTATTATTATTAATTTTTATCTTAAAACCTGTATTAAAGTATTTATGATAAATTATGTTGTCATGTTAGTTGAAAAAATATTGCTCGAAATATTTTTTTAGCTGTGACAGCCTAAGCTTCCTAATTTCTAAATATACTTACAGAAGTGTATGGCGAAATGGCCATCAATTTTACGAATATAATATAATTAAATTGCCAACTACTTATAACATCATTCCAGATTTTTGAAGATGGAAGTGCTGGAATGGTGCTGGTGTAGATGTTTTATGGCTGCTATGAATGGAAAGTAGGCCAACATGGACCCTGGTAAAAAATTTACCTTATTTGTTGGTTTCATTTACAAAACATTAATGTATATAATGTAGAGTCTTGTGGACAGGTGTAAATTTGTTCAAGTCTTTTTACTAAGTTGACCTAATGTTTTATGGAATCATAAAATATAGTTTTCAACGAATACATGTAGTTTCGATTTTGTACAATATTAGCGTGATTCGTGGAAGAATAATCATTGTGATGCATGCTGGGCACTGGTAACATGTACTGCAACAAAAACAGCCATAGGGGAGCATGTTAACAGTATGTGTAGTATTCTGGTAAAGTGTTACTAAACATATTTGGATAGAGTCAGCTCTGCAACAAAGAGTCTGCTAATGTAAAAATGTCTTCACAAATATTCAATCAAAAGCATGTGCTTTGGAAGTTGTTAGATAGTTTTGCAATTACACCCTCTGGTATTCAGTAAGAAATTATTTAAAATTTCTATTCTAATCATTTTTGCAGATAAAAATAGTAAATTTTTGTAATAAATTTTTATGCCCCCACAAAGTGAGAGGCATTAAGTGTTGCACTTGTCCGTCCGTCCATATGTTCCAAAATTTTGTGTGCTCAGCTCCTCTTTAACTGCTGGGCAGATTTCGCTTAGACTTTCACAGCTGAAGAACCTTAATGTGCAGATGATCGTAAAAGAAGGAATTTTGGCTGCGACCAATTTCAGCAGAATTATGGCCCTTTGTAGTTCTTTCCACTATAGAATTTTGTGTACTCAACTCATCTTTAACTGCTGGGACACTTTTGCTCAAACTTTCGCAGCTGAATAACCTTAATGTGTAGATGATCGTTAAGGAAGGAAGGAATTTTGGTTGTGACCAATTTTGGCAGAATTATGGCTCTTGTTGTTTTTTCCACTATAGAATTGTGTGTGCTCAACTCCTCTTTAACTGCTGGGTCAATTTCGCTCAAACTTTCACAGCTGACTAACCTTAATGTGTAGATGATCTTAACGAAAGGAATTTTGACTGCGACCAATTTTGGCATAATTATGGCCCTTTGTTGTTTTTTTCACTACAGAATTTTGTGTGCTCAACTCCTAACTGCTGGGCCGATTTCCCTCAAACATTCACAGCTGAACAACCTTAACGTGTAGGTGATCGTAAAGAAAGGAATTTTGGCTGCAACTAATTTTGGCAGAATTATGGCCCTTCGTCCTTTATAGAATTTATATAAAAATCAATTTGTGAAGGTCCAAACATGCATTGTGGGGGCATCCGTGTCTGTGACAAATCTAGTTAATTCTTCATTTCATTAATTTCTTGGGAACCAAACACAGTTTTTAAAGATATTTTGTTTAAGTAATTGGAAGAGTAGCCCACTGAAAATCCAGTTACCTGTACTACGGTATCAGTAAGTTTGTGAACATGTGCACAAACAAAACCAAGTATAAAAATAAGAAACAATTTGAGCCAGTAATTTATGCTAATCTGTTATTATTATATAGTTCACGAGTGTCAGGTCAAAGTGTCAGAGCTATATCACATTCGTAGGGAAAGATTCTGAACAAAGTAGCTGTATGTGGCATGCTGCTAGTTTAACTTTGTAATTTTTTTCATCCTTGTTATGAACCTTTGTGTACATATTGTTTCAAATCCCATAAAACAGGTTTTGAAATAAATCACTGTAGTTTAACACTAGATTTGTTTGCAACTTTACATAATTGTGTACTCTTGACTTGATTTATTACAATCTTACAAACCAAAAATTAGTAAGCACTTTCAGAAAGATTATTAGAGGAGCATTTCAAGCTATGCAACAGTAATTCAATTTTGTTTATACACTATTCTAGTTGCATTGGATCTGTGATTGTGAAGTACATTTACAAAATCGCACTGTCAATATGCCACTTAAGTTTATACTAGGTGCATTAAAACTTGAAATGTACAATAAAAGAAGAGATTATTAATACTGGTACTTTGACTAGGTTATTTTGAGATTTAGGTAGATCATTGATGTTTAAAGCATGGGTTAAGTACAAAATTAAGTGTTTCATATAGAGTATGGGAATACTCACTGCATTTAAGTACCGGTACATCGATTGTATTGCAGAAAACTACTTATAAATTAAATCCAGCTGATATTGAACTTGGTGGATTAGGTGAAATTAATGTTGCTTGGGTAAATCTAGAACTATTAATGAAAGGCAACACCATTACAAGCTTTCTGAGCCCATAGTTCAAGATAGGTTTTTTGTGTAGAGGGTAAAATTTAATGTACTCTTAAACAACAATTTATGGGGCTCAGTATATGCTCAGTCCAAAATGTATGGGGGTAAATATTTTTTCATATGAAAGGTAAGATTCAAACTCAGAAATGTTGTAGACATTTCAAAAGGATACAAAAAGGTGTTTTAAATAAGGAATTACTACACATGCACACTTTTAACAGTTGGATAAGATTTATGGGTCTGTTTTTCATTTCTATGTGTACACAATAATATGACATTGTGTGCGTAAATGTACACCCTGACTTTATTTTCCGTGCATATCTTGTGATTTTCCGTGCATGAATTACCATATCTGGTTGTCTGCCTCAGCCTATATGAAATCACCCCTGGACCTTGAGCGCCAGGAATCCATCACAGTTCATCCTTGCAACATAACAACACGTAAACAACAACAAATACTAGTTCTCAGTCAAACTAATCTTCAAATAAAATATCTATATCCGTTATAAATATCTTAGCTAAAAAAGCTTTAAAAAAAAGAGACTATCAAGCGGTTGTTTGTTTGTCATAATTATGACACATGGCTTGAACTACTTGAACAGACAGTTATCAGTTAGACAAACCAATGATTGGACTGGCATTGACCAGACTGCAGGTGATAAAATAACCCATCCTGAACTAATTGCTCTGGTATGTGTGGAGATTCATTTCAATGTATTGAAATATTATCCTATAGATAAAACACACTTTAAAGGAACTTATTATGGGTGTTTGTCTTATTTAAATAATGTATACATTCAGTGAAGATAAATTAATTCAGTTCATAGCAGAACTCAATGTTAATACCTGCGATTGAACCATAAAATCTTTACGCAAGGATCTCTGCCATCATTGGCTGATTCATTGTACGGTAATCACAGGGCTTTCCTTAGACTTTGAATTTCAAGAGTCAATGACTCTTAGGGTCAAATTTTCAAGAGTCAGAATCAAATTCTCCAAGAGTCAGATATAAACCTTCAAGAGTCGATGCTTTGCGGGTAGTTGCCATTCATTTTCCTTCTTATTATTATTATTTGTATTAATTGATTATTTTTATTTTATAATTTAATATCATTTTAATATTTTTATTTTATTTAATAACTTATTCTTTTCTTTTTTTATTTATTAAAATTTTTATTTTCTTATTATTGTTGTTATTATTATTATTATAATTATTATTAGATCTATTATTAATAATATGCATTACATTTGTATTATTATTATTATTTTTTATTATTATTTTAATTATTAAGACAATTTTAGCATATTCTTTACATACTAAAAATACCACTGAATTTTTTTTACGAAATCGCTCGCAAGGTTTTTGCACTACGAAAGGTTTTATACAGAGAGAAAGAAAATATTTCAAAGTTCTTGCACTACGCAGTTTTTATTCACAGATAACATGTATATATTTGGTTAAGCACATGGTCGATACATTCACGCTTTCTATGCGCGGAACATAACGTCGTTTGTGTCAGCATAACTTTTGCGCGCTTTTCTAGAAAACAAAGGATTTACATGAAATACACAGACTTATAAAAAAGAATGTGTTTACGACACTCGAACACTAAAATTGGATTTTGGATATTTTGGATATAAGAAATGTTACGTAACAGTCAGAATTTTCGCTGAAATCGGATTTCAAATTTTGGAAATATATTAATAATTTTACCTGAAAAATATAAAGGAAAGTAATTTCAAACAATGCCTTTATATTTAGGAACTAAACTAACTGTGGATATTATCACCAACGGAAGCGGTGGTAAATTGTGCTTTAAACGTTTAATGGTTGGGAAAAAACATACTGTAAAGGACTCATTTACATCAACTAAAGTGTGGATACATGTATATTACGCCGATAGGTCGATTATTGATAGCATATATAACTATGCGTTTTAATTGGTCATTAAGATTTTTCTGAGCGACAAAACTCCGCCGTTAGGGCGGAGCTACACTGTTACTTGACTGCTGATGGACAGCGTCTATTTAAAGATTGACTCCACCTCCAACCAATAATCCCCGAGTGTCTTACCAACTTTTACATCGCTGTTCGACTGATTGGGATAATCAGCCAGCCGAGTTATACTCTATGACGCAAGTCCGGAAATTTCCCCGGGTTAAAGGTGACGCATGATGTAATTTTCTCGCGAGTCAAACAAGCATATTTTGAAATTTCCATGCGTCAAAACCCGGGAGCTCGTGTCAAAGGAAAGCCCTGAATCACTATAACCGTTGATAACAAAACTCTATCACTATGATCATCATACTTGTAAATCTTATGTATTAGAAATATTTTTTATTAAAGAAAGAAATAAGCTTTCATTTAATCAAATATATGGTTTTATTTTATTTAGTATGAAGTAGTGTGTGCATGTGTATGTTAACTGATAATTTTCATGTTGCAATGAGGGATTCTGAATAAATTGCACTAAATACATATCTATTATTACTGAAGAATATTATGACGATGTAGCCATCTAGCTGTACATTTTTGTATTAAACAAAAGTTGCGCGCATTTAATCTGTGTTATTTGGTAATTATGTAAATGTAGTTGCATTTTTGTCATCAGTGTTTTCACCCCTAGAAACTGTCAATGTCATTGATGTATCTGGCCCTTCGAGACTTAATGTACATTCTATGTATGTATATTTTGCATTGCTGTGAAACAGAGTATCACATGTAATAATTAAGGTACTGATACTACTATGTATTTTGACTTCAAAATTGTCTTCTAGGGGGAGGGGTCCAATCAGGGGGTCCAATCGGGGGAGGGGTCCAATCAAGAAATATCAGGGGCCTTATCCACAAAGCTCCTAAGGAACATCTTAACTTCAGTTCTACTCGAAATTTCCTTGTGAAGGTCAATATTTTATATTTGAAATATAGTAAAATGAGAAGCATCTGTTGATTCTTTACCAGAATAAAACAGTTTAATTAAGAAATAATTTTTGATTTTTGTTGTTGTTTATCGGTCAATAAACAATGATTTGGAGTTCTTATGCATAGGAATTAGACTTTGAGGGCGTTAGCTAAGTTGTTTAATAGCCGAGCATCAGAACGATGAGTTGTTTGTTGGCTGATTGACAACAATAATGCAAAAATTATTTCGATTCGAACATGATTTAACATATATTTTTGAAATTGTAATTGGAACTAATTTTTACTATGCTCCGCTCAGAATTGGGACTTCTTTTTGCGTGTTTATTGGGTATTTTAACAAAGATAATTTTGTTCTTTGTCTATAGAAAAACTTTCGAGTATGATGTTAGAATACAGAATAAAGTTTAGTTGAAACAGCCACAGATTTAAGGAATTGTATGAATTTAAGAAATTTCCTGACGTTTTCCCTAAGGAGCTTTGTGGATATAAGCCCTGCAGAACCTTCGGAGTTAGTGGAGAAAGCCATAGCACTGTCCGTGTCATATTGGTGTCACATTTTCTTCCATGTGTTAAAAGATGAATAACAGAGTGTTATTGATTTTCATTGCTCTCTGATTCTTTGTCTCACAGGGAATGTCTTTCTCCGACGATCACTTTGTGTGAAACCATCTAAGGTTATACTGTGTAAATAACTATTTGAGTACACTAATGCTAACTGTATTAGCTTTACCAAAGTGTTTAATATAAACTGTGGTTTTGCTTCTTATTTTGGATACATTAACTTGCTATGCTCAGAATCGTCCTATAGTTTGAACTGGGTAAATACAACAATTTTCATTTGCATCCATAGAAAAATGTTTTTGTTTGTAAGTTGTCCATACAGAATTGGTTGTCACTTGCTACTTATTACTTTTGTTAGCTAGGTTGGGTAGAAATATGTGAAACATTACACACATACATTATTTCTATTTGACTTAATTCTGTTACATTTTTATTCTACATGTAGTTCTCATAATATAAATATTCAGTAACATAAACATTTTTAACACTTTGCCACATAATAAAGGAAGTAGCCCAAATAATAGACGTTTCCCCTAATGGCAATCATATGCAAATTAATCAGCGTTTTTATCCAATCATTGCATTGACTATAACATAAAAAATCATGTGGCAAAGCTTGTGTTGTGTCGGTGATGTTCGTTTGAAGGAAATTAATCCATAAACAGTAGCTTGGAGGGAGTTTAAACTGTACAAGGCAAAACTTAGAAAGGTCTTTTACATGTAACTTGTCGAATATCCTTACAGTATTTCTCAGTGGTCGAAATTAGCACAAGCTGATAAGAAGGGATCATATTTTTCTAGAGGTCCACCGATCACGCTCATGTTGTATCCGAATTTTGTGTATCCGAAAATGGTGCATGTTCGAACATGCGTATTTTAGAGTATAACAATTATCTTCTAAGTTTTCACGCCTCAAACTTCCATAAATTGTCATTTCTATGTCTTTTGTGAGTTTTAACTTTACAAAAATTAAAAGATAATGCAATTCAACAAACACAATAAAAACGCCCATTCATTCACGGATCACTGATCCACTGGCGTTCGCACCTACTCAAGCATTTGGGCCATAAAATGTTTGTAATGTGTATTGAAATCGGGGGATTATCACAATTTTCATAGTGACTGGATACATCAAGAAAAATGGTCGGACCAATTACGAGTATTTCAATCGGTCTTTTTTAAACCCAATCGGTCTCAGACCGGCAAAATTTATTGTATGTAATGTGTATTGAAATCGGGGGATTATCACAATTTTCATAGTGACTGGATACATCAAGAAAAATGGTCGGACCAATTACGAGTATTTCAATCGGTCTTTTTTAAACCCAATCGGTCTCAGACCGGCAAAATTTATTGTAATTTGATCCCTGCTGATAAGCCCTGCACTTGTAAATATTGACCCGTTCTTGCTCAGATTCTCAGTTTTATATATGCAGATGTTCACATTTAATAATATTAGGTTATTTAACAGCGTTCTGTACAATACGGTGATATATTTAGACGAGTACACAGCTGACATACCATATTGGACGAGTAGAGAGGCGAGTCCAACGTGAGTATGTCAGCTGTGTACAATTTCAAATATATCAACTTAAAGTACAGAACGCTGTTAAATAATATTTTTATTATATACCTATTTATATTATTTGCATAATATACATAATATATACATTACCGGTAAACCACAAAGTCCGCTGAAACATTAATACATGTATATGACGATGCTCGACGTGATATATAATTTGCAAACATACGTTAATACTTGTCACACCCCTTAACATCTAACTATTTAAATTTAACTGATAAACAGCCTTCCGTACTTAAGAATAATTTGTAGAAAACGGCATTGTCCTTGTAGATCTACTGAATTGTAAATATGATTGTGTAGATACTATATTTAGACGTGTCATGTTAAAAAGGTGGCGTGATCAGTAGGGAGTTTCTGCAGCAGATTAGTTTGAATCAGTATTACACACTGATGTAGATCTAAGTTGTCGAATGGAATATTATACAGTTGATGGAGTGTTTATGGATATAAATAACAATGTAATTTTTAAACAGGGTAGTGGCGACGGACAACAGTTTCCACTGGACTTCAGGATTATTGTGTGCCATGTTGCAACTTGCAGGCTTTATGTACAGATAACGTTACAAACAGTTTTAAATATGCCATGTTTCGTTGGATTATAAAATTATTGTGGAGTGTGATATTCATAATCGGATACAGGTTTGGAGACAAATTTACGTTTACACAACGCATACGTTCTGACCACATATGACAATTTCGAAAACAAATCACGTTTCTGGTTAGCACGGTTGACAAGAATAAATACAGCTTCGTGGAACTGGATATATAAAAAGGATTTAAGGGTATAGTTGCTGGATTTTAAAATACGTTTTCGAAGCAGTAGATCGGGGTCAACATTGAGGTAAAACTAAGTTACATATTCGTTCTCCCTCGGAATACTTGGACATTATCGTATGTTTATTATCGGACCGTCCAATACGGAATATATTTTACGCTCGCGCATACAATACGGTAAAATATTGTACGGTCACGTGGCATGAATGACAACAACTTATTGGATGATATAAATAGGTATATAATAATATCAGAATTCAGGCTTGGGGCTTGCTTACCCACATTTCTAATTTTGATAACTTATTTCTTGTTTATTACGAAATCAGTTTTCGTGCAGATTCACTAAATAGGAGTTGGACTGACAGTTTAAATAATACATAAAGTACTATGGAATACGTACAATATAATTTGTAATTGGTACATGTATAGCCTCACATATATGAACTGAACTTTATTAATCCTTTACATTTCAATTCCAGTGCCCTTCCCTGTTTCCTATATATGCGGTTAAACTCAAATCAATATAGATTTAAATGACTTATATAGACATAACATGAAAACATTCATTTGTGCCTGTGACATCTGGATGTTTGTCTCTAGTTGGTCTTTCTATGCTATAATCACTATTCCCACCTATACTTGATTAGCCATACATAAAACACTTTCACGTGATTAGATTTATGAGTCATTAAAGGGACTATCTCAACGAAAAATTGACTTCCTGTTGCACTATAAATTATATTATTTGATAGAAATGCTCTTTACTAAGACATCTGCATTAAATAAATAAATCATAATATAATACACAATAAGATATTTGATAAACACAAATGAGCAAAAAAGTCTGAAAAATTTAAACCCCAAGCGGGCATCAAACTCACAACTTAGGATGCATACCAAGAAACTACACTGGACAGAGCTTAAGCCAACTGTGCTATCATGCTTCGTAAGGAGTCATGTGTATACTATGGTTATACCAAATGCTCACAATTCTGATGTCAAAATGTATACAGGAAAAAGGCCAAACAAACACAACCCATATTATTAATTGATTTTTATCTCAGAATGCCTGCACTATTTTCCCATAATTTATACACTGTATTAACCGTTATTATATGCCAGTATTTCTATCAAAATTTTAGATTTTTAAAAAAGAAATTGCCCCTTCGAGGCCCTTTTCGATGACATAGTCCCTTTAAGGAAAGTTTTATGCAGAGCTCCAGATAACTTTCTAGGGCAATTCTTATTTTACTCCCTAATTTAAAACTGAATTCTTAAAAACGATTGATCAAATAATTTTTTACAATTAAATATAACACATCAATACTTAGTTCTAAATCGGACACTTAACCACCATGTTTGTTGCCATGACATGTGAAGATTTCATACTGGTTTTCAGTGTGCAAATAACACTAATAACAGTCAGCGAACATCGAACAAGTGATTATCAACTGTCTACACTTATCGCCCGTTTTGATTTTGGGCTCACATTCAAAATGGAAAGCGCTGAAGTGACGTCATGAATCACAGTGAATTTTGCTGTACATTTTGTATTGAGCACTTAGACGATTCTGTCCTCGTGAGTTTCCGACACTGCCGAAACTGGTTTACTTACATGTTACGTGCGTTCACGAATTTCGAATCCTTGTTTTCATTTTTTCAATGCGTTACTTTACGCACAGATTTTAAATCTAAATTGTTTTTTGTTTATTTAAATGCGTATTTACGTCTTTACGCACGTTATCTGGAGCTCTGTTTATGTTCAGCAAACATCCTTGTTGTGTGAATTATCATATATCATAAATGTACAATAATTGATTTTAGCATTCTTGGCTGTTTGCAATCACTTACATTACTTGTAGTCAAATTCATTTTATATTGAAATAGTAAAATATTGTTGTTTTCGTAAAGGAAATGGATTAATTGGTTTAATTTAAGCGGAAGCAAGAGTCAGAATCTGGTAATGGTTACTAGATTAACAGGTTTGCCTAAGACAATAACCCTGATTCTTAGAAAAGAATCATTAATGTTTGTGTGTATTAATGCTATATGAAAATTGTCCTAGTTCAACATTTACATACGAACTGCTTAATATACTAAATCAAATTTAAGTGCATGTTCAACTCACTGATATATTTAAAACCAGCGTTTGCTAGACAGGCTGCAGCAAGAAAAACTGACATGTATTTAACTCATTAATGAACATTATTGGTGTATCAAATAACAAGTAACAGCAATACAAATATTATTACATCACATTCTGGCCTGGTGTATTGATGTTGCCTTGGTTACGTGTTGCTAACATTCATGATTGTTGTTGTTTCTTACAGTATCAGGAGTGGGTACAACAACCTCCCCGAAGGGTTCGATAATGTCACAGCCGGGTACGTATATTTTACATGTACTGGTATATGGTCAATGTTCATTTATTACACAAATTGGGCAATTTCTATTTGTAATGGTTTAGGGCCTTAAATTCAGATTTGTTGTGCATTTGCAGAATCAGTGATCTTTTTCGATTTTAGCTCATATTGTATGCTTACTAACTTAGTATGTAATATTTGTAGCATATTGTACATTTTGATAGCTGAAAACATTCACATATCATCTTACTACAATTACATGTATATCAAGAGTGTGAGATAATTGGTTGTCTGTAGTTTTGTTTTAACAAGTAAAGAAATCAAATGAAAATCACCTTAACCTACAGCAAAAGTTCATTAACAGTGGTCAAGTTCTATTTTCATTTTGCTACAAGAAAATTAATTATACCCCCACAAACAAAGTTTAGGGTGGGGGGGTATATAGGAGTGAGCTTGTCGGTCCGTCGGTCTGTTGGTTTTTGGTTTCTGATGATAACCCAAGAAAGGCTTGACATATTCAAATAATTTTTGGTACACATGTGTAACATCATAGAATACAGGTCAAGTTCGATGTTGGTGACAAACCACTACATTTTGACAGAGGTATGGCCCCTTTTCAACTTAAACTTCCCTAAAAACATGGTTTGCGGATGTTAAATCAAGAATGGCCTGACATATTCAAATAAAGATTGGTACACATGTGTAACATCATAGAATACAGGTCAAGTTTGATGTTAGTTACAAACCACTAAATTTTGACAGAGTTATGTCTCTTTATTTGACTTTAATTCACTAAAAACATGGTTTCCTGACGATAACTCAAGAATGGCTTGACATATTTAAATAATTATTGGTACACATGTGTAGCGTCATAAAATACAGGTCAAGTTCGACTTTGGTTACAAACCACTAAATTTTGACACAGTTATGGCCCATTTTTGACCTAAATTCCCGAAAACATGGACAATAACTCTGTTAATTATTTTTGGTACATAGGTGTAACATCATAAAATACAGATCAAGTTCAACTTTGATTACAAACCACTGAATGTTGACATAGTTATGGCTCCTATTGAAATTAAATTTTTCTAAATACACTGTTGACCATTCACAAATTAAAGCATTCTCTCTCTGTCCATTTCTTTCAAATGGATGCCATAGTTTTTTGACAAGGCCATATTGTGGTGGTATATCCCTCACTCATGTGACAATTCTAGCTTTTAACTTTTATGGGAATTTCATATTAATCATTAAACAATGTGTTACATAATTAATGTACTTAGTATAAAGAGTAAACTTTTGAGGAGAAAATAGGACTTTGTAAGTCTGCTGAATATTTAAATCTTAAGTTTGCAGTCAAATACAGCGATTTCTTCCCAGCATTTGGAATGGGTCCAGTATCAATCAGATGGGAATTTTCACATCATACAGTTGTGGTGATTGGGGAAAAAGTGGTGAAGGAAATCTAATACATGTACACATGTATTATTTTAATTTAACTACAAATGTATTATTTAAACTGCTGGGCCTGGCTAACTCAGTTGGTAGAGCGCTGGGCTGTAAATCTGGGGATCGTGAGTCGACCCCAGCCCGGCCACATAACTTGTGTGGGTATTGGTCATTAAATTATTTCTACTGCAATTCTGCCCCTACCTATGATTCAAGTAAGGCAGTTGTCAGTTACTGGCATAAGTATGTGCACTTAGTACTGGTAAAGCGCTTAGATCGGCTAAGCTTGCGCAGGAAATGTGTGAGTTGGTTAACTGACCGCTTTTCCAAACCAACATTATTTAAAATTGTGGCATATTGGTTCAGCACAGTATTTTAAGGGTGTTATCTGTAAACAAGTTTTGTCATGATTTGCAAACTTAATTTACCATGCCTACCATATGTATTTGGGATTTTGTCAGTACACATTTGGCAAATTGTTCATTGCAATTGGGGAAAAATACACCAAACAGTGTTTTACGACACTGTGAATGTGTCCTGTTAGCACAAGACCCACTAACATATGAGAAAAAAGTACAGGGGCCATATTTCAAATACATCTTATGTTTATTTAAAAATATTTTACTAAAGTTAAAAAATTCTAAATGTTATATTTTTTTTAAACTCTATGTTTCATAAATGTGTTAATCTCTTTCTAGTTATATAAAGAATAGTTACTACTATGAGTGGTAATTAATGAACACTTAGCACAATGCACTGTACAAATGAAATAAAACCTTAAAGAAAATGTTGATTTACTAAGGTTAAGGTTATGAATAACATATGACTTAGTTTTAAGATGTTTTAAGAAAACAGTCCCTGATATATTATGTTTGAAATGTTTCAGAGAATGTGAAGGTGGCGAAGGCGAGCCACCAGGAATATGAGGAGTCCCTGAAGATCGTGCTCGGCACCGTGTTTGGCGTGTTCGGGGTCGTAGGGATCATCATTATCACCGTGCTGCTCTATCGCTTCTACAAGAGCAGGGGTCAGCGACGTAGATCTGGTACTATTGTTGTAATTTCTAACATTTACCAAAATTAATATTTTTCGTTTTTTTGTCTGATAAGCACCACAGATCTGGTACTTTCATTACAGTTTAGTGGAAATATGTAATTATAGTGTTTAATTTTTTTTGCTAAGAAATTCTATTTATTTTCAACGCAAGAATGAAGTATGCGGACATGCTTCCTGGAAGTTTATCTGTTGTTTTCTTTCTTTTTGTTAAAAGTTTGTTGTGCCAATTTTGAAGGATTCTGTGTGTGTCATACATTAAAACAAGATTTTGTGTTTGATAAACACACATGGGTAGCCCATTTCTTAGTCCAAATTAGGTCAAGGTCAAGGTCAAAGTGAGGTTGGGTGATATGGGTCATAAGTAAAACTGTAAATATCCAAGTGTTGTAGTATGCTGTTTTAGTGCTAGACGAAACGGGAAAAATCTAGTTAACCAAGAAATGGCTCTTTTGAGTTATTATAAGTCCAAATTAGTTCAAGGTCAAGGTCAAAGTTAAGTTGGGTGATATGGGTGGATTGGGGATGGTCATAAGTAACAACTGTGTAAGTATCCAAGTGTTGTAGCAAGCGGTGTTGGTGCTAGACGAAATGGTAAAATCTACTTAACCTTGTCACGGATGGAAGGACGGACGGAAGGACGGACAGGACGATCACTATATGCCTTCTGCATTAAGATGACGGGGGCATAAAATATTTACATGTATCATCATAAATAAGTGTGTAAATGGTTAATTTCCGTGTTAATGGTTACTCAGCTTGGCTATGTTTACTCTTGATTAATCAGATGCAGCAGCTGCGATACAGATATATTTTTTACAAACGTCTTACATTACTAGTTACCAATATTGCCAATAACAGATGTACATGTACATGGCAGCATATTATTGACATTAAATTCCGGTTTCTTCTTGTTTTTCAGGCGGATCAGACAGAAATACTAGTTTGCACAGATCTGTGTCCATTGGTAAGGGTGAAAAACATGCATGTAAAGGCATTTGTCTTTATACAGTTGTGCAGATTCTCTTTAAAATTATTTTTGTGTCGTGTTAAGTGAAAGTATGCTATTCAAACTATATACAATTATTAATAAATTAATTGTCAGTGATGAACAGTCTTTTTGCCATTTCTTTAAAGTAATATATATTGGTTTAGATATTTTAAGGGTTATTCAAAGCAGACTTATTATGAATTATAAATGTATAAAGTATATATTGTTGTACAACAAAACAAAGCTTAACAAACGAAGAAAAATTATGTCCAATAAGATGTATACATGAACAGTTGTTTTGCCATAACACTGGAAAATTATAGTGAAGCATGAGGAAATAAAAAAAAAGAATTTTATACTGTTTACCAGTAAAGGATAAACATGTTTTGCCATTACGCTGCATCATGTAATCGTTAATGTATGTTACCATGTTTTCAGATTTAGAACACAAACAGGTGCCCACGGTGCTGATCCTGCATTCCTACGACTGCAGCGCTCATGAGAAAGTGGTGGAGTCGCTCGCCGGCTTCCTCATCGAGACATGCAACTGCAACGTGCACGTGGACTTGTTCGAAGAGCAGGTGATACACGAGAGAGGCCTTGATGATTGGCTGGTCGACAACCTTCAAGAGGCGGAGTTTATAATTGTTGTCTGCTCCATTGGCGCTCGGTTACGCTGCAGTAAGAAGAAGGTGAAGTTTAAACAGGATCCAGCTAAAACTTTGCCAGATTATTTCGCTGTTGCTGTTGACTATGTAGCAGAAAAAATACGAGTTGAACGATCGAAAGGAATGCCACTGACATCGTTCTGTGCTGTTTACATGGATTATTCAACTGTGAATGATATTCCAACTCAGCTTGAAATGGCTCAAAAGTTTTGTTTGATGAAGGATATTACTGAACTATTTTGCCATCTTCATGGCATAAGTGGTGAGCCAACGAAAGATGGGGCTCCTATTTCAGGTCTTACGCCAGATACATTTGACACAACAGAAATGGGGCAGGAGCTCAGAGTTGCAATTGAATCAGCCAAAGAATTTTTCAGGGCTAACCCAGATTGGGTGGAAGGAAGAATGGAACCGGTGCCTATGCCTCTGAAATCGAAGTCCCGACATTTCCGAAAGCGTTCTCAAGAGCCGCTGTTGCTTGCCCAACACTTAGAGGCTCCTCTGCCCCCACCAGCTTCCCACATTCACCCCAGTGAGATTACGCTCCAGCCCTTGCCGAACCTCCCTCCTCATTCCAAAGATTTCCCACTAACTCATTCTGCGAAAAGGCATAGTGGTTACCCTTCAGGTGTTACCAGCAACCAAGCCTTGTCTTCTCCTCCCATTCAGCACAATTCGAAAAGTTGTGATAATGTTCCATGTGAATCTCTCACCCAGTGCGACCTTTGCGGCCTCGAAGGTCACGAAATCGGGAGTCCTCAGTGCCGACTGAAGCACTTCATACTTTCTCAGGATGTTGATAGTACTGATAATGATGAGAGCATTAAACTGAAATCAAAGTCTATGCCAGCAGTGAATAGGAACAGCCTGTACAGCTCACAGACAATTTTTAAAGCTGATGTTCATAAGGAATGGGATGACAATGACGGGAGTCTTTCTCAAGCTGATTCCCAGGATTCTGGGTCAAACGCTGATTCTACAGTGGATGACCTTGAGAAGGACCTGGAATCCATCATGAACCCATCTTTTGCTCATAAGCAACGATTGACTTATGCCCATTCCAGTTTTGATAACATTGCTGGTATTTATGATGTGCTTCAGTTACCGAGAATGGAAAACATATCAGAAACTGTTAACAAGAGGATGCCTTCAAACAAAGGTCATGACCTTTTGAGCGACTGGGGTCAAGGTCATATTGAAGTTTTCAGAAGATCACCTGAAAGAAAAGATAAAAATTATGATCAGTTACAAATGCAAGAGCTCACACTAAGACTATAGTTTCTTCTATCCTTGCATGTACTGTCTATTTGCTAAGCTCTTCTTTAATGCTTACCTACATATGTATTAGTGAATTGCATTGAATTTTAATAAATTGGCAGGATTAATGAAAATAAAATAATGAAAAGTCATTGCTGATTTGCAAATTAAATCTTGTTGATTTTGTTTTGTGTCTCTATATTAAGAATTTTGTATAATATTCAGATTTCTTACAGTATACTTCTTTGATACTGGAGATAGATTGTTTTCTGTGCAATATATTATTAATATTACATTACTTAAAAAAATGAAGGCAAGTTAAAAAGCTTCCTGTTATTTCAGAAGGGGTCATCTGAAACCACTGTTATTTCTCTGTTCTGACGATAGAATTTCTATAGCACCTACATCAATGTTATAGTAACAATGTTTTATAAACTGAATGGATGTATTCTCATAGCACTACTTTGTTATATAAATTGAGTTGTAAAACTTTCTGTCATGTGAGGTTATTGGAAACATGTGCTGTATTTTTATAGGTTTAAAAACATTTAGACGTTTTAAGCCCTCAGTTGTGCATATATGCCCTCTGTGTAAGAACCTCCACTTTATAATTTGCCTTTGTCGACAGTGTTAATATAGGTCTGGAGGGTCTATTAATAATACCCATTACATACAAATGTCACAAAATTTAATATGGAAGTTCTGGTGTCTGTGTTTTCTAAAATTATGCTGTTTTCATGATAAACATTTGCGAAAGATACACTTTTATTTTTGAGGTGCAGAAAAGAATTCATTTCCTCACTTAAGTGTTACTAAAATTATAAATTTGAACAAAAATCATTTAAAATTAATGAGAGGTTAATAAATGGCGGCGAGGGGGCATGCCTCGATAATAGCCCGAGGGCCATTTGCGACTTGCCGGGGCTATTATCGAGCAATGCCCCCGTGTCGCCATTTATTGACCTGTTTAATACATATGTTTTCACTGTCATTCATATTTGTTTCTAATGACATTCGTGTTCTCTTATTTCTTTCCAATTTAGATCTATAACCGATTTAAAATTGTTGTCAAAAGAAACGTAAATGTAAACAGTTTTTACGCTTTATCATGTTTATTTACATCTTAACTTATAACCAGTTCATGTTATGGTATTTTAAGTATTTTTTTAATTCTTAGAAGCGACCACAAACAATTTTCATGACGCAACAAGGGTGAACGTAGCTTTAAAATGTATTTAATTTTACCTTGACATATCTACATTTGCTATACATGTAGATCCGGTGCATTTCGATAAATCTGTATCTCCGTTAAATATAAAACGTTTAACAATAGGAAAAATACATTTGTACATTTGAATTCCTATTTTATTCCTGTGTAGGACAAGTAATGCCCAAGCAATGCAAAATGGCTTAGATAGGCCCGTGTTGGTGCTATCAAGGACATGTAGATTGTACACGTCATCACTAGTGATGTCATTTGTTTCAAAAGAACTAGAACGTTAGATTACTTTTCTTTTTTCTTGTGGAGTTTAAATTGGGATGTATCATAATCTAGAATGCATTGGTGTGGATTTATTATAAGATTTGTGTAAAAAAGATGACGTGTTAATAAATCAAAAGGAGTTTACAGGACCTGTTAAACTTTCAGTCTAGGAATTGTTATGTTCAAGTGGTAGGACTGTAGACTAGGTTAGGAGCATTCACGATGTGGATTTAGTCTTACTAGCAAAGCACCTCTAATGCTAAAGCATTGATAGTGTTTGGTGCTTGTTGGCGTTATCGGCGGAAATAACAGAACTTCTTGATGCCAAAGGTATTTTTGTCTCTCTTTACTTTCTATTTCAGTTTTGTGGCGATATGTTCTATCCAGTGTAAAGTAGTTTCCGCCATTTTAAGCTTCGTAAAATTGTTTCAGACTGCTTTAAGGCTGTCTCAAAATTTTGAGTTTCACGTTGTCAGCCATCTTTTTCGTGAAGTGACGTCAAAGTCGCGCGTGCAAAAGATCGGCTGGGCAATTATCATAATCTGCCCTGCTGTGGCGGGGCACTTTTCGATAATAACATGTAAGGAGCAATAAGGGGGATGTTTTATGTAAAAAAATGTTACTATATATAGTAACATATGTATTAAGATGGATTAATGTGTGGACTGCTATACAGGGTGTCCTTAAAATTTTCATTGGAAATTGTCCAGGCTTATTTGTGTTTTTGGTTATGTGGGATATACATTTGTAAATGTATTAATAATGATGCCTATGTGTTGAAATAGAATTACAAAATGCAAAAAAATAAAACAAAATGAAAAGGCCAGTTTAATATGTATTATTTTGTAAAAAAAATGAAAATGTAAAACATTTAAGCAGTGACATGCTAGTTATTGTTGTCATAGTAATTTATGAGTGTGAAAAATGTTTATATTTTGATGGGAATAGTTTGTACCAAGCTCCATAAGTGTCACTTATGCTGGAGATGTTAAATGCGTTATTATGCAGGACATTTAACGTAAACCCCATTGCATTTTGTCAGATACAAGTTGTTGTTTATTGTAGCTCACTGGATGCTTGATGAACTTGGTAAATGGTAACTCCTTTATATACATTTCTTTTCTTTTCCAGTTTATATTATAACTTCTAAGTTTTGATTGTCCTGTTCCATTAAACTTTCAACTTAACATAATTATGTTTATTCGACAAGATAATTACCAATAACAACGGTATTTCTATCTAACTATTTCTCTTGAACTTCACCATACAGTTGAATACATGTATTGAATACTAGAAATATTTCTTAAGCTAGAAAAGTATACTGAGCGAATTATTGGAAGAGTGTTAACTTACTGGACATGATGTGTAACAAATTTTGATATATCTGACATGTTTTGTGATGTTCAGTGAAAGAACTGTAGGCCTTCACCAGTAACAGCTTTAAGGAAAATTATATTTGCACACATATATATATGAGGCATGTCGTGGTAAAACCGTACTTAATGCATGTGCATACAGTGCCGTCCCGGATCAGCCTGTGCAGTCCTCACAGGCTGATCTGGGACAACACTTGCATGTTATTTTCTAATTCAAGGAAGTCTCTTCTAAACATGAATCCATTGTAGGCGGAAAGTACTATCCTGGATTAGCCTGTGATGACTGCATAGGCTGATCCGGGACGGCATGTACGCACATGCATTAAGCCTGGTTTTCCCATGACCCGCCTCATATTATATACATGTAATTTGTAATTCTATAGTCTTTGTTAAAAGTCCCATTATGCAATATAGTAGCTAAATATATTATATTAGCATTAACATCCTTGTGAAACAAGTTGAGTTTTGATATTTTTTGTCCTTTAGCCAACACAAACAACATGTTTGAGTGGTTTTATACAGAAGGCCAATTTTGTATTTAGTTGACTTTTGTCATGAGATACCCACCACATCATCAATGTTTGTTTACAGACATTTTTGTTTATCATTGTCTTGTCAAGGAAGTTAATTTATGCTTACTTATTTAATTGTTGATGTTTTTTTATGGAAAAAAGTAAAATAGGAAGTATGAAACCATTCTCATTAACATAATTATGAACACATTACCGTATACAATAAATGTTCTGGTACTTCAAACTCGTAAAATGTTCACAAACTGACTGTCTATGTCATATATTACTATTCGAAGCTTACAAAACAAAATACTTGAGTCAATGCTGTGTTACACACATATAAGTGTTATATATGCAGTCCGCATTTGCTAATCCAGGACGCCACTTTCCGCCTCCAGTAGATTTATGTTTTGAAAAGACTACCCCAAAGCAGATAATGCCATAAAAGCAGTAAGTGTCATCCCGGATCAGTCTGTGCAGAATGCACAGGCTAATCCGGGACGACACTTTACGCACATGCATTAAGCCGGTTTTCCCATGACACGCCTCAATATATAATGTTACATATGTACACATATATATTATAGCTTTACTTAATACCAGCTGTGTTGCACAGTTGTTGCCTGTCAGAGGCTGGTAGTTGTGTAATGCCACTGCAATTAAAATCGTTAGATTATCAATGTTTTGTATTCAGTTTCACCTTCTATGCTCTTTATGGTAACAAATTGATAATAAAAGTTTTATCATTTTATGTTCTCTTTTAGATGACTTTCATGAAACATTAATATACATGTAGTATACAAACAAATACCTTGGTTATAACATAATCTACACTGAACAGCCCTTGTAGCCCAACACTTACAAAATATGTGCTTAAAATGGTTAATTTTCAAGAATTTTATCACCAATTGGTTGTGTTGCGTTAGAAGTGCTGTTCAGTGTATATACTTATTTGATTTGTGTTTTGTTTGATTTACCTTATATTTAATTACATTTGTTTCTGTGGGTTACAAAACACAAATGTCAAATAGATGACATTATTTTTCCTGACAGAGATTTGTTGATATTGGACTTTTATAAGGTTGTTGATAATGACATAGATGGTGTTATTAACCAGAAGATGACATCAGAAAGTCATCCTGTCGACAAGTTTTGAGTTCTCGTCTTGACCGATCAACTGGTGACAAGGTTATCAGCTGTTGTCAGTTATAATGTTGACTTAAGTATTACAGGTGATGGTGTAACCAAACAATGGCATTGTTTACCAAATCATTTGTTTTTACTGGTATGATGATTGAGTATCTTGCACACTCACCGATAACTGGGTGTTAAATTGACCCGGTAGTTTATGACCAAGTTAGTACAAAAACAGAACAATAAGTGATGAATCATCATAACCTGATCATACCGGTAATTCCTTGTAACATGTTCTTGAGGATCAATGCATTTTTGAAATTTATTAAATCTGATTTTTTTTATGTATCACCAAAGTATATTTTACCAGGTTTGGCTGAACCAAATCAAATCAATATTGCATGTCTGTTCATGTATGTAGTAACAGCTTTTGCTCTGTATAAAATTTAAATCACATTTTACTGTATGTTTGTTGTGTGGTACAGTTTTTAGTTCGTGCATGATATGTACCATTACCTAATGAGGATATACACATTACAGTTTGTAACTAAACATTAAGTAATACTTGTATACAAGTATTTTCATGCTTTTTAACTCACCTGAGCACGAAGTGCTTGGTGAGCTATTGGTATAGGGGACCTCTCCGGCGGCGTCCATCCTTCCGTCGTCAAGGTGCCTTCAACAATTTGGACCGTTATCGTGATAAAGACTACATTTTTTATTCAATCTTGACCAAAATTGCACAGTTTGTGTATGACCATAAAATCTTGGACGAGTTCGATAATGGGCCCAATCGGACCAGTAACACCAGAGTTATTGCCCCTTTTTCATGCAAAAAAAGTGCAAAAGTGCCCTTTTGCAACGTATAGCCTTTATTTTCCATCCAATCTTAACCAAACTTTCACAGTTTGTGTGTGACCCTCAGATCTCAGCAGACGCCAAACATGGGCCAGATCGTGTTTCAAACACCAGAGTTATTGCCCTTTGTTTATTAAAAAATATATACAAAAATGGACATTATTCAGGATAGAGAGAGATACATTTTTCATCCAATCTTCACCAATCTTGCACAGTTTGTCTATTACCATGAGATAACAGTTGAAGTCGAATATAAGCAAGATCGGACCAGAAACACCAAAGTTATTGCCCTTTGTTTGTGAAAAAAATATGCAAAAATGGACATTATAGAGGATAGAGACTTCATTTTTCATCCAGTCTTCACCAATTTTTTCACAGTTTGTCTATGACCATAAGATTAAAGGTGAAGTCGAATATAAGCAAGATTGGACCAGAAACACCAGAGTTATTGCCCTTTGTTTGTGAAAAAAATATGCGAAAATGGACATTATTCAGGATAGAGACTTCATTTTTCATCCAATCTTCACCAATCGTGTACAGTTCGTCTATCATCATAAGACTATAGGTGAAGTCAAATATAAGCATGATCGGGCCAGAAACACCAGAGTTATTGCCCCTTGTTTTTGGAAAAAAACATCAACAAGTTATAAATGATTGGCATGCACACAGGATTTTTGATTCAATATTGACCAAACTTACACAGTTTGCGCATAACCATACAAATTGATTGATAAAATTTGATTTCCAACAGTTGCAAGACTTGCATGCAGTTATTTGTACATGCAACTTTGATGTCTTCAGAGCCTGCATTAATATCATTTATCATCATTGGAAAGAAAATTATCAAAGAAAACGCAAACTTTACCTTATAGCACAGCCATCGCAATTATCGCATTGCAACTAGTTTTCCAAAACTGTTTGCGAAAAAGACATCAAAATCTACTGTTTGTGCATTTTCCAGAACTGTCAAAGACTTAATGAAAAAGGATCAGGTAAGAATAGCGAGAAAAATGATTTGAGAACCATTAGCAAAAAAACGCACATGCACTACCCAACTCATACTTTAGTTAGCCCAATGCACTAACCAATGTTTTAAATCAAAATTGATCCTACCCCCTCTGTGAATTGTTCTGATACCTTAATTTTCAAACCTGTCACAACAGTATGGTCTTCATCTGTACCAGTTCTCAGGTGAGCGCTTTGGGCCATCATGGCCCTCTTGTGAATTATTTGTGATTCATATATAAAGTCCTTACTCATTGATTATATATGGTAATGAATATAAAATACACTATTATGTGAAGTTAGAATAAGACGTCAAACATAGAATAAATTATTTTATTATACCAATGATTAATATGCAGTTAAACATTTCCAATTGTATGCATTTGTATGCATTTATAAAATTTTCACAAAAACATAGAACTATGTCCATGCATGCATGAACACAGTTTTTTTAAATAATTATAATAAAAACGATCAAAGGCACAATCAGAAAGTGTTATGGATATTACAAAAATACCATAGTTATTGACAGAATATAACAAACATACATGTACTCTAACACCACCACATACACAGTTTAATATGAAAAAATAAATATTTCATGTCCATTCTATGTTGGATGTCTTATTGTAACTTCACATAATAGAGTGTTATAACTTAAAACTGAATACTTAAACACAATGGCATTTGATTATGCACCCATTTAAGGAAGTTGTTTGTGTTTTGTAACTGTGTGTATTCACACTGCTGTGTTTTTGTAATTGTATGTATTCACACTGCTTTTTCTTGACAGGGGTAGACAAAATCAATTGTCTGTGTATTTCCCAGCTTACCCCAGGACTTTGGTCGGAATTTTCTATATATAAATCATTATACAATCAAGCGACAAACAACATTAGTACAAAAAAAGACAAGTAAGCCAGCTGGAGATTTCGCCACCCCTGCTTCTAAAATGTTGTGAAATTTATATCAAATTTGTTAAGACATTTCTAATTTTAATTCACAATTCCTTTTGACATGTTCCTTTCATTGAATACAAGTGTATGTCATCTATGAGTATTAAAATGATGGCTATTATAGATGCATTATATAGAACCGCTTTAATCAAATATATAATGTATTCAATATATTTTTATAGAAACAACTTAATGCACCACTGCATTATATAAAAAACAACTCAATGCTTATATGTTTTTCTTAGTTTTGTATTTTGCTTACTGTGTTATATGCTCGGTTATTCAACGTATATACATGTAAATTAGGTATTATGTATGTAAATATTCAATTTGTAATTGTTGGCAAATTTCAATGCAAAGTTTGCACATTGCTGTTGATTGTGTAAAATGGCCCATCCTTTTTATATCCGGATGTGTTTATATGAGAATGAAAGTATTACATTATGTGTATGTTGTGCATACAAATGTAGAAGCCATTTTGCAATTGCATGTAAAAATATATAATTAAATTATACACAAGATAGTGTGTTGATATATATCAGTATATATCATATTTACATATTATGGATTATTAATAAATGCATCGAACATCTATTTAGTGGTGTTGTGTATATTAGTTACATGATGGGAGAGTGTATTGTTATCTCAAGTTGATAAAATATGAAACTATGGGTATGAAGTGGTAATTGAAATGCTTAATATGTGGTGCACATAAAAAAGGTGGTCCGTAGACTGTTTAATTAATTGTTGAATCCTCACAAAATACATATTAGAGTTGAGACTGATATCCACCATCATCAGAATATCCATTTAAATCGTATGTGTACATTATAGCGAAATTCCATATCAAAATAGCATATGGTGCTGTCCCCTGTTTGTTGATAGCTCCCCTGTTGGTCCCTCTGCATGTGCTGGTCAATTCAACAAGGAAATTTATGTAAGTTTATGCCCTCGAAGGTGGGCATGTTAAAATCGAACCGTCCACCTGTCCGTCCGGCCGGCCAAGGTTAAAGTTCTTATAAAATCCAATATATTGGATGCTATCAAAGGTATTTTCTTGAAACTTAAAAAATACTTCTTTACTATCAACGTCACTACCAGGTAAAGCAATCCCCATCATTTTTGACAAAAGAGCACTCGGGGGCATATGTTACATTACATTATTGTTAAATCACTTGTTTTAATGTCAAGAATTCAATGACAATTGTTGTGAGAATCTTTATAAAACCTTTTTATATGTAAGGCAATAACAATGGAATTATTCAAAACGTAAGTAAATTTCAATTAATTATAATCCTCCCAACCCAACGTTTGAGCAGTATTAAATTGTTCCCTATACATGTTTTCTAGCGCTTTAAATAACATATAGATCTAGCCTATTTGTTGTCATCTGACTGACGGATCATGATGGTTCATGTGGGGTTGAACAATCTAAAACATGGATCCTGTTCACGATTAGTATTATAAACTTTTCATACATCAGTACTTAGTACTTAATTTGTGTACATAAACAGAGTGTATCTACATTTTGCTTGATTTATTAGAGGTTTCGTCACATTACTGTACTGGGAAAGGTTTCGTCACACATACTGGTACCGGTCATTGATATGATTACAAGTAGTCGCTGTTTAATTTAACCTTCTTCAAAACGTAATAGGTTTATTCTGGGCTATTGTTCTATTGGACAGAATTCACATTACGATGTCGATCTGTGATGAAACACAATTATAATAATAAAACATGACAAATCCGTAAAAGTGAAAACAATGATTAAAACGATATCAAACATATATATTAATTGAAGTAAATTTCACCAAGAACTTTAGTACTACTTTGGAATGAAATATGAGTTGTTAAATAAAGTAATGTTCCATATGCATAGACCTAGTAGTTTACTGAAATCATAAAACGTTAGTTGCTCTCTCCATCGGATCGGAGGTTATACATTTCATCATATAACTAACTTGTACATACATTACATAAGTTTGGGGAGTGATGGTGTGTTGACCCTTATCAAATGCATCTAAGCCGAAAACAATGCGATTATTGACAACAGCTTTTACATAACACATCAAATACTGACGTTGTGTATATTCATACAAACAATTATGAAACAACACATGCACCGATAAATGACCATTAAAAGTAGAACTCCACACGCAACAATATCGGGTCAATAAAGTTACATTGGGGAAGTGCGATTAATAATGACCGAGCACAGTAAGGGAACTACGTTACAACAACATTTGTAAGAGTTTTAATCCCCAGAAACGTGGAAATAAGCACTACTACTACAACTAGAAAACTATCACATCAGCTTAATCATTACATATACTTGCTCGACATAGGAATATAACTTAAATGGTTACTACATCAAGTGTTTTTTACATATTAAACTTTAAAGTGAAAAAAAGTGAAAAAACATGTCACATATATTGAATTTTGTTCAAAATTACTTTTATGCTAAAAACAATATACACAGTGCTACGCCTCGGGTGGCTTTGTTGACCCTATCGACAGTAATGCTTTAGAATCTCAAATGATCAGACTTTATATTAAATATGCAATAGATTCATATCTGTCAGCATCACTTACACATAATATCTTGCCTAAACTTAAAATTGTAGTGTAACACTATTCATCTAAATTTCTTCATTTATACATGCAATTAAGGATTTTGTTATAAACAACATAAACAGTAAATTGAGTAATCTCGGTTATGCTCTTTGTTAGTACCAATATCTAAGATTAGATCTATTTAGTTATGCAAACCTTGATAATACCACCGTAACTATTTCTAACACACTGTCCACTCTTGATTTAGTTTGTAACCAAGCTCCTACACAGTGTGTGTTTTGTGGTTACTTTGCGAAATCAATCGACCATCAATCACGTGGAAAATCGTCATGATCACGTGATCGTTTCTTATATAAACCACGGTCCGCGCTGTGTATTCTCATCGAATTGATTATTTGTCTTGCTGCGTCAGTGAACGTACAGGCAAATATCAACCAGAATTCCATTTTTTTACCTTTTTTTTTTGTTACAAAAATCCACCACCTTACGATCTAAGCTTAACTGAACAAGATGGCACAGTCCAGACCTCGCCAGAACTTCCACCAGGACAGCGAAGCAGGAATCAACCGTCAGATCAATATGGAGCTCTATGCCAGCTATGTCTACCAATCCATGGTAGGTCACACCTTATTTCGTGATTGCTCGTGTTACTTTAAACTGGTGTTTGTTGTTGTCGTTTTTGCGGTGAGTTTGACATATAAGACGTAATTTGCCACAATACTGTTATTGCCTTATTGGTTGTATATTTTTGACTGTGAGTGTGAGACTTGCACAGAAGTTGCATTAATGTGTCTAAAAATAGCTGACCTAAATTGTTATGTTAACTACATTAATAATGGATTACTCGCCATTAGATGGCGAAGTCAAGACAGGTTGCATAACACAAAATTTATCTGTGACCAGAGAGGGGGGGTTTAATAAAAGTTAGTTAATTAAAGGTGTTGATTGGATCTATGATGTAATATAAACGTCAAGCCAAATTATTTTAGACTGATCAACACAAGGTCACTTGTTCTGTGTCGAATTGTTTTATAAAGATGTAAAATAACTATTATACTGTGTTCAGATGGAGTCGCGGTACTAACGATTTGTGGAATAACCAAAACGGAAAGATAACACTTAGAACTAGGAAATAAATGATTATAATGTGTAAAAATATCTTCCACACACGACAATCAACAAATAAACAATTATTACATTTGGAATCGTGCAAACACCGAACCACATAACACTGCCTACAAGTTAAATTTGACAACTTGCATGACAGAGTCGCGGTAATCAGTAACAAGGGGAGCAATCCTTTCAACTATTGAAAAATAAAGTGTACAGTATAACCTTTATTACCGGAAAGAAAATAACTTTGGGAAGTGGTGGTCCACAGGACCGGCTTTTTTCAAAGCTTACTGGTCCGATACTGTATGAACTGGTCCCAATAATCAAAATACATCGAACTGCATGCAATAGTTTAAAACACGAAATGACTCTGAATTGATATCGGAATATTATATTGAGTACACATGAAAATCTATAATTATATCTTCTATTATATAATATCACATATTTTCACTCACAATGTTGTTTTAAAATTTTTGCTTAAATAAAGGTGAAATATCAACTTCTTGAACTTTACATAAATTTGACATCCATGCGTTTTCTTATGCTCAGCAATGAAAATGCCATTAGAACAATTAAACATAATTGTTTATTAATAGGGCTCTCCGTTCCTTAACGTTTTATAATAATTCCCAAAATGCGGAAACCCAGACTGGATTTTTGTTTACTTCGATTGTTTTTAATTATGATACAATTTAAAACTGAAAGTTGTAAAAACAACAATAATAAATTATTGCTGTGTCGAAAAGAGAATACTTTGTTAAATATTATTGAGCCAGGATAATTAGTAACGATACCCATGGAAGAATTTAGCCAAACTTCGGAATTTCGTTTTTTGGTCAAAGAAACATGTGAACACATTTAATTGACCCCACATGTTAGTAATAAACGTTATAATTTGAATACAAAATATTATAAACTCATTATTTTATACATTATATGTTGTTTGATTAAATTTGTATTAAAGAAAAAAAAAGTTATGAAATGACTATAATTATTATAAAAGGAAATTGCTTCTCTAAAAAGTGACTAGAACGAACGTAAGATAGAATTTCTTGAGTCAAATTGGTGTTTAGTTTATTGTACAACGTGTATAACACGCTGTTATAACATATAAAGATTGGAAAGTTGAAGAATCGGAAAAGGTGCGATTTATACACGAGAGCTTGTGGTAAAATGCTAATTAACAATATCATCTCTGCCGGTTCTCTGTATTCTTAATCACAAATGATAATTCACGAATTACACAGTTGAAACCAGACCAAAAAAACTGGTCAGTGGACCGGTCATCCTTCAAAGACAACCGGTCCGAGCAAAAACTCGCAGGTCACGGACCGACGGACATGCGTTAAGGTAGAACCCTGACAATGTATTTGTTTTAAATGAAACCAAAAAAGATGTATCAGAAACTCTTTAGAATTAATTAAACGTTGGAAAGGTAAACTTAAAGTTTACGTGACTGAATACTTACGTGACAATTTTATGAAACGTGCGCTTACCACGGTGTAGACAGCGACCAAATAATTTGTTCGGTTTATGCCGTGATACTTATGACGTCATTGAATGTTTTTCTAAGGCCATTTAGTTGAAATCAATGACACATGATCTGTTGTGTTAGGTTACTTATTTGAACTCCCCTTGCTTTTGTTTTGTCAAATATATTGTGATAACTTGATAAGAAGAATGTGTTTTAATTGCACTTATGCTAAGAAATAATTAAAGACAAGTGCTGTTATGACGCATGGTTGATTATCAGGGTCTGGTGTACATATAGAGAATAGATTAAAATGTCACATAAAATTCGTAAAATTCATAAAATGTCACATTAACTTCACACATAAAATGTTGAACTTATTGTTTTTGTTTGTTTTAATTTCACTAATATTATATTTAAATAAGTTTGTTTGTCCAATAATACAAACATATATTGACAAAGACAGGGCTACAATAGCTGAAATCTTGAAAAAGTTAGTTGAATTGTACGTGACAAATATGAACTGAGTTATGTCATTAAAATGTCAAATACTCTACAATTATCCATCATCTATCACATTTATATTGGTAAATCTAGTTATTCAGAAAACAAGGATGTCATTTCAAAAGAGTTTGCGATAGTTTAACACATGTGATGTCCGTTAAATTTAACAGTTGAGTTCGTTGAATTTTACATGACAATTGTTATGGATTTAGCATTTTAATGGTTCTATGTCAATTATAAAATTTATTTTTCTACACATTTTTATATTTGCAAGTTATTTTCCCCACATCTACGATAGATTAACCCATTTTCTGCTGAAGTACGTACTTGTACAATGTGTTACGTGTTATAAAAAAAAAAATCCTGTAAAATGTTCTTATCAGTTGAGCTCTATTATTTCTGCTTTAGGGTTTATAAACGTTTTGTGTGCACTACTATTATATTTGACTCTGTATTTACGCTTTATTTTAGGTGTGAGAATATATGGAAAAAAAAGGACAATAATGCAAGAAATTACTGTTTCTTCAGCCCAATTTTCCATTTTGAGTGTCCATTGTTGGACAATGTTATCAGTTAAGTGTTTTAAAGAAGTTAAATAATAGAAATTGCTGTGTTGATAATTTAATAAAGACAAAAAAGTGCATCTCTTATGTTTGTTTTTATCATAATCTGTATCTGTCATTAGGCTGGTATCACTGTCACGTAAAATACATAAGTAAAACTCATGCATATGTTGACAGCGTACTACAGCAAAAAATAAAGCTTTCACAATATGGCCATCACTTAAAACTCAATAAGTTCCATTTCATATTAAACATAAATTTGTATGGGAATGAGAAGTCATAAATGTCATATTTCTGTTATGCTTTTTGGCCCAAAAAATGAGAATGAGTGATAAGCAAGTTTTTACATTACAAATTGTACTTAGCAATATGCTATGCATTTTCAGATAGTTTTCATGATTAGAAACCGAGACTGGAAATACAGGATGGTTTTGATTACAAGAATTGTCCGTTAGATGATGTTTATTGATTACCGCGACACCGTCCGTACCGTGACTCCACCCAAATAGAGTATAATATGAGAATTTCTAAAACTGTTCTGAGTTTGAGCTAAAATATGAAACCAGAATAGGATGCTTGTAAACTTGTAAATATTTTATTTATGTTGAAATGCATTATTTTCCGTTTTCAGGCCTACTACTTTGACCGTGACGATGTTGCCCTAAAAGGGTTCAGCAAGTTCTTCAAGGAATCCTCGAACGAGGAGCGCGAGCATGCTGAGGAACTGATGAAGTACCAAAACAAGCGTGGCGGTCGCATTGTGCTCCAGCCTATCCAGGTGTGTTTGCTTAGTCATTGCTGAATAGGGGTTTGGGTTTCCAGTTAAAATTTGGGGTTAAAATTGAGGAAAAATTTTATATTCCCATAAAAATGTGAAGTGATGTTTGCTATCAAATTTAAAATGTTTTTTGCTATAAAATGTGTAATGTTGTTTTCAGCAGACGATGTTCTCTATACAAAAACAATGATGTTTACACGCAGCATTGTTAATCATAGTTAATGTAGTAACCACAGTTACCAATATGTTAACAAGTGGCCTATCAGAAGGAAACAGATATTAAACTATTGAGTATATACTGTGAGATTTAAAACAAGATCTATAACTTCAAAACATGGTCCTATGATTTTCTCAAGTGGCTAGTCTGCTTGAAATAACAAATGTTTACAGTGTTTCAATAGCGAACACCGAATTACGATGGATCTTGACATTAGAGTTGTTAGATTTAAGCATCTTTGAACATTATTTGAATGTCTTCCTACATTTCCTCTGATATTCCTTAAAACTGAGAGATCATTTTGCCGTGTCTGTCACAGAAGCCGGACCGTGACGAGTGGGGCAGTGGCCTGGAAGCCATGGAGGCTGCGCTGGCTCTCGAGAAGACTGTCAACCAGGCCCTCCTTGACCTTCACAAGGTCGCAGACGGGCACAGAGACGTCCAGGTACACAATATTGCTAACATTTGACATTGCCACAAATGCCTTCTAGTTCACAATATTGCTAACATTGACATTGCCAGAAACGCCTTCCAGTACACAATATTGCTAACATTGACATTGTCACACATGCCTTCCATGTTCCAATAAACTGTTGTGGGGATTATCTAATCATTATAATTTATATGTTGTATTTTTATGCCCCCAAAGGAGGGCATATCGTAGTCGCACTGTCCGTATGTGGGTGCTTGCGTGGGTGGGTGGGTGGGTGGGTGGGTCCGTCAGTACGTCCAGATTTCCTTTCCGCTCTGTAACTTTTTAATGCCTGGATGGATTTTAATATAACTTCAGATTATTATTCCCCATGACTAGACGATGTGTTGCGTACAACTCCCATGCTCGTCGGTCAACGTCACAGGTCATGAATTTTCATTTCCGCTCCATAACTTCTAAACGCCTGGATGGATTTTAATATAACTTTAGATTATTATTCCACATGATTAGACGATGTGTCGCATACAACTAACACGCTAGTCGGTCAAAGGTCAACATCACAATTAAGGTCAAAGGTGATGAATTTTTGTTTCCGCTCTGTAACTTCTTAACGCCTGGAAGGATTTTAATATAACTTCAGACTATTATTCCCCATGACCAGACAATGTGTCACGTACAACTCCCATGATGGTCGGTCAAGGGTCAATGTCACAATTCAAGGTCAAAGGTCAATTATTTTTCTTTCCACTTCATAAATTCTAAATGTCTGGAGGAATTCAAATGTTACTTCAGATTATTATTCTCTATGACCAGATAATGTGTGTCGCATACAACTCCCATGCTCATCTGTCAAAGGTCAAGGTCACAGTTCAAGGTCAAAGGTCAAGGATTTCTGTTTCTCCACCATAACTTCTAAAGGTTTGGAAGGATTTTAATATTACTTCATATTATTATTTCCCATGACCAGGCGATGTGTCGTGTACAGCTCCGATGGTCCTCAGTAAAAGGTCAAGGTCACAATTCAAGGTCAAATGTCAAGGAATTTTCTTTCTGCTCTGTAACTTCCAAAAGCCTTGAAGGATTTTAACATTACTTCAGATTACTTTTTCCCATGACCAGATGATGGTTACACTTAAAAGGTCAAATGTTAGAATTAACTTTTTGTAGCATGCATCATTTTTGCCAACATGTACGGAACGTAATACCTTGGTGGGAATGAAGATCATTATGAGGCTTTGTGTCACAACAATAAACAGCTGTGTTGCTGAAATCTCGAGATATTTGTCCAGGGCATAATATTGTACTCGGACATTGTTTTGCCTTCCTCTGACAAACATATGCTTCGGAGGAATCTGTCACATCCTGTGGCAAGCCTTGTTCTTGACAATTTTCGTTCATGTGTACACAAGTACACAAAATACGATAGAGTATGGTAATCCAAGGTTTTGACTGTGATTGTAATGCATTGATTAGCGTAGTGAAAAGGATAGCTCTTATGATATGAAGAACATGCAGTTGTTTCCCTTGGTATACAATTTTGACATCTAGGCCCATACATATTAACCATCACATTCTTAAACTTAACTTTTAAGAATAAAGAATATTCTTGAAACTGTTCTAAGAATTATATTATTTTGAATTGGTATTCCACAACTTTGTTAGTTTATTTAAATTGATTATTTAAAAACATTACTAGCATATTTGCAAACATAGTTATTTGTCTCGAGTGTAGGTCTTAACCTTTATTCTTGAGTCTTGGAAAGGGTTGGTTAATTGTCACGTTTCAAATTTAACATGACTTCACTTGCTGATTATCATTGTACATGACGTCTTTCACAGAGGTGTTGATAATCATTGTACATAACGTCATTTGCAGAAGTGTAAATTTTCATGGTACATGACGTCATTTGCAGATGTGCGACTTCCTGGAAAGCGAGTTCCTTGAGGAGCAGGCAGAAGCCATCAAGGAGCTGTCAGACCGCATCACGAACCTCAAGCGTGTCGGCGCTGGTCTCGGCGAGTGGCACTACGACAAAGAGCTCCAGTAATCGCCGGTTACCATGGCAACTGAACTCTTAAATCTGGTTATTAGAACTTGTATTCACAACGGTGTCAACGATCTGTGTAATACCAGCTTTAATTTTATTCTTTTGATTTCTTGTGTTTTTTGGAACAATAAAAAAAGCTTTTAGACTGATTTTTGAGTTATTGCTTTTACACATTCTGTGAAGTTTGTAAACTGCATTATCAATATGAATCTATCTGCAGTCGAAAAAAGAAAGAAAATAAGTTGAGTGATCTACTGCTTGACTACAGGAAAATTGTGAAGTTCGCCAATTGAATAATTAATTTTAACTTTAAGCCATTTGAAATCTTTATGATTTGTTAGTGAACAAATTTGTTAGTTACCACTGTTAATTGTACCATCTTTGATGTAGATCCACAATTTAAAAGCGTTGAAAACATAAAATAACTCCTTGATTTGGGTACAGCTAATCAATACAATGTGATGTATCTCGTGTTCTCTAGTTTAATGACAAGATTGCTATACGAACTCGTGCTATGGTTAGTTGTCTCCCACGATGATGATGAATTGTTGTTTACAGTAATACCGTTTATTCAAATACACAGACATACATAGAGTACAAAAGCTAATACAAGTAAATGAATGCATATTGGTCATTTGTAATAATGCAATCAAATAAACAGCAAATGCTTCAAAAGAGTGAGCATGAAAATGCAGAACAAGACAGGCAGCAAGAGGTCAAGTGTTCAAAAAATACATTGAATACGAGTCATGATTATAGTTGATTATGGGGCATGATTGAAAGTGTTTTGAGAACCGTGTTCTCAAACAGATTGCTAATAAGATTCAGCAGAATATCATTAGTTACAAAACGGCACTATCCGCTTTTATAGCATTTTCTGTTTCAAGGAAGTCTCTTTTATACATATCTCCACTGTAGGCGGAAAGTGCCGTCCTGGATAAACCTGTGCGGACTGCACAGGCTAATCCGGGACGACAGTATGCACAGTGCAGTAAGCCAGGGTTTCCCACGACACGCCTCATTTTTATTACAAAACCTCATATGCAGTACATCATAGTGATGCTTTTTGCAGAGATTCTGGACGTGTACTATTAAACCACTCTGTGAAACATCACATGAAAGTAAGTTGACTAGGCTAAGTTATAAATCGTTGCATCGACAAATGCTTAAAGCGGTGCGTGACGGTGTTTATGCAATGAAGTAGACACGTAGAAGTAAAAAAAGTAATTTAAATATAATAAACATATAATAGTAAAGTTAGAGGTATACGCAATGATAACCAGGTGAAACGGACTACACGTGAAATATAAAAAATGTGCATACAGGAAGTTAGTAGAGATACAAATACATAAACATTCTTGGTTCCATTACCCCAATGGACCATATCACATGCATAATCGTCTTGATCACATGACAGTTCCTATAAACAAAACTAGTGCAGGAACGCATGTAGTTATAGTTTTGATGTTAGCTTGAAAGGGGGTCCTTTACATCAACAGTTATTTTCCTCATATTTGACGCTCTTTACCCTGTGCAATGTCCTTAGATACTGATGGAGTTCGGAATTTTGGCCGGGTCCAGACAGTCGAACCGAACTTCCCGGACTTCATTCCGTTTCGCGATTGTTTCACTCGCTAGTTTCAGTTCTTGGCGGAATGCATTGACAAGTTTAACCGCTTCTGGATCATATATGTAATTGACTTCGAAATCTCCCAGTGACTTCGTGGATTGTTCGCTGAGTACTTTTGTGATCGCCATGACGGAGTAGTGGTTGCTGCGTTTTTGAATGGCCATCATGATGTCGCTCTCGGAACGGTGGCTTTTGTCGTTGGGAGGTTTCCCGAGCAACAATGACGGGTAATTTAAGGGGAAGGCGTACTCATCATACTGTTTGAAGTTCGCCGCCGCGTGACCCACGCTGCACGTATAGATGATGCTCGTGACGACCTGAATCAGCTGGTCACGTGTCGTAAATTCCCCGCCTTCACCTGGGACGCCAAGAACGCCTAGCCCGCCTTTCTCCAACGGTTTGTCAAGGTCCCCCCTCCAATTCTGTATCTCCGCGTCAGCGTGTAATGTTTCATTAGATGGGTAGTAGAGTTGGACGTAGGATGTCACGTATTTCACAATGGCGTTGTACGTGAGAAGAGCGTCATCACGGAAAGGATAATCAGGGACAACTTCATGGTCATACACCCCACGGGCCTTTAGATCCTCTGGAAAAGTTCCCTCAACATTCAACCGCCAAATGGACCTATACCGCTTGATCAATTCAACGACACCTTTTGTACCAATCGTAATCAAGCTGTCAAAAATTGCTCCTGGCTTGAGAAGTGTATCAACACTTAGTTCGTTGATAGCAATAAGGTACAGAAAGTGTGGCGCAAGGAGTTTGAAAATCGGATGTGACTGTGAGAGATTTCGGTGTACGGCCACCACAAACCCCTCCATGACGATATGCGTGTATCCAAAATGGGTGATAGCCTGGTGCACGCAGGCGTCCGCGTTATTGAACCACATCTTCGCGAGAATCCACGTGTATTTGGGGTCAGAAGGCAGGAACACGGGATTGTCGTCTGCTTTGTCTTGGAACAGCTGAATGGCGATGGGTACAATTTTGTCATCGAGTCGTCTGTAGAACAACGCGATGGGACTGCAAGTCACAGTGTCTTGGATGGGCGAGCAGCCCTTGAGAACATCATGATCGATGATAAACAGTCGCTTGTTCTTAACTGCGGTTTCCAGAGTGTCCGTTTCCAAGAACGGTTTAAGCATTTCCGACGTGACCGCAAGTTTCTCAGGTATTTCAGTACACAGCCTTATCACGGTGTTATTCGTGCCAGCAAAACGCTGCAATGCGAACTTGACATCATCTTCCCATCTAGTTAACGAAAATGCAAAATTTGTCAATCTTGTAAGACACCTATAATATAAAGAACTATTCAGAATGTCAGTCCATATACTGGGTATATGTCTCGTTGCACTGTAGGCCTGATTTATTTATATAATAGTAACAATGATGTCAAAACATGATATCATAATCATAATGACAAAGGGAATTACAATGCTAATATTGATGACATGAGTGTGCCACAGAGGATATAAAAGAAAAAAGGCATAGTGTCTGTGAGTGATTAAAAGAATGTTACCTTGAACAGTCCGAAGGTTCGGGGAACATGGAATCTCCATCCGTAAAGACGTTTTTCACATCGTCGATTGTCTTCCAGCTGCGCGTAAACATGTCCTTGATTTTAATCGTTGCAAGTAGCGACGCTGTCTTCTTACTGACGTCCCAAATCCATTCAAATGAAAAATTTTCATCCTTCGGAAGGACTTTGACCTGACAAGGAAGTCCCTCACCCCTTTGTGTGTACTGATACAGTTGGCGCTTCTCCGCAAGTTCCGCATCTCTTTGCTCTGTAGACATAAATGGTTTTATACATAACACAATTGGTGTGTTACTTTATTCAAATTTGATGCTAGATGCCCATTACGTATAGGTTACCTTTCAGATCTCAATTCTAGGCAGCAAACGGTTTGCTTAAAAGCCGATTCTAGTGCCAGTCGAGAACTTTTCTGTGATTGGCAGCTTACCCCTTACCTCTGCTATAATTATTAAGGGGACACTAACGTGGAGGTTTTGCTTTCTGTTATAAGTTTTCAACTGACTAAATGGATTCAGAGGACAACGGTCAAAACCAAAACTCAGTTGAAGCTTTTGTATTTACTACATGTTTTAAATGCGACAGCATATTAGTCTTCTCAAAAGGATATGAAAACGTGTTACGCCATGCATGCATCAAAACGCCGACCGCGTAGAAAGACTTGTCGAGAAAAGAAACTAAAATCATGTGAATTATGGGTGCAATTTTGCTAAAAAGGAAGCATTTGTTTGAATGAAATTCAATTTCCCACCTTCAAACTTTATAATGTGGCTTCTTATTCAAAAGTATACGATATCAAAATAAAAATTAATTTGTAAGAAACAAACAAATATGTTTTGGAGCTAATTATCTAATACGAACGGAATTATAATATACATACGAAGAGCCAAAATAACCGATGAAGCGTAGTAGTTAGAGGATCTATTTTCAGGGCTTCGTAGCTTACAGAGTAAAAAGTAGGTCATTCGATGCGTGCTCGCGATTTTCCATATAACAATTTAAAATTAATACATTGCAGTAATTTGTTGCCAAAATATTTAGAATAAGAATCGGTATTAAAATTTAACAATTTCTCAACGAGTCAAAAATCACCGATGTAACGTATTAATTTAGTTGTCTTATTTTAGGGCACTCAGGTGAATATTTCGGGTGCAATTAGCAAAAGTAGGGGTGTCATTAGTTAGAAGTAAAACTTTTAATAAATTGACATTTTCAGAAACTGTAATTGTGATAAATCACATTGTTTAAGCTTTATAATACAAATAGCATACATTATCTTAAAAAATAAAAGGTTAGAAAAAGGACATAAAAGACGCTTTCTGGTTTCGATTTACTGACTCGTAGCCTACAGAGAAGTAGTTCCACGATAACTGGTTCTGGAAATTACACTCTCAATAGACCGTTGGCTTCTGCCAACAGTCTAAAACTGGCGATGCACTTAAAACTTACTGCGATAAAACTTTCATACTATTGTTAACGCGGATGTAACGTTAAATAAACAGCTGTCAACACAAAATAATATTTATTTCACGAATTTCGAACATTGGTTGTTTCACAAATAAAAAATAATGATATTCCCTATATTATAAATGTCAATTTGTAGATATAGGCAAATGATTTTTTATTTGTTGAACAACCAGGCGCCTAAGGGTTTGATAGAATAGCGTAAAATATTGTATTATATGCAACGTGACTGTTTTACTACTGGTCAGTCTAGCACGAGAATCTCAAACATTAGATTATGTTGTGTAGAGCTCATTCTACCAGGCGTTTTCACGCAGTACAGACCGTAGTCCAAGAGCCAAGGGCCATTTATTTAAAATTCGCGCCCCAAGCTAAAGTTGGTTTTGAATGAAAGGTATAAATATACTGAATTCAAAAACCAATTTCTTAAAAAAATCCTCTTTTACAATGGCCGGCAATCCAAGATGGCCGCCAAAATATTTAATTTTACCCCATTGTCGTTAAAACCCTATTATTTAGCTGTTATTATATCATTGCTTAATATCTTTTTATCCAAACTAACTGAAGTGATGTTATATTTGATGTTTGTAACATTCAATATGTTTTGTCAACACTGTTGAAAAAATATATACGAAAGAAAATGGGAAAAATGCACCTCAATTTGGGTGTTTGTTTCAAATATCTGCCTTTCAGTTGTTGCACACTCATGAAAAATAAGCTAAATGTAATAAAAATCATTTTAAACAATCGCCAAATCTATGTTTTATAAAATTTAACTAAATTTTTTCAACAGGACTCTCTTAAAGTAAAATCATACTGTTGCTAAAAGTGTGTGGGGTAAATTGTCCCCTGAATTTTAAAAACGACATGTTTTAATTCTTTGATGATTTGTCATAAAAATGTGTTTAATATAATTTTAATATACATGTTTTAAATCAAACTAACAAAATCAATGTTATATTTCATATTTGTAATATTTGATGTGTTTCTTTAGCTACTGCTTGTGTGTGTTTTTTTACAAAGAAAATGAGAACACATGCATTAATTTGTTGTTTAAAGTCTTATGTGGCTGTTGCAAATTCTTAAGAAAAAGATGATTAATATAATAAATATTCTTTAAAATAATGTTCTTATCTATAAATTACACAATTAAGCTAGATTTGTTCAACAGGATACTCATAAATTACGCTTATTTTTGTAAAAGTGGGTGGGGTAAATTGACCCCATATAATTTTACATTTCAATTTGGTATTACCACTGTTGTTAAAAATCTGTGTACATTGATGAAAAAAGCAGAAATTGAATTTATTTATTTAAAACAGAATTATGTAGCTTTGTATTGTTGCAAATTCTTATGAAAATGGTTAATGTTATAAAATATTTTAACAATAAATACATCAATGTTTTAAAGATAACAATGAAACTACATTTGTTCGACAGGTTGTTAAATTACCATATTAAATTACCATACCGCTAATACACGTGGTTTGGCTAAATTGGCCCATGAAATTGCAAATAGCGTGATTATTTAAACAATCCACGTATAAATGTTTTATTCAGTAGTATATATTCAAATTACTCGTATTAGTTTACCATAATTAGAAGTGTTTTTTTAAATAAGAATACTCATTTGTGTAACTTGTATTAAACATCTCTTGTATGATCAACATACATTTAAATGGTGTCGAAATTTCATTCAAAATAAAACTTAAGGGTGGTTTGCATGTTTGCAATGACGTGTCAATTTAAATTACATTTCACATACAAACAACTATATATCACCGGTATCAAATGATAAAATGCTATATGCTACTTAACATAAATTGAGTAATGTAAACTAGCAAGCCATTATACTCCCGTGAAATGGAAGCAGACTTGTCTGTAAACTTTATTCTCCCCGAAGAACGCCTTACGGATCGGGAACTGGAATGTAAGAACACTCCTTGAGACTGGAAGAACCGCAGAGGTAGCTAGAGAGATGGATAGGTATCGATGTGAGATTGAAGTGAGATTGACAACTGCAGGAAAGCTTACCTTGTCTACTGGGCATACAGTATTGTATTCTGGTCTAGAGGAAGAGGGGACACCATCATGGAGTGGGGGTTCATGTTTAGAAGAGAGGCAAACAAGTGTCTGATGGAATGGGAACCAATCGGTGAAAGGATTGTAACAACACACTACAGGTCTAATTTCCAGAAGGTTTTCCTGATTAAATGTTAAATGTTATGCCACTACAAACCAAGCGGAACAAGAGATGAAATATGATTTATATGGGCAACTCAAAGGAGTACTTTAACGAGCCCCGAGAAGAGATATTGCAATTGTCAGAGGAGACAGAATGCCAATGTGGGCTCCGACACCACTGTAAAAAAACTTGTAATGGAAATGGAAGGCTTGGGCGCAATGAATGACAACAATGAACTTCATGTGAACTTCTGTGCCAACAATGATCTTGTCATAGGAGGCACCACCTTCTCACAACCATAAAAAGACATGGAGATCACCTGATATGGTTACTGCAAACCAGATAGACCACATAGCAGTATTAAAACGCTAGAAACGAACACTAGCTGATGTCAGAGCCTATAGAGTGGTAGATGTGGATTGCAACCATGAACAGGTGAAAGCAAAATTCAAGGTGAAGATCGCCAGAGTGAGGAAAACCAGTCTAAAAAGGCAGCCACGTTTCAACACCAAGTTGATGGAAAGGGCGATATTTCAAGACTGCAATTACAGTATGTAATAAGTCACTAGTCCTTGCCAATTAAGGAAAAGAAACGATAGAAGAGAATTTGGACAGAACCAAGCAAACATTTAGGAGCACCTGAGAGGAAGTTCTTCGGTACTGGAAAAGGACATACAAAGTTGGCTGTCAGAAGAAACCATATACATGGTAGAAAAGAAGAGAGACATTCGGCCCATGCTGCTACAAGACGAATACAGAGCAATAATGCAGACCATGTAAGCAGAGTACAAAAAAAAAGAACCTAAAAAATAAAGAAAAATGTCAGGATTGATAAAAGCAAACAAGAGGACGAGATTGCGATGCAAGCACAGGAAGTGGCAAACGTAAGCGACATGAGGACCCTGTACGACATCTCGAGAAAGCTGTCAGGAACAGGTAAAAGCTATAAAACAAAACAAGTCAAATCCCTAAAAGGTGAGACACTGACGAAACCCCAGGACCAACACTTCAGAAGGAGCGAACACTCCAGAACGCTTCTGAATGGCACGCCAGTTGGACTTCCTACAGACGTAGACGCAAGAGCAGTTTTGCAATCAACACAGGACCCATCACTCAGGAAGAGCTATTTGAAGCAGTGCAAAAACTTAAGAACAGCAAAGCTCCTGGCCTAGATAGCATCCCACCAGAAGCCTTGAAAGCAGGTGCAGCAACTTTTGCAGACATCCTAATTGAGCTTATCAGTGACATATGAGAGCACGAAGAGGTACAGTCTGAGTGGGGTAGGGGACTTTTCGTCAAGCTGCCACAGAAGGGGGATCTTGGGGATTGCCAGAATTGGAGAGGCATCCAGCTGCTGTCACTGAAAAGCAAATGTTGTCACTAAACATGCAGATGAGGGATGAACAGGCTGGTTTTGGGCCGGAAGGTCATGTATTGAATAGATCACCACACAGCGGTTATTGTTGAGCAGTTCCTGGAATGGTGTCACCTCTATACATAAAATTCATAGAAAGATTTTGATATGGTTGATTGAGCAAGAATGCGGAAGATATTGATGTTGTATGGCATTCAAGACAAAATTATTAACATTCTTTTCAGCCTCCACAATAATACAACTTGTTACGTCGTACACAAATCTGAACTTTCCCCATTCTTTGAAGTAACAACTGGCGTGAGACAAGGCAGTTTGATTTCACCTCTGATCTTCTCGCTTGTAATAAATTTGATAATGAGCACTGCAACGAGTCAGCCAAGAGGAATACAGTGGACACTTACCAAAAACAGCTAGAAGACCTGGACTTTCCAGTCCCACATGCACAAAGACATGCAAGAGAAGACTAAAGTTCAAACCAGGAACTCAGGAAACAGACCAAGCAATAGCCAAGCACTGCTATCATCAACGAGAGGAAATAGAGGTGGATTGGCCACACAATTTGGAGAGATCAATTAAACATCACCAGACAATTGGAATCCACAAAGCCGTAGGAGGAGGGTTCACCCAGTGCCACTAGGACTCTAGATGCCGAGGTAGAGTCGATCAACTTATCATGGAGTGAATGGATCGAAAAGCCGGGCACAAGACATAACCAAATGTATGTTATTTGTAGAAGAGTTGTTTAATAAACGTTACAAAAACGAATACTCTCATTAAAATACATTTTGAAATTCAAAAACTAATAAGTTGAATAGATCTATATACTATTGAATAAAACAGTTATAAGTGGATTGTTAAAAAAACATGTTATTTGTAATGTCATGGGTCAATTAATTTAGCCAACCCACATGTATCTTGAGTATGGTAAGTTAGCAACCTGGCAAACCTGTCGAACAAATGTTTTTTAATTGGTATGTATAAAACGTAGATGCATTTACGGTCTAAAAATATTACATTATTATTATACTCTGTTTTAAATTTTGCAAGATGAACAGTGTATGTGCTTTTTTCCTCAATTTTCATACATGTTAACAACAGACGTTAAAGGGACTATGTCACCAAAAAATGTCGTCCTATTTCACTATTATTGATATTATATGATAGAAATGCGCCAGACTTATAAAAACATAAATAATAACATATTACACAATGAGTTATTTAATTAAAATAAAAAAGCAAAACAAGTCTGAAAAAATAAAATCCCAATCGGTATTCGAACTTACAACTTAGAAGCCATACGAAATAATGTAAGTAGACAGCACTTTTACCAACTGCGCTATCATGCTTGGCAAGGAGTCGCGTGTACACTATGGTTATACAAAATACTCACCATTCTGACGTCAAAATGTGAACAGAAAAAGGGCTAAACAAACACGACCCAAGTTGAGTTTTATCTCAGAATGCACACATTCTTTCACCATTATATATACCATATTTAAACCGCTATTACATGCCGGAAATAGTTTTTTTTTTAAATCAAATTATTTTTTAAAGAAATTGCCTCCTTGAGGCCCTTTTCGATGACATAGTCCCTTTAAAACACATTAAACGTTACAAATACAAAATATAACATTACTTGTATTAGTTTGATTTAAAATTGTTTTAATACAGTTGATAACAACTCAACTAAGATTGAAAATAAGGTCGTTTTTTTTATTCCGAGGTAAATTTACCCCACCCACTTTTAGCAAAAATATGGTAATTTATGAGTATCCTGTTGAACAAATCTAGCTTAATTGTATAAAAGATAGACATGGTTATTGTTTGAAATGATATGTATTACATTTATATATATTTTTTTTTAAAGAATTTGCAAAAATTTAAATCCACATGTAGACTTAAAACAACAAATTATGGCATTTTTTTCTCATTTTCTTTGTAAATAATATACACCCAGCAGTAGCTAAAGAAACACATCAGATATTACAAATATCAAAAATAACATAAATATTGTTAGTTTGATTAAAACAAATTATATTAAAATTATATTAAACACATTTTTATAACAATTCATTCAAGAATTAAAACAATGTCGTTTTTAAAATTCAGGGGTCAATTTACCCCACCCACTTTTAGCAACAGTAGGATATTAATTTAAGAGCATCCTGTTGAGAAAATTTAGTTTACTTTTATAAAACATCAATTTGGTGATTGTTTAAAATGATTTTTATTACATTTAGCTTATTTTTAAAGAGTTTGCAACAACTGAAAGGCAGATCTTAGAAAAAAAAACACCCACATTGAGGTTCTTTTTTCCCATTTTTTCGTATGTATTGTTTTCAACAGAGTTGACGAAACATATTGAATGTTACAAACCTCAAATATAACATCATTTCACTTAGTTTGGTTAAAAACATATTCAAAAATTATATAATAACAGCTAAATAATATGGTTTTAGCGAACATAGGGTAGAATGAAATATTTTGGCGGCCATCTTGGCGGCCATCTTGGCTGCCATCTTGGATTGCCGGCCATTGTAAAAGAGGATTGTTTAAGAAATTGGTTTTTGAATTCAGTATATGTATACCTTTTATTTAAAACCAATTTTAGCTTGGGGCGCGAATTTTAAATAAATGGCCATTGGCTCTTGGACTACCGGTTTAATTTTAGTTATATTTTATTCAACGATGTTAAAGTGTACTATTGTATAATTTGATTGTTGTGAGTTTATATGAAACCAGACAAATGAATGAGGCTACATATTCGCACGTGTCCCGACACTTGGCAAACGTCTCTGTTTTTTCCTGGCCGGTCGGTTCACAGTTTTAGACTTGACACTTTGCCACTCTTTGTACAATATTCTGTTAACATTGGCTGCACGGTGTTGCAAACTGAAAACTGGTTATTAAATGAAATGAATGTATACTAATGCCAAAGAAATACGTAAAAATATAAAAATAAGAATTTTGACAACTGATTTTCATATAAAATCGTAATTTTATAATTATTATTATCACATACGTTTACATATTTATATTGTGAGTATATGTAAACGACTTATGAGTATAACTATTACAGTACAATTTATTAGTTTTTTCATTGCATATTTACGACTTATGGCTTTGTTTCAGGTATTATTCCTTTCTTCGGTTTTCATGAGTTTTTTTTACTGACATGTGAATAATATATACACTAATCAGACACTTACAGAATTCGCTTTAAAATAGTTATTTTTCAATAAAATATTATCTAACTTGCACAACGATTAATTTAGTGATATACCACTAGTAAAATTTTAATCCATTTCACACACCATTTCAGTCAGAAATCTACATTCAAAAAAGTACTGCCACGGTAATCGTGACGAATATAAAACTACGTGTATTGTTGAAAGCGTTTTGACTTTCATCATATAAACAATATGGCAATGATGACCCAAAGTAATTAAAAGGTACCTGAGTACTGGCAAAGACGAAGACCATAATGGTCGTAAACATTCAACTAGCTGATTAACTGTCATAATTATTTAACTCCTCAGCTTACCCTTGCATATAAAAAGCAAACAATAAAACCCATGGACATAAAAAGTAAGAACTTGATTTGATGAAGAAATCTGAAGAATAAATGCACAAAAATGGGTTTGATTTCTTGTGTTAGGCAATGTGATGTGTTGTCCTGTCTGTGTGGTGCTACTATTTTTTGTGTACGGTTCTCAGATTATGTTTTTTGACAGACTGTTCTGAAACCTTTTAATTACTGGTAAGTCAATGGCAGTTAGGGCTAATGGAACTAGCATTGTCACACGAGTGACGAATATACCCCAACAATATGGCATTGTCACAAAACAATGGCATCCTTTTGAATGAAATGCACCCAATGAGAATTCTTTAATTTGTGATTGTTTAACAGAATGGAAATCTGTTTGTGTAATTTAGTTTTTTGTTATAACTAGACAATGGTCTTAGTTATTATACAGTTTAACATGTAAATGTTTTCTTAAAGTATACACTATACACATTTTGTGAGATTGTGCATCTCGGCTGAAAATAAATGGAAATGTGGATAAAAATATACCAGTTTATGTACATAGAATTAGAATAACAATTTCAGTCCAAAAACAAAACCATTTAATCATTTTTTTGTGAAATTAACAAATAAATATCCTTGAAAACCTCAGTGTTCATTTCAGAAGTTATACTTTTCAGACAAAATTTCAGGATTTTAGGTTGCGACAGTTCCAAATAACCTTAATACATACCCTGTATTATGTTTACTAGGTTTTATTGGATCACTTTGAACGGTATTATGCTGGATACAATGAAATGATCACTGTAGTACGTTGAAATGATGTCTGTTTCTGCATCTTGCGTGTTTCGCTTTGCAAACATTAGGTCCAGAAGACCACCTTTACGATGTGTTGGACTTTGGACATGAAATCCGTAGTGAGAAGCAAGGTTTAGCAAATCTTTGGACACTTGAATAGGTTTATTAATGTCAATGTTGAAATACATAATGGCCTTGCAATCCGAAGCGAGGTCTCAATATACGGTATCTACAGATGAAGTTTCATTAAAGTATATAAATTCGCTCTGAAGTTATTGAGTGGAAACCTTTTTTTTATTTTTAGTAATGGTGACCTTAACCCGACCCACCCCATATGCAATCCCAAGCGAGGTGTAGATATAAGGTATATAAATATAAAGTTTCATTAAATATCTCAATTCGTTCTCTAGGTATTGAGCGGAAACTCTTTGTCTATTTTTAGTAATGGTGACCTTGACCACACCCATCCCATATGCAATCCAAAGCAAGGTCTTAATATGAGGAATCTACATGTAAAGTTTCATTCAATATCTGAATGTGTTCTCAATTTATTGAGCGGAAACAATTTTTCTATTTTAGTAACGGTGACCTTGATCCTGACACCACCCACCCCATATGCAATCCCAAGCGAGGTCTCGATATAAGGTATCTTTATATGAAGTTTCATTAAATATCTAAATGTGTTTTCAAGTTATTGAGCGGAAACCGTTTTTCTATTTTTACTTACAATGAAATTGACATCACCCAACCCATATGCAATCCCAAGCGAGGTTTGAATATAAGGTATCTATGTATGAAATCTCATTAATATATCTCGATGCGTTTGCGTGTTATTCAGCGGAAACCGTTTTTCTATTTGAAGTAATTGTGACCTTGACCCTAATCCCACCCACCCCATGTGCAATCCCAAGCGAGGTCTCGATTTAAGGTATCTATGTATGAAGTTTCATTAAAATATCTTGATGCGTTCTCAAGTTATTGAGCGGAAACTGTTTTTCTATTTTTAGTAGCAGTGACCTTGACCATAACCCCACCCACCCCATATGCACTCACAAGCGAGGTCTTGATATAAGGTATCTATGTCAAAAGTTTCATTAAAATATCTTAAGTTATTGAGTTTCATTAAAATATCTGAAGTTATTGAGCGGAAACCGCTTTTCTATTTTTATTAAACAGAGACCTGGACTTTGACCCCACCCACCCCATATTCAATCCCAAGCGAGGTCTCGATATAAGGTATCTATGTATGAAATTTCATTAAATAGCTCACTGCGTTCTCGAGTTTGAGAGCGGGAACGAAAAGTTGACGCCGCCCCCCAAACGCCCGCCCTCCCAACGACATATCCCAATGTAATAACCGAAATTTTTGTTCGAAAAATTTGGTTAATAAGAATAGAAATTATTAACAACAGTAACTGCCATTTGTGAACTTGCTGCGGAGCAAAGTCGTAAAAAACAATAGTAAAGGTATACAGGTAAGAAAGTTTTCATTGAACTTAACTTGAATGGTGCCACATAATAGAAAATGAATTGTGGAAAAACTAAGTACAATATAATATTCATACTGATATAATGTTCTTCTCAAATGTAACGAACGGTTGCAGTAACTTTATGTCACTGGTGAGACAGCACTCCAGGCATTTGTTTATGGTGAAAAAAAGCGTGTGGACATGCACTCCATAAAAACGCATAAAGCCTTTCTTCATTTATCATCCGGAAACAGTGTATTTATTGAAAGGAACTTGTAGTTTATGATGTTACACCAGTGAATATAAGATAATTTAAGTATGTAAAGCCTTTCTTGAGTTTTTGTCCGGACACCGTATGGCAAGCGTATTTAGAAAAAATTAAGTTCAATAAGGGCCATAAATCCATCAACATTTAGTGGTTTGTAACCAATGTTGAAATTGACCATTATTTTATTATATTACACATGTGTACTAAAAATTATTTAAATATGTCAAGCCTTTCTATATCATACAGAAACCATGTTTTTAGAGAAATTAAGTCGAAAAGTGGCCATAACACTGTCAAAATTTAGTGGGTTGTAACCAAAGTCGAACTTCAATTGTATTATATGATGTTACACCTATTTACATGAAATAATTCAAATATGTGAAGCCTTGTATCAGTTTTTGTGCAGAAACTGTGTTTTTAGGGAATTTTAGTAAAAAAGGAGCCATAACTCTGTGTAAATTTAGTGGTTTGTAACCAAACTTGAACTTGACCTGTATTTTATGATGTGTACCAAAAATTGTTTAATATGTCACGGTTACGCATGCGCTAATAAATTCCTTCTTTGTTACATAAAAAATATTCAATGTTTGATCTCAATTTTCACCATGACCAAGCTACTTCCCAATATATCACCATAATTGTTGGAAAGATAAGGCCATAACCTTTTTTAAAAACAGCATGTCAACAATTTCTATACCTTGTAACTCAAAATATTTACCTTAGAATAAACACACCGGTTTTGACAGGCACGGGGGCTGCCATTTTGTGCAGGAATACATGGGCCAAAAGTTATGAAGCTGGGAACCACTAAGACAAAGTAGTGCCTAAAACTGTCTTTTTTTCTTATTTCTTACATATATACCTTTAAATTTATACCAAAACATATCATTTAAACTGTATTTTAAAAATCATATGCATTATACACTGAACCCTATGTGTTTATTATCTAACTGACAGCATGTAACCCTGAGGATGTGACTTTCGTTTTGGTGTAATTTGACCTGAAGCCTTTCTTGAGTTATAATCCGGAAACCGTGTTTTTGAGGATTTTCGTCGAAAAGTGGCCATAAATCTTTCAACATTTAGTGATTTCGAACTTGACCTGTATTTTATGATGTTACATACATGTACCAAAATTCGTTTGAATATGTAAAGCCTTTCTTGAGTTATCATCCGCAAACCAACAAAACCAACAAACCGACGGACCAACAGACCAACAAGCTCACTCCTATACACCCCCGCACCCCTCCCCTAAACTTCGTTTGTGGGGGTATAAAAACAGTAGGTAGGGCCAGTAGAATAACCGTAAATGTTTTTTTTCTTCAGTAAAATGATTGTTTATCCACATTAAATCTGTCAGTCATTAACATTGTAATGATACAAAATTGAAATGATATTTTTGCCAGTAACTCAGACAGTCTTTGACAAATTTTGCCATTTTTACAGTAGTTTATCAGTCAAGACAAATGCATTACATTTATCGTGTGTATACGTTGTGTGTTTGCAGGTATTTCTAAAGGTGAAAAACTGGCTAAAATCTCATAACCCAAGACATTCTTAATCAGGTCTGTCAGTTATGAAAAAAATTGTTACACTCGAAAATGCTGTTAGTGCTTAGTGTGCATATTCTCCAACCAGTAGAACATGATCGGAAAAGGCCTCATACAATACCAGAGATCTATTAGCCAACCAGTAGAACATGATCGGAAAAGGCCTCATACAATACCAGAGATCTATTATCCAACCAGTAGAACATGATCGGAAAAGGCCTCATACAATACCAGAGATCTATTAGCCAACCAGTAGAACATGATCGGAAAAGGCCTCATACAATACCAGAGATCTATTATCCAACCAGTAGAACATGATCGGAAAAGGCCTCATACAATACCAGAGATCTATTATCCAACCAGTAGAACATGATCGGAAAAGGCCTCATACAATACCAGAGATCTATTAGCCAATATTGATAGATCTTTGGCAACAGCAATCCCTCATTCTAGTAATCTTCAAAATTGTGCAAATAGCCAGACAGTGGAGCTGGTTTCCCAAAGTTTCAGTAATAAATTTCATCCAAATTTGAGTCGGGAGCTGGCATTACGTTGGTTTTGACAATCAAAAGCTGACCATTTGTCTTATTATTCATGATAATCGAACTGAATAGAATGGTATTGTAAATGATTTGTATTTACAACATTATTTCAGTGAATGCCACTATCAGTCTTTTGTTTCTCTCTTTCGATATAATTAAACCTAACCGTAGCAGTTTTCTGTTCTACTTAGCAAGAATTCACAACCCAGAAGTGTTTAAACATTCAAATAAATAAGAGAGTTAACATACTGTGCATTAAACTAATACACAGAAGTAGACAATTAAATACATTATGCCGTAAACAGCCCCACTGAAGCATCTGGGTGTGTAGTCACTAACCACAGGCCATGTGCTTACACTGACCACTCAGTATCAAGTTTCTAGTTATGACTATTAGGCCACAACAAATTGATCAGATGTTCGTCGGATTTACCGCACCTTAAAATCGTAAATCGAAAAAAAAATATTTTTATTTTTTTTTGCGCCCGCACGTATAATTTTGCCCCGCACCCGATTTTTTTAAAATGAATTTTTCATCAACGAGTCTCATTTGACGTCAAACGCCGACTTCGTGGTGTCCCCAAATCATAACAAGCAATTGGTACTGATATAGACGTGAATAAGGCACTTTGCGGCGACTGGTTTTTGTACAGAGCACATAATTTATGACCCAAACGTTTACTCTCCAATAGCCAGTCTGGCACAGCTGCCATATGTATTTCGACTCAGTAATTTCTTATCATGTTTTATCAAAGTTGTGAAAACACAACGAGCTGTTTGTCAGCATTCACTGCCTAATTAAAGATGATTGCTAGCAAGCTCTCGTAATATCAGCAGACACAACAGTTAATTAAAGGATTATCTTGTGGATAAAGGATGTGTGAAATTGGATGTCCGGAATATGTCAAAGGGACTGATAATCTGGTATGTTTACATTTCGGACAGTTTTGACCAGCGGTTTGTCCTTGTTTTCTTACTTCTAATATCCACACATATAAATTGTTTTTGACATGTCTATTTCATAAATCGAACGTATCTGTTTGGTGTACATTTTGTTCAGCTTTTATATATTAAGGTACATTTAACAGGGCAAGCCAATTCATTATGTTAGTTATTAATTTCAATTTATTTTTGGATATATTTTGTTAACATCTTGTAGATATTTTAAGAGTGTATGTTTAAATAAAAATAATTATCCAAGTTTACTGCAATGAACAATTAACAAAAATGTTAATATAAAAATCTAAATATACTTAGATATGGCTTTTGTTAATGCCATAATGCAATTAATATACAGCACAGTGAAGTATTAGTTTATAACAATTAAAACAATAAGATATAACCATTCCCTGACATGGAAACACGCAACGATGTTGCGAGTCGATTAAAAAATTGGCTCAAACAAAATAAGAGCCAGTGTGAGCCCTGGTTTACGTTTTTAAAAAATGGTGGCGTCCAGTTGTTTCGTCGTGTCATTTAAAGATACAGAACTTATACTAGTCATTCCTAAATTGTTTTGTGTTTATTGTCTGACATTTCATATTCATGTTATTAAACTGTTGGTAGTGAATGACTTGGTGTATCAAATATACTGGCGCAGTGCCTAAATCCGCCACTTGCCTAAATCCGCCACCCTATCCGAATTAGCGTTTTTTACAGGCGATTTCTATTTTGTTGATCTCGATCAATCAGATACTTTCCCTTAACAACGCTGACGAGATTTGTGCATAAATGAATATTTTATCCAATTATTTTGTACATAACCCCTAAATGCAAACAAGCTGCATGCGGGGAATCTATTTCATACTATTTCATACTGCGCATGCGCAATTTTGAGGCCCCGCATGGTGTCCATTGTAAAATTAAATTATCGTGTTTTAATATTATGTCTATGGGAGCATATGCAGCATAAAAATAACCATCATCCATTAGCAAATACAATAAAATGCGGAAAGAACTGCATATTAAGAGCGCAAATGTCTCGCTACTCAAAACCCTAATTATTTGTCCCACGTGCACGCAGGGCCTCAGTTTCAGAGCTATTTTTAGAAATAAAAATGAGTATTTGAAGAAATTGAAACATTGTATTAAAAACAGACAACGAGCTGCTTAATATGGAAAATTAAATAAGAACCATAGTCAAATGTGATATAAGCATGCCACGGTTCCTGATCAATGATTCTCACCAAGCAACTTCCGATCGCCGTGTTTATTTTTAACACTAGAAAACGAACCTTAAAGAAACAAAAGTGGGGGTTTTGTCAATAGCAGTCAACAGAAGTTGCTTTGAAAACAGAATTCATAAAAGAATCTTATTTTCGAGCAATTTGAACATTATAAACAGGGGTGGCGGATTTAGGCACTCCGACGCTCATTTTTTTACACTGTTTAGGCCTTCAGTTTCAATAAATATTTTTCATTTGCCAAGTATTTGAAATGTAACCAAAACAGGTCAGTAAATGCACATTAAACCTAACTTGATTTACGTGAATTTTTATGTCAATCGGTAAACAACTTTTGAAAATATCGTAAAAATACCCCCCAAATGTGGCGGATTTAGGCACTGCGCCAGTATATTTTGATAATGACAATTACCTTGTATAAGGTCTACTTTCTTATAGATTCAAGATTCAACATATTTATTTCGTTATACATGTTTTTCGTAACATGATCCAATGAATAATAATAATAGTCACATGACACCTTCTAACATATGTACATATATACACAGTTTATAATACTAATATGTTTATAAAACAAATAACATTTATTATTTCTAGTTCGCATAGCAAAAAACAAAATCCAGAGAAAGTTACAACAAATGTGTTTTAATAAAGTACTTGCCCAGAGGAGGGACTTGTAGATTTCATACGAAAACATAAGGCAAAAATACGAGACAGCTTTATCAAAGCATGTACAAATTATTGCAACTATTGTACAGTATTAATCATACCTTTTCGTCTGTTAAAAGCATGGTATGTATATTTACACAAATTCAATACTGTTTTATAATTGTTTGATTTAAATAGGCTAATAAATTTGACCACACTAGGTTTAGTATAGTAATATTTACTTATATATGTCTTCCGAATGTCACTATACTGAGGACAAATGCATATAAAATGATATTCGTCTTCCAAATCAATTTTATTGCAAAAAGTGCAATATCTGTTACAATGTTCGATTCTGTTATTGCCGTGTCGGCCTGCTTCTATTTTTAATTGGTGAGATGACACTCTCAGTTTAGATAATGCAATACGATATCTTAGTGGTACTTTATCAAGATAATATTCAAAGTCAAAGTTAAGATATAGTTAAGATATGGTTACTGCTGGTGTTAATTTAATAGCAGAATCACTTTTGAAGACTTGTTGCACAAAACCCTTTGTAGGACATGGTTGAAGAAGAAATGGAGAAATTAGTTGCTTAGTTTATTACATATATATTGATTTTGACAACAATTTATGGACTAGAGCAGATGAAGAGGAAATAATTGACAAGATATCAAGTTATTATGGCGTTTGGCAGTAATTTTTAATCCTAGGGGCAAGATAAGATTTTTTGTTATTGTGCGCTTTTCGCTCGCCTCCGATTTTATCGAAAATGGAAAAAAATATTTTTATTTTTATTTCGCTCGCTCGCTCCAATTTTTTTGCACAAAATCCGTAGAACAACTGATCAATTTGTTGTGGCCTTAATGTATTGCTTTGTGGGGTGCTGCTTATGATGGTGCATTAGATTTTCCAGGGAGACAACATCTGTTCAAATTCGATTATCTCCCTTCTACAACAGAGATTAATTCAGGAATATATATTTTGCTTGGGAAAAATAATGAATGTAAGAATAAGCATTTTATAATCAAACTAGGGCAATAGCTCCAGTTTTTTTGCTCTGATCTGGTTATTATTTAACTTATATGAGATATAAAGTCAACGAACAATCCATGCAAGTTGTGTATAGACTGCATACAAAATAAAAACTTTACATCAACACAGTCCGATTTCGCTCTGTTTTAATTAGAAAGGGGCAATAACTGTGGTGATTCTAGTCTGAATTGACCCACATTTGACTATGTATAAGCTCTTGTGGTCCTTTTTTGTGTCGCCTGACTAGGTGACCTATAGGGGTTACTTATTTCGGCGGCGGTGTCGTCGGCCGTGGCGGCGTCCCCTTTCGCTAGTCCGGAGCATAACTCTTAGACTATTAAAGCTATCAACATGAATCTTCATAGGTAGATAGATTTCATTGAGGGGAAGTGCAGGGCACAAGAACCGTTACTCTGCACCTCATACTTTTGGAGTTATTGCCCTTTTTTTTTTAATTTTCATACTTAATTTTGTCCGGAGCATAGCTCTAGGACTATGAAAGCTATCAACTTGAAACTTCATAGGTAGATAGATCTCATTGAGGAGAAGTGCAGTGCACAAGAACCGTTAATCTGCATCACATACTTTTGGAGTTATTGCCTTTTGTTTATTTCCATACTTAATTTTTGTCCGGAGCATAACTCTAAGACTATGAAAGCTATCAACTTGAAACTTCATAGGTAGATAGATCTCATTGAGGAGAAGTGCAGTGCACAAGAACTGTTACTCTGCATCACATACTTTTGGAGTTATTGCCTTTTGTTTATTTTCATACAAATTTTTGTCCGGAGCATAACTCTAAGACTATGAAAGCTATCAACATGAAACTTCATAGGTAGATAGATCTCATTGAGGAGAATTGCAGTGCACAAGAACCGTTACTCTGCACCTCATACTTTCGGAGTTATTGCCCTTTATAAAATTTTCATACTTATTTTTGTGTCGCATTTTTGGTTTTAATAAGTGTTTTCTTTGCAATTAGCCAGAGTGCAGTGCTTTTGAAGATTTCAATAAATCTGTTAAAAAAAATTGAGCATTAACCTAAAGTGCTTCTTCATTGGGATTCACGTAAGCTATCTGGCGTCAGGCGACACATCCGACTCGCGGAGTTCTAGTTTACACAAACAGTGACCAATAACTCTGATGTTTCTGGTCCAATCTGGCCCATATTCGACTGTAGGCAAGACTTTATAGTTATACACAAACTATATAAGTGTGGTCAATATTGGATGAAAATAATATCTGATCGTTTGTTTTATAAACGGTATATCCAAGTACAGTTTTATGTACAATGTATATGTAGTTGGAATACGGAATTAAGAATAATAATTACGTGAGTTTACTTATAATATAATACTCCTACTGTTTTCTGAGGTGAAAATTTAATTTGAAAGAAATATAAAATGATGAATTAGGTTGAAATTCAGAAATGCCTATTTCCTCTTAGACTTCAAACCAAAGGTTGTCACTATGACCAGCTTGGTTTGAAATACAATGTGACCGCACTTTTTTTTATACCCATTGTCACAAAGTCATTTTCTCTGTCCATCACTGAAAAGTTCCTCATTAGAACCCTCGGTCTTTAATTTAAGAATTTTCGACTTAAATAATAAAATCGTGTATGTTTTACAAGTGCACACATCTAGAAACTAATGTAAATGCTTTGCTAAAACTATATAAAAGCGCTTCTGGTTTTCAGTAGACCAAACTACCCATAACGGGCATGTCTGTCTCTGCTAAAATGCTTTACTACCAAATTTATCAGCAGGCGGACCACCGTGAGAAGTTGTCAGTGAAGTACCTTTATTTGGTTCGGCCTGGGGAAGACTGGTATCATAAGGGAAGAACTTGTAGCGGTAATTAGGCTTGATCCAGCGGAAAATTGGGAACACAGTCTGCCACTTGGTGGACTCGTTTTCCACAGTGATCGTGTCAATATTCCATTCTGTGAACCCACCGGCCCCGTCTTTCCACAGCTCTAAACCTATGACCGTCTCAAACTGAAAAATTATCATTTATATACATTTTTGTTTAGGTACAATCAGTTGAAAAAAATAACAAGAAAGTGCTCACTTTCTATAATATTATGGCTAAATTCTCTGATCAATAAGTAAGTGACATACTGGGTAATTATATAAATTCATTACATGTACTAACAAGAGCTGTCGAAGGACAGCACGCTCGACTTTCTTGTACTTGTCAGAGTTACTGGCATTTTTTCTAAAACAAACTGTTTGGAAAGTAGGGGCCAATTAAACAAAGTTAATTTCGTTCTCGAGTTACTCAGTGGAAAGCATATTTCTAATTTTCAAAACAATTACCTTGACCTTGACCCCACCCACCCCATATGCAATCTCATGCAATGTCTCGCTATACGGTATTTTTAAATTGAGTTTCATTAAAATATTCAACTTGGTCTCAAGCTATTGACAGAAACTGTTTTTTGCTATTTTTAGTAACAGTGACCTCGACCTTGACAACATCCAACCCCACCCAAATGCAATTCAAAGTAAAGTATTGCTTTGGGGTATCTATTTCTTTTTCTTCTTCTTCAGCTTCTTCTACTTCTTCTTCCAAATACTGAGCTGGGCACTTAATATAGGCGTATTTAGCTCAACGTTCTGTGCGCGGTGGTGGCGTACAGAGTCTTGACAACAAAGTGTGTTTTTTTTAACTAAATACATTGGTACTTTTAAAAAATTAGGCTTGTAGGCGGTTCTTGAAGGCGTCGATACTCGGCGCAGAACCACCGCAGCGGGGAGGGCGTTCCATTCTGAAACTGTCCTGATAAAAAATGTGTTGGCAAGAGATTGGTTGTGAACTCGCTCCTGGTATAGTTGGTGCTGGCCACGCGTCCTAGAGTCACTCATGCGCAAGTAGGAGTCTGGGTCCACTAGTCCATTTTGGATGTACATCATGCAAAGTCTGTTTTGTCTGCGACGATGCTCAAGGGACGCCCATTTTAGGTCGTTTAAAATATTGGTAACGCATCCTGGGGTCCTGGTAGAGTAATCGTTGTGGACAAAACGGGCTGCACGGCGCTGGACGTGTTCCAGTTGCTTGATATGCTGCATCTGGTAGGGATCCCACACTGTGGAGGCATATTGTAATGTGCGACGAACCATGGCTTTGTAGTAGCGTGCCTTGACTGGTGGTGTGCACTCCTTGATGTTTCTTCTCAGGAACCTAGGGTCCTGTGGGCCTTGGCGCAGATGTTGTTGATGTGCGTGTCCCACGAACGACTGTTTGTCAGGGTGACTCCTCGATACTTCCCGGAATCTTCAGTTTCAAGGGTGTGATCATGTAGCGAATACCACATGTTGATTGTAGGCAGGCCTCTTGGTACTATTGTGATAACAGAGCACTTTGTGGCATTGAAACTCATCTGCCATCTGTTTTCCCATTCTTTCAGTGCAGTGAGGTCATGCTGTAGGTGTGCTCTATCGCTGTCATTCTCTATGATCCGGAATAGCATTCTTTCGTCGGCGAAGAGCTTTCTTGTGAAGGAAGTAACCATTTCTGGCAAGTCATTAATGTATGCTAAAAATAGCCGGGGTACCAAGGACAGTACCTTGAGGGACGCCGGATAAAACGTCTGCTGTGTCTGACTTGGTAACATCAAGGATTACCGTACTTGCTGTGTTCTATTAGACAAGAACGATTTTATCCATGTGTTTACGTTCCCCCGGACTCCATAGTGGTCAAGCTTGTGCAGAATACGACCGTGGGGCACTTTGTCGAACGCCTTCCTAAAGTCAAGTAGGATTACGTCTACCTGGTGTTTTTTCGCAAGACTTGATGCGATTTCATGGACCGTTGTGAGCAGTTGAGTCTCGCAAGATCTTCTTTTGCGGAATCCATGTTGATTATCTTTCAAGATGTTGTGTTTGTCAAAATGGTTCATGATGCTTCTATGTACGATATGCTCAAGTAGTTTGCTCGAGATGGATGTCGGTGACACTGGACGGTAGTTGGCAGGTTGATGCCGGTCACCATTCTTGTAGAGTACCTCACCGCAGTCAAGCGATTGTTGGAAAATTTTGGCAAGCGTTGGTGCTATTTCGCTCGCAGCTTCCTTGAGTATGAAAGGTGGCACTTGATCTGGTCCAGCAGTTGTGTGTGTGTTGAGACTCATTATAAGCTTGAGTACACCTTTCCCGTTTACCGTGATGTAGTCCATTGATGGGGTGTTGCTTATTACATTGTCTGGCATACGAAGAATCATTCTCGAGTTAGAGAGTGGAAATCAAAAGTTTATTCCGCCACCCCACCCAAGGGAATGTAAAATTTCTAAGTGTAAAAAGGCCCATAATTTTGACAAATTTCAAACTAGAGTTATCAATATTGGCCTATGGGTTCATTTTAATATAGGGGATACATGTTTTAAGTTTGAATGCAATCCCAAAAGCCATTCCTGACAAACTAGCTTACCGAAAAACTTTAACCTATCCAAATAACTTATATGTTAAATTTCTAAGTGTAAAAAGGACCATAATTCTGACAAATTTTAAACTAGATTTACCAAACTTGGCTTATAGGTTCATTTTAATATGGGGAATACATTTTTTAAGTTTGAATGAAATTCCTCAAGCCCTTACTGAGAAACTAGCTTATCGAACCACTTTAAAATGGCCCGGAGCGAGTAGAATAGCTTGCCTTTGTGACAAGTCGAACTAAAAATGAAGGTTTAGATGGAAAGCAAATAACTTTTTCTTAATTTGAACCGAAAAAGGTGGACAAAGTCCTTGACTTATCTTTTCCGTGCACTTAACGTCGTATACCACTATTCACGGATATACGAATACATTAATGTGTTACAGATATAAGATACCTCTCTTGATTTCTATTGACCATCCAACTCACAAAACTAGTCCACGATTTAAATCACTAACTAAAAAGCAAAATAACCTCTAATAACAAGTCAAGGCATAAATTAGCATACATGTGTACGCATTTTACCTTTTGGTTTCTAATGTAAAACCTGTCTGTTTGTCCCCGTTCGAAGTCGTCGAGAAATAAAGTATCCAGTTTGGTTTCCTTGGAGCTTTCTCCGTCGCCATGGAGAATAACAAACACGTTGGCATCGGTGCCTGAGCTGGGCCTGTCCCCAGTCTTCACGGAGATTTCAAAATCCATCGCTAATTTTCAGTAAAAATATAGCTTATGTTCAGTATATCCAGAATGAACACTCTAGTTTGCTTTATGGCACGTCAAACTATAAATACAGCACAGCCAGATTCAACGAGTCTTGTAAGATGATCTTAGTTATGACGAACTATTTTATTCTACGCGCACTAATTATAGTGCGCATTAATACTTCTATCTTCGTTCCGATTGCAATTGGACTATAGTTATAGATTATAGATCTTTAAAATCTAGAAACGGATGTTTCGCATCATGCACCTTACTAATTTGATCGATGTTCACGACAGTTTAATATGAGAGTTGTAACCACGTGTTGCATAGTGCATAACGAATCGTAACTATTTTGCTAACGATATATAAATAGTAATGCAGCCACGTAACTTTGCAATACATGTGTAGTCGGTTTAAATTTTGTTGATAAGGACGGGTTAAACCATTTATTGTAAAATTTTATTGTAAAAAAATCGTGTTTTTCTGTTCATAAACACGCTACAATCGTCTGCATTTATAAATCGTCTGATAACCTGTATGGACGTGTCAATGTTTATAACGGTTTTCACTTGCATTTTTACAGACTGTATATTTCAATCTATAGAAAGCAAATAAATATTGACAAAATATTTAGTATTGTATTAGGAATGTGTACGGTTTTCTTTGCTATTTTTATTTAGACAAATAACGATTATAGAATTGTCAGGGTTAACATTGTTTTTCGTGTTTATCTTAACATTTCCACTTTATCTGTAATAAATATTACTTAATAAAACGCAACCACAATTCAAATATAAATTAACATGCACAGTAAGTTTATAAATTTCCCATTTATTGAAATTCTCGTGTGTAGGATTCTACGGACGCTAATTGATGCGTGTGTATGAACACAGCTTTACCGCGCGTTATTTTTAGAATGATTGTCCTTCTGAAGTGTGTTGTGCTCGCTATAATTAATTCACGGGGACCCAAATCGGTTACTGCGTACAATAATATTTTTACACAATGATAAAATAATAGGAAATAGAAGCTCAATCAAATTTGCTAATATGTTTTTGCTTATTTATCAGAAAAATACCAGAAATGTACCACTTTATATTTTGTGCATGTCACTATTGACAGGCAGACGTGACTCGAGCTCAACAGGCAACATTGTTCGTTGTGACCGACAGTCGTCCCCGTGAATTGTAGCATTATAATTGCTATTTATAGCTCGCCGATTATGTAGGCTAAACAATATAGTTATTTCATTATGTGAATGAATATAACATTCTGATCATGACATACAATGAGTAAAATTGTTCATAATTATGTTCATTTCTAGAGTGTATGTCGAAGATATGTTTATATATTTTAACCGCTTATGTAATGTAATTTTCCCGCTGCATAATTATCACAAGAAATCTAGGTCAAAAGTGATCTTAGACAGCTACGCCGAAAAAATACATCCTTTTTTTTTCAATGTCTAAACATCATTTTAACACATAAACAGTATTATTGAATCGTGTTTATATATAAACCACCACACACTATGAACCCCGTACATACGTTCAAAGGCATTATTGGTACAATAATTATCGAACAGTGTAATCTTATGCATGTAATATGGCGTCTTTTACTGGTATGCTTCGCATATCATGGCACAAACTAGTAGCATATAGACATTGGCATTCTCAAACTGGCAATCAGTGGCAAGTAGAGAAGTTGAGAAAACCTATAGAGAATACTAGGTTAGTGTTGAATACAGATACGTTTATTTCGCGAGGCTTAGCAAACCTAAACCACGAGCCTTGGTGAAAGTTAAGTTTATCCCACGGGGTCTTATTTCGTCAATGCAGGCGTGATGATGGGATAAAACTACAATTTGTCATGTTTTCAAGACTGTCATAAATAGTTATCATGTATATTTTAGTTACGCTCGCCGATAAAGTTCATATGACAAGCGCTTAGTCTGGAGCGTAGCTAGCTCTATATTCACGTGGATTCATACTATATTGTTTTTGGTATGCAGCCACCCTAAACCCCACCAACCTACGAATGTATATGATTTTTTGAAAATAATTGTGAAATTTGTGTATTTTGAACATTCTAACATGCTTTCTAAGCACTTAAAATCTGCATATTCAAAGAAAACTTATTTACAAAAAAACTTTGCTTTGAACATTTTACTCTGAAATAGAGCCGAAACATCAAACAAATACAAGCCTCGCGATTACCCTAAGTTTAAACTTCTGTCCTAGTCTAAACTTCTATCCTAGCCAGCGAACTGTACAATTACACTTTCAGTGTCAATATCCATATATGTTTGTATGATAACAGTGTAAAATTACTAAAATCATCTAACTTAAAAGAGTTGATCTAAATATTAATACTATTTTCAAGGGCGTATCTAAGGCAAACTCGTCTGTTTTGCTGATTTTCTATTCTATTCTTTTTTTCATTTTTTTACAAAATGCTTAAGAAACCGGATAGTATATTTAACATTTGCAAGCGTTGCTAATGTTGCTTGAAACCTCTTTTGTAATGTTATATCTTACCACATATAATTACGTTGCAGATACAATCCATACACATGTACGCTTTTCATTTTCAACAAGACTCGGCACAATGCCCTTTGACATTTAGTTTGTTGACTATTCTATTAATGACAGTCACTTTTAATGATTTGGCCATAGTTCTTAAATCCCTTTCAATGTTATAACCTAGATTTGACGAAATATTATTACTTGTCATATAGTTCTTTCTACACTACAACATTGTATCAAGTTTGTAGATCTGTAGATCTGGGCACATTTCGACAAAGTTCCTAAGGGATATCTTAACTTAAGTCATATTTTGTTGAAAAATGCAAATACTCTTTTCCTTATTGATTCGGAACGGGTTTAAATATATGCCTTTAGTCAAGAGCCATGTGTAAACTTTGATTTTTTTTGGTAAAAATCATGCGGATTCAGTCGCGTACTTGCGTGTAGGTAGCTACGCGCCCGAATCATACTATACTCCTCCTAACATATCATTACATATGTTTACGTAAGCTTGTTGTTCTGGTTGTTTTTGTTGTCTTTTTGTAAAATGTTTGCTCTTCAGTTCTTTAAGGTTTAAAGGTATATTTAAGAGGAAGAGAGTAACAAAGAAAATAAAGGGAGGCGGTATATAAATACATGCATAGAGGATCTGTACAAAATGTATATACTGCACTGAGGGTATTTTATTAACTCCAACATTTCTTTCCGAAGTATGCACGCGCATTCAAATGTTCCAAAAAATAAATATTAATGGCTGGCTAGATATCTCGTTGTGTTGTAAAGAATATGCCAACAATGATAATTTTGTTGAGTTTCTTGCCCTTTCTATTGCATATCGTACATTGAAAAATAGCAGATGTAATCAGCATATGTTTCGTCGTCGGGATTGTCGGCTGCTTTGGCTTTGTATACAGTAGCTGTAGAGCGATGGGAATTTTTTTTTTATCGTGTCGTCTGTAAAACAAGGTGATGGAACTGTACGTAATGGTTCCCTGGACGGTCGAGTAGCCCTTAAGAACTTCATGATTGATGATAAATAGTCTCTTGGTTTGTACTGCGGTTTCCAGTGTTTGATTCTAAGAACGGTTTAGGTATTCCCGGTGTGACCGCAAGTTTCTCGGGTAGTCCCGTGAACAGCCTGTTCACGGTGTTATTCGTGCCAGCAAAACGCTGCATTCCGAACTTGACATGTTTACCCATCTAGTTAACGAAAATACGAATGTTTTTATTGGTTTGTATACGCATATTTAAATAAATTTAACTAAATCACTAAAATACATGTAATGCTGTTAAGTAAAATTTTGTTTCATGGGGTTTATATGGTGGCATAGAATTGCCTTACGATAACTACTTAAGGTTCGCAAAAATTCTCGTATAACCACTTAAGTTTCGTGTTATTTATCTTATATCTTGATAGCGTTTGCGAATTTTTTCTTCATAAGATATTTATCTGCTTAACGAAAAACGGATTCGAAAGTCCACAAAAACTGACATCAGAATTTCATTTAATAAAAACTTATGTGGTATCACGAATATTAACTTGTTAAGATTTGCGTTGCAAGATAATTATCATGATAATTTTCGCGTTAACAAGATACTGCGGAATACCTCAGGCACATTTTAAGTGGTAACAGGAATATTAACGTGTTAATATTTGTGTTGTCAAATAATTATCGTGATAATTTTCCCAGTCAGTTAGATAATAAACACATAGGGTTCAGTGTATAATGCATATGATTTTTAAAATACAGTTTAAATGATATGTTTTGGTATCAATTTAAAGGTATATATGTAAGAAATAAGAAAAAAAAACAGTTTTAGGCACTACTTTATCTTAAATGGTTCCCAGCTTCATAACTTTTGGCCCATGTATTCATGCACAAAATGGCAGCCCCCATGCCTGTCAAAACCGGTGTGTTTATTATAAGGTAAATATTTTGAGTTACAACGTATAGAAATTGTTGACATTGCTTTTTTTTCAAAAGGTTATGGCCTTATCTTTCCAACAATGTATGGTGATATATTGGGAAGTCGCTTGGTCATGGTGAAAATTGAGATCAAACATTGAATATTGTATATGTAACAATGAAGGAATTTATTTACGCATACGTAACCTTAGTAAGATATTTCGGAAGACCTCGGGCACAAATTAAGTGGAAACAAGAATATTAACGTGTTAAGATTTGTGTTGCAAGATCATTATCATGATAAAATTCGCGTAAGTAAGGTACTGCGGAGAAGCTCGGGCACATTTTAAGTGGTAACAGGAATAGTAACGTGTTAATATTTGTGTTTTCGGATAATTATGGTGATAATATTCGCGTTAGATAACACGAATTGGTTTGTGAATAGATTTGTGATAATCAAGTGGTATCAGGAATATTAACGTGGTAACATTTGCGTTGTCAAATAATTATCGTGATAAAATTAGCGTTTATAATAATAATAATAATAATAATAAATATTAATAATAGTAATATAGTAACAGTAGTAGTAGCAGTAGTAGTAGTTGTAGTAGTAGTAGTAGTAGTAGTAGTAGTAGTAGTAGTTATAATAGTAGTAGAGCTGATGTTTACTCTTTGGATTATTTCTTTAAACCCGGATTTTTTTTCAAGAAGCTGTGTATATCTCAGCCAATAAGGTTGCTCCATTTCAGAAGGAAGTGTTAAGTCGTTGATTCTCAGATATCGTTCATCCAATGGAATCATTGTAAGTGCTATTTATATAGCGTGCCACTGATGTAGGCTAAACAAAAGAATTATTTCATGTTGTGAACGAATATTACATTCTGTTCATGACATACAATGAGTAAAATTGTTCATATTTATGTTCAGTTCTAGAGTCTATGTCGAAGATATGTTTATAACTTTATTTTAACCGCTCATATAAACAATTATATAAATTTTAATCGCCAAAATATGCAATAATTATTGGTAGACATCAAATCATTGTTGTAAGTCTTCATTTCCTAAAATTTGCCCAATTCAATTGGCATTCAGTTTACCCGCTGCATAAAATTATCGCAAGAAATCTAGGTCCAAAGTGATTTTAGATAGCTACGCCGAAAAATATCAAAGAGAAAGTCAGTAAAACGGAAAATACTGCCATTTGTAGTTTTGTTTCCGTTCGGCTTCCACTTACAAACTGCCTTGTTTTCTTTGGCGGGGGCGCTCCATCGGAGCCCAAATTTAAAATGATCTTCATGGCGAATTCCTTGAAGAAGACTTAAACAGACTGTGGCTAGGTATCGTCAATATTGTGAAACGCAAGTTTTTATAATCGTTTCTCGTCTTCGATTCGCAATACCACGAATTTCGTTTTTGCAAAACACACTTTTTTTCTGTTGACAATCCTCAGCAGAGAGATTAATAGTTAATCAAGAATACTGCGTAGGCCGGAAAATAATGTGCAAATTATCATGTCATTCATGCAAACGTCTATTTATTATAGTAAACATCTTACTGCATATTGAATTTCAGCTTTTGTTGCTGGGATCACCCGACCTTGTAATTGAATACATTATGCAAATTACTGCCAACCAGGTAAAATCACGACATTAAGCGGGTAGTTCTTTTCCAATACTGTATACAAGCCCTTCCATAAATAGCTTTGTTACGTCGTATGCAGTTCATGTCAACTACTAAGAAAGAGTTGAAATTTAACAAACATTTTCGGCTTTTGTCAGTAAACAGTTTACACAGTGATTGCCAGACGAATAGTCCAAACTAACTAGCAGTGGCTAACATATATGAAAATCGCAATATTCACCATTGCTTTCATACACATAATAGTCCAACCGTCACAAGGATACCAACAATTTCGTGTTGTTTTTTCTTAAACAATAGTGTGAAGGAAACACTTTTACAATTTTGCTTAATATATGCAGTTGTTCGAAGAACATTTAAATGTACACTTTTTGACAGCCGATCGCCTCAGATCTATGAGCTTTACGTAGTTACAATAATTATATTCATAAACCAGCAAGAATCGCCTACAAAAAAGTAAGAAGTACAATTTTAACCCAATTTTTCGAAGAAACATTTTGGTTATTAGATCGCTGTATGTCATTGGGCGGTCGGGTACTTTTCTTTTCCGCTTTCTAACTCGAGAACTGATTAAGCTATTGTAATAAAATTTCATACAGAGATACCTTATAGCGAGGCCTCGCTTTCGATTGCATATGGCGTGGGTGGGGTCAAGGTCAAGGTCACAGTTACTAAAAATAGAAAAAAGTTTTCCGCTCAATATCTTGAGAACGCATTGAGATATGTGTATGAAACTTAATACATAAATACAAAAAGTATATACATTTGCATCGGCACATTATCTTTAGTGTACGCATATAAAAGCGGTAATTTGAAAGGAACGAAATGCATCATCGTTTCAAACCGGCGGATTTATTTGTCAATTACTACCAAGTACTAATTACATTTTATCTGATGTAAATTTTATGTAAGCTTTCGTTCCAGCTGCATTATTTAATGATTCTTTCAAATATAAATTGAACTTTAAATGACTTTAACGATCATGCTGAAAATGTCGATTTGCAACTGTAGGTGCTTTTAATATTATTGTTCCGTTACTTTCATATTTCATGTACATGATAGATGCCCGAGATAGGGGTAGGGGGCATACAATATAAACATACACACGGTCGTAAATGGGATTTTGCCTTAGATACGCCCTTGATACTAAAGCCTTTTAGAACATTTCGTTATACTATTTTATGTTACTTTTGAAACATTTAAAATAAATATGTGTGTTCTTCGGTTTCTTAAATCTTACGGATTCCTAAATAAGGTTTATTTACCAAAAATATTCAGCGTAAAGACAGCAGCACAAATGATAATGCGTAGCAGGCAATGAAGGCATCAAGTACGATATTCGGTTCATGGTTCATATACGACAAGCTACTGGTGCATTTCTTTCCAAGGCATGCACATGTATTTAAATGTTTAAGATTTTTTATAGCTAGATATATTGTTAATTTGCAAATATTATGTCGACAACGATAATTTTGTTAAGTTTCTTGTCTATTCATTGGTTCAGTTTACAGACTGACCTTACACTGACCTTAAGCCGAGAAAAATCGTTCACTATCGTGTAAAAGGTATATGGAAAAAAAAAAATTACAGGCTCCTGTGGTGGGAGCATTGCACAATTGCTATTTATAGAACGCGCCGCCAAAGTGGACTGTCTTATCAAAATTCAAACTATCAGTCCGATTCGAACAAATAAAATCTGATTGGTTGTTTTGATATACCATCCAAGTACAGTTTTTCGTACAATGTATATGTAATTGGAATACGTAATAAAGAATAATAATTACGTGCTTTTTCTAATAATGCAATACTCCTACTGTTTTCTGAGGCGAAATGTTCCTTTGAAAGAAATATAAAATGATGCTTTAGGCTGAAATTCAGAAATGCCTATTTTCTCTTACGCTATAAATCAAAGGTTGCCACTATGGCCAGCTTGGTTTGAAGTACAAAGAAACCGCGCATTTTTATACCCCCACATTGTCACCAAAAGTCATTTCCTCTGTCAATCATTTAAGAGTTCCTAATCAGAACTCTCGGTTTAATGTTCGACTAAAATAATAAAATCGTGTATGTTTTACAAATGCAAACATCTATAAAATAATGTATATCCTATGCTAAAACTATATTAAAGCACTTCTGTTTTTCAGTAGACCAAACTATCCACAATGGTCATGTAAGTCTCTGCTAAAATGCTTTACTACCAAATTTATCAGCAGGCGGACCACCGTGAGGAGTTTGTCAGTGAAGTACCTTTATTAGGATCGTCCTGTGGAAGACTGGTATCATAGGGGAGGAACTTGTAGCGGTAATTAGGCTTGATCCAGCGGAAAATTGGGAACACAGTCTGCAACTTGGTGGACTCGTTTTCCACAGTGATCGTGTCAATATTCCATTCTGTGAACACACCGGCCTTCCACAGCTCTAAAGCTTGACCGTCTCAAACTGAAAAAAAATCTTATTTATAAACATTTTTGTTGAGGTAAAATCATTTGCAAAGTTAACAAGAAAGTGCTTACATTCTGTATGGCTAAATTCTCTGATCGGTCAATAAGTAAGTGACATACTAGGTATTATATACATTTATTGCATGTACTAACACGAACTGTCGGAAGACAGCGCGCACAACTTTTCTTTTACATGACAGAATTACTGTTATTTTTCTTAAAAACACTGTTTGAAAAGTACGGGCAAATTAAAAAGAAGTAAATTTCGTTCTCGAGTTACTGAGTGGAAGGCATTATTCTAATTTTTTTTAAACAGTGACCTTGATCTTGACCCCACCAACCCCATATGCAATATCATGCAATTTCTCGCTATACGGTATCTATAAATTGAGTTTCATTAAAATATTTCTTTTTTCCTCTCGAATTATTGAGCAGAAGCTGTTTTTCTATTTTTAGTAACAGTGACCTTGACCTTGCACCACCCAACCCACCTTAAAAGCAATCCCAAGTAAAGTATTGCGTTGGGGCATCCATTTATGAAGATTCATTCTCGAGTAAGAGAGTGGAAATCAAAAGTTGATTCATCTACCCCACGCACGGGAATGTAGAATTTCTAAGTGTAAAAAGGCCCATAATTTTGAATAATTAGGGTAACTCGCCCTTGAGTCGGACGGGTTAACAATTTATGGCGTGGCTCCTTCGCACTATGTGAGAAGCCGGGACCCGGCTTTTTACAGTCCATACGCAGTTACTTAAGGACCCTGTTTTTATATGAAGTACTCGGTTTCCGGCTTATTTGCTTGAAATATTATTTAATTCACCGATACTACCAATTTAGCCCTTAAGTCGAACACATTCGCCCTTAAGACGAACACATTTTCCCGTAACCATTTAACGATTAACTAAGTTGGGAAAACCATTAATCGAGCAATCAGTTATTAATTGTATTAAAATTACTATTTTAAACACAGATTTAAACCGCCGCATTTCTTCTGTGTGTCTTGGGCATTTCGACCATAGCAACCTCACGAAACCACCAACATTGGTTTGGAAACGAAATGTAAAGATGGAAATGGAAACAAACAACATAACAATACTTTTATACTGAAGTTTCTTTTAGAGTTTTTTTTTTCTTTCATATATAATATGTTAAAACTTATATATGTCAGGTTTCCAATGCGTCACATATCAAATCATAGAACGTCAAACTTGTGTTTATATGATAAATAACAAATGATGTATTATGTAAATGGTAAACAATTCAAATAGTATTATGCGCCTACTGTGCGTCACTCTCAATTAAAGGGACATGTCGACGGTAAATTCCAAGATTTTACAACTAATCTGGTAGTAGTGTTCATTGGACAAATAGTTATTATTATTTATATAAATATTTTACAGATCGTTTATAAACATATGTGTTAGGTAATCAAACAGTGTATACGTCTTAAATTTAGTTTTATTCTTGAAAATTGTATGTCGTATTATATAGCCGTCGATATGCCCTTTTCAATTAGGTTACACATTATTTCGATCTTATTGAAACATTTAGTCGGTATTCTTATTGCTCTTTTTTCTTGCTGCTGCCTCTTCCTTGATTTTTCTCTTTTGCAATCGTTCAATTTTGCGCTTTTCAATGTTTGCGGCCTTATTTACTTTTTCCTCTTGTTTACGTATCTTATCCATGTACGCTTCGTCAGACGTAATCACGAAGTATCCGGTTTTGGCAGATGGCGAAACTGTTGTTTCTGACTGCTCTTTATATTTCTTCCATGTGGTATACATTGAATCGCCTACAGGGTGTTCCCCTGACTCAAACTTCTTTATGTATGATTGGAGCGTTGACGCCGACAAGGCACTTTCAACAACGGATAGTGGGGTTAAAGTTGATTGCAAAGCTATTTCGTCTCCTTGACGACTGGTGTCTGTAACCGAAAGAAGATCATGTTCTTGGTTTTTATAAAGTGCATAAAAATAAGCTAAAAAATATTTTTTTTTAAAGTAACTTTATATACAACTAAGTAATATACAAATTTTTTGCGGTAGTATTATAAACTTAAATTTTAAGACGAAAGAACAATTGGTTAGTCTACAAAACTGCTAAGCTGCATTTAGAATTTCACATGCGTACCAGCTTGTGCCTGAAAGTGAATGATTTGAAAGCCCCCGTTTTCATCCATGATTATCCGGATCTCCATTTCCCCAAAGGAATCATTATTGGATGCGTGGATCTCCTCGGGCAATGGGTCAGCAGCAACGGCTACAGTACACTCATTGCTCATACTGTCGGAAACTTCATTTGCTGTGTCCATGGGCGTCTGTGCTGCCTGCGCTTCTTCTGAAGGCAGGTAAGCAACGTCGGGAATCGCACCTAAATTTATAATAAATTATCTAGCACGTGTCATGACAAAAATACTCAACCGTAAAAAACCCACATAACAAATGGATTTAAAAAGCATTTCTAGGCAGGCCTTTATGCAACACATTTCTTCATAAACTCGCATTTAATTTTTAATCTTGATTTATAAATGTATCATAAATTAGAACCATCATGAATTTTTTGTCCGCTAACTCTCTACCTGGATTGTACGGGCAAATGCCCGTTGCTTCAAATCCGGACACAAGATTCCCGTGTGTCATTGCCTCACCCCACACTGTATGCAACAACCTGAAGAACTGTTGGTGTCCGACAGCAACACCTGTTTTGGCGGTGAACTCGTGCACCTCTTTGCTCCATGAATTCTTTAGCGACTTGAACACGGACCTAATAGAAAAAAGCAATATTTTGAAATACAACTTGGATTTAAATTCTCATTTTTTGTCAAGGCATTGTCAACATGATGTAGAAAATTGCGATATAGATCTATATGTAGACCTACTTTGATTCTCAAATAAAGACCTTATACAAACGAAAAGTTTAAATTTTGGGATTCGTATATTAAAATAAGCAAATGTATTGAATGTATTAATATAATAATTATGCTTTACGGTTTACCTATCAAAAGGTTGTGTGAAATGAGACGTTTTGCTAGGCAACTCCACAAGTACGATGTTTTCAGTCCTAGCTAACTGAATCAGCTCAACGTGATGGTGTGACTCGTGACCATCCATAACGAGAATTTGGGGTCTGTCTGGTCCAATATTCTGGACATAACACAATAACAACATCGTTATAGATAAAAGAACATAATACATAAGCCAAGTGATTATACATTCATTCCATAGATACATTGGCTGAATTAAACTAATACTCTTAAAATATTACGAACTGTTTTTTTTACCGACTTTATAGATTAATATACAATAACAACCACTACACTGTGAGTTTATGCATTTAAAAAGAAGCATATAAACACAATAGATTACAATAAGGCAAAGGACTTCGCTTACGAACCTTCAAGAAGACTTCTTCAAACCAGAGCTGAGAAATTCCAGATTTCATCCAACCCGTACTGGACACGCTTATGTAAGTTTTGGGTGGAGCGTTCTGTGTATCGTAGGAGTTGAGTGCACGCTTAGTTTTACCGGGAACTATGACATGTGGAGGCAAGTAAGTCCCCGCAGCATTGCCACAAGCCACAACAGTCACCAGTTCCCTAGATGCAGAGGCTTTTGCATGAACTATTTTTGAACCTTTAATTGAATAAAACATACAGTTAGTTAAAATACCGCAACTATACTTGTATTATGCAAAATATAATAATCTCAAAATTGGCCTATGGGTTCATTTTAATATAGGGGATAGGTGCTTTAAGTTTGAATAAAATTCAAGATATCATTCTTGACAAACTAGCTTATCGTAATACTTTTTACTAATCAAATTGTTTTATGTAAAATTTCTAAGTGTAAAAAGGCCCATAATTCTGATAAATTTCAAACTAGAGTTTCCAAACTTGATCTGTATAGGAGTATGTTCATTTTGATATGGGGAATAAATGTTTTAAATTTGAATAAAATCCCTCAAGCCTTTTCTGAGAAACTAGCTTACCGAAACACTTCAACCTAGCCCGGACGCCGACGCCAACGCCGACGCCGACATCTACGCCAACGCCGGGGCGAGTACAATAGCTTGCCTTTTTTTCGAAAAGTCGAGCTAAAAAGGAAGCTTTACATGGAAAACAAATAACGTTTTCTTTGTATGAACCGGATAAGGTGGACAAAGTCTTTGAAATACCTTTTTCGTACACTTAACCTCATATACCACTATTCACGGATATAGGAATACATTAATATATCACAAATATAAGATTCCTCTCTTGATTTCAATTGACCATCCCACTCAAAAACTTATCCACGACTTAAATCCCTAACTAAAAAGCATGAATATCCTCTTATAACAAGTCAAAGCATAAATTAGTACATGTGTACGCATTTTATCTTTTGGTTTCGAATGTAAAACCTGTCTGTTTGTGCCTTTTCGAAGTCATCATAAAATGAAGCATCCAGTTTGGTTTCCTTGGAGCTTTCTCCGTTGCCATGGAGAATAACAAACACGTTGGCATCGGTACCTGATCTGAGCCGGTTCCCAGTCTTCACGGCGATTTTAAAATTCATCTCTAATTTTTAATAAAAATATAGCTTATGTTTAGTATATCCAGAATAAACACTCTAGCTTGCTTTCTGACAAGTAAAACTATATATACAGTACAGCCAGTTTCAACGAGTCATGTGTGCCGAACCGTTCTATTTTATATATTTATAAAATCTACCAACGCGTGGCATTTATGCTAAAAGCGGCGTAACTTCAAGGTGGCTCTGCGTTCTCAGTGCTTAAAAGCAATATAACTGCACTTCCTGCTGTAAAGGGTTTTGGCAAGACATCGTTTGATTACAAGGGGTGCACTCATTAGAACTCATGTCATCAATACGCCAGGGATTCAAAATTAAGGAAATATTTCATAAGTTTTTCTGAATAGCTCCCTACAGTTATTTGATAATTTAGTTAATATACCAAAATATTAAATGTAATACCGTTCACTGTAATTTTTGTGATTATTTTTAGTATCAGAAACTATAATATTGTATAAATGACATTCGCGGTGTGGTCTTAAACTAGACTGCGAAAGTTCGCTGAAGGAATACGATTCATTATGAAATTGAAATTATTCTGAACATGCTAATTTATGTAATATGATTTGACCATCATTGTTTTAACTATATATCGGTGCATTTACATAGTATTTGTGAAACTAAGTACGTGCACACGTAGAAGTCAAAAGTCGATGTCTTTATATAAAGGCTTAAAGTGAAATTTAAGGTACTGCTAACAATGGTGAACAAGAAATACTTTTTTTTTCTATTCGGCGTCTATGATAATTGTGAAAATAAGGACTGTTGAACTTTCTACATAAATAAATTTAAAACTGATAAATGATTAACTTGGTTGTGGGTTTTTTTTCACTTACAATTCACCTATCCGTCATAACTGGACTTGAACGTCACACTATGCTCACATACTAAATCAGACTATACTCCCTCCTAACATATCATTATATATGTTTACGTAAATTTTTTGTTGTTTTTGTTGTTTTCTTTCTATAAAATGAATGTTTGCTGTTCTGTTTCTTCAGGTTTAAAGGAATATTCAAGAGAAAGAAATTAACACAGAATATAATGCGCAGACGGTACATAAATACATGCATAGAGCATCTGTACAAATATACTGCACTGAGGGTATTTTATTAACTCGTGCATTTCTTTGCGAAGCATGCACGCGCATTTAAATGTTCCAAAAAATAAATATGTATGGCTGGCTAGATATCTCGTTCTGCTGTAAAGAATATGCCAACAATGATAATTTTGTCGAGTTTCTTGCCCTTTCTATTGCATATCGTACCTTGAAAGCCAGCATATGTCATCAGCATATGTTTTGTCGTCGGTATTGTCGTCTGCTTTGTCTTGGTATAGCTGTATAGCAATGGGAACAATTTTGTCATCGTGTCGTCTGTAAAACAAGGCGATGGGACTGCATGCAATGGTTCCCTGGATGGTTGAGCACCCCCTGAGAACTTCATGATTGATGATAAATAGTTATTGTTTTGTTTTGTACTGCGGTTTTTTCCAGTGCTTGATTATATGAACAGTTTAGGCATTTCCGGTGTGAACGCAAGTTTCTCGGGTAGTCCCTTTTCAAGGTGTTATTTGTGCCAGTAGAACTTGTATATATTATTATAAAATGTTAAATCAAAAGTAAACTGTGAACATATTTATTAAAAGATCATTTCATGTGCTTAAATCCATTGAGTACATGACTGGTTTTTGGTGTGGTCCTTCAGCGATAAAGGCTCGTCTTCGCTGATGGTGTGGCCAGTGGTGGTGGTGTCGGCATCATGTTCGTGTTGCCAGTGGGCGTGGTCGCCGAAGTTGCACCTGACCATACCTTTATCTTAATAAATTTGAATATAACCGCGAATTTAGTTGCCTAAATTGTACTTGGGTACATAGTTGTCAGCTTATAAGGATTTGAAGGAACGTTCTGTATTTTGTTTAGAATTTCGTTATTCTTTTTTTCTGAGTTGGCAGAATGAGGAAGCCATACATTACTAGTGCAGGATGACGTATTATTTCATACATTTTTCCGTATGGTACGTTGTATATGGTAATGTTATGTTGTTTTCTTTTTTATCTGCCACATGAGTCTACTCACATAGATTCTGATTGGTCAGGACTAATAATATCTACTTTCAATGATTCTAAAATCTCAAATCAATATGATTTTTTAACGTCATAATCATAAACAACATGCCTGATGGTTACAAAGTCAGTCGAGGGAGTTAACTGTTGCGGAGTTTGAAGGGGGTTATCTTTTCATTACTACCGGTATATTCCTTGTCAGCTATAGCTTATCATTACTGCTGATTATTGAATACAGTCGTTTCGTGTTTAACAGATAGCTAAGTACTTGGCGTCTCATTTCAACGTTCCAAAAATTTGCTCACTAAACGAAACATTATACATGAAAGGACAAATGTTTTGCCTATTGAGACATACCAGATTTTTTAATAACTTTCCACCAGTTATTATTGCTTTGGGCTTAAGTGAAATGTCCTATCTGGTAGCTCGAACGGGCTAGTGGATTCAAATATCAAATTTCGTGCACTGATATGCATGGATACGCAGCCTGGATCACATCTGGAGCACTGATGGTATCAACATAATTCAAAATGATTGGTCTATCAATATCTTGCATATTTTCTGCTAGGTATAATTACAACTATGTAAAATAATTGACATTAGTGCTATTATTGTGCTTTAGGGTATAAAGGATAGCCTAAACGTACACAATAGTGTGTTTAAAAAATAAAAATGTCATGTTGTTGCAATAACTGCTTTAATTTATTGATGAATAAACATTGAAGTAAGTAAAAAGTTATTCCACGTTACTCTGTATACCCTTAAAACCCCAAAGGAGTGTATACGAGTAGTATGCTAATAATGAAAATATAATTACGCAAAATGATTATGTAATACCTTATAACTTATGCTATAATAAAAATGAAGTTTACTATATCAGCAAAACATTAGCTTGCTGTTTGCAAACTCAACTTAAAGTGTCGCACTAAAAACCGCGTTTAGACTCGTTCTCCGGTTACATACTTGGTAAGTATTATCGAAAGTGAGATCAAATTTCATTTCAAGTATTAATTTTAACAAGCAAACAGCGAGATTCTTTGTAAGGAAAACTTCCTTTAACCGATTTCTTTTCTTTTAACCGATACAATTGTAGAAGTTGTAAGTAGTAGTAGTAGTTGTAAGTAGTAGTAGTAGTAGTAGTAGTAGTAGTAGTTGTAAGTAGTAGTAGTAGTAGTAGTAGTAGTAGTAGTAGTAGTAGTAGTAGTAGTAGTTGTAGTAGTAGTAGTAGTAGTAGTAGTAGTAGTAGTAGTAGTAGTAGTAGTAGTAGTAGTAGTACTTGTTGTTGTTGTTGTTGTAGTAGTAGTAGTAGTAGTAGTATTAGTAGTAGTAGTAGTAGTAGTAGTAGTAGTAGTAGTAGTAGTAGTAGCAGCAGTAGTAGAAGTAGTAGTAGTAGAAGTAGTAGTAGTAGTAGCAGTAGGTACTTATATTAGTAGTAGAGCTGATGTTGACTCTTTGAATTATTTCTTTAAACCCGGATTTTTTTTCAAGATTTTGTGTATATCTCAGCCAATAAGATTGCTTCTTTCGAGACGGAAGTGTAAAGTCGTTGGTTTTGTGTTGTAATTTACGACCACATTTGGTATGTATATGTTAACAAATGGAATGTTGCTCTTGATAGCTATTTCTATCACAAAGTGGTGGTGTTTTTAGCCGTATGTTCTACGAACTGACTCCTAATGTGTTTTACGCAACTTTACGCCGTTGTATTAATTTTCTTACACTGCTACATATTCTTCCTGCATTCAAAACATACCAGCTGAGAAACCTATTAAATGTATCAACATTTGACATACTTGACTATAGATAGAGTCTGAAAGTTGCAGCCTTCAATTAATTTGTAAACTGCACAATCAGTTACAGTCAATGTTCTACCATATTACCTTATTGAAATGCACAAGATTCATTCATGACTTAATATTGACTGTGTTTTGCATTTTAAAAGTGACTGCAGCAAAGAAACATTTTCATTTTTTGCACAAATTAAACCCAAGACATTGAAGGTTGATGTGACCTGACATTAAACACATATTTAATTATTAAATAGATCTGAAATTAAGCTATTTTATCTCACCAGTTCTCAAGTGTAATTTTTTGTAGTCAGTGGTTGTCCGTCCTCCGTCGCCGTCGTCGTCCGTCGTCAACAACTTACTAAAAAATCTCCTCCTCTGCAACCCGTTGGTGACAAAATAATAAAACTGGGGATGGAACAGTTATCCTTATATGACTGTATTGAAAACACTGAAATTCTTCTCTGAAACCATGTGTGGGTTGGTAATAATTGTACAGAAATATTCCTTGGGTGACAGTCTTCCACATTTCTTCAAATCATTTGAGTTGGTAATAAAACACCAGAGGACGTTGCAATAATATGAAAACTTTGAAAATCTTATCTGAAACAACGGGCTGGATTTCAAAATGATTTCACAGCTATGTTCATTAGCTGTACCAAATTACTTTAACTCACTTTGAAATGGTCAAACGTCACTTGCCTTAAATAAAGGACCAGCGGATTGTAATAAATGTTTCTCTCATGATGATTTCTCTCGAGTTTCATTCTTCTTATATTCATCTCTAAAACCACTTGCGGGACTTGAAATAATTTCACATAAATGCTCCTTGGGTAACCCTCTTTTACATGTGTTCCATTTGAATCGTTAAAATTCATGGCTACCAGGGGTTGGTGCTTCATTATATGTTTATATTTACAACTTTGACAATTGTCTAATCTGAAATTATTTATTACATAGAAATGTTCCTTGGATAACCCTCTACACATTCTTAATCAGATTTATGTCTTAAAAAAATGGCTGCCTTGGCGGTATACTTGGTTCTCATGACAACTTTGACAATGTTATTGTCTTATTGACTAAGGTAAACTTTAACATTACGGAAAAACAACACAGATAATTGAACTGTTTTTTCCAGGGGAAGCAGCGGAATTTTGATTCAAAATTTCACTAATATTATGCCCTATTTAAGGTTAGATATTCTGTGTGTGACACTGTAACACTGCTTAGGCTCTGGTGAACGAACTATGGTCACTTTGTCCCTCTTGGTTTAGTCTCACATTAAAGTAGATCTAGATTAAAATAATGGTAAACATTTATTGGAAAAACATTAAAACAGACCTCTCACGGTAAGAACTTGGTACTATAGGGGAGTAATCGTGTTGCGGCTCGTTTACCTCAGTTGGGAGACTACTTGCTCTTGTGGCGAGAAGTGCCTGGGTTTGGCGCCCAACGTTAGGCCATACCAGTGTAGCGATTGGCCTATAAGTCACGCCGAACCGCCTTGCTGTTGGGTTAGCTGTTAAGCGACGTGGCTAGTGTCCGCCTCTCACGCATATGGCCCGGGTTCAATCCTCTGCAGGTATTCAGGACTTTGCTCATTTGAACACCTATTCTGCCATACAGCACAGCAGGTCCTGTATAAAACTAAAAAATGTAGGCATGAAATATCATTTAAGAAATGGACAGTGTCGTGGCACAAACATGGTTAATATATTCGAAATAGCACTCACCTTATAAGCGAGAGGTCTATTGTTCCAGCCCTCTTCCTGTGACAGATCTACTACAATAGTAGAAAGTGAAATTAATGATCACATGTAATTAAAATTAAATTAATATTTTTTAGTTAAAAATAAATAAACAAGATCTGGAAAATACTTTACACAGTCCGGAAATTACTCGCTTCGCAGAGTATTACCTCACTTAAATATTAAATATAATTTAATATGAACTTGACACAAGGATAAAAGCACGTGTAAGTACGTGTGGGTATATTTAAATTAATTATATAAGTAATACACTAATAACTGCGACAATTCATACTGAGCTGGACGAGACACTGCCCTTGATTAGTCAGTTCTAGGTTTCGGAACAATGAGAAAACGTCGGATTTCCTATGGTTCAAATTATCCAAACAAAAACTAGCTGTCAGAATTTAAATTTACATATCTTCTTCACTTCTGTGGGTCCATATTTGACAGAAAGACATGCATGAACAATAAATCGTCGTACGCTGGTCTATCTTTTTGTACGTGGACGAATCTGGTATAAAAAAACTTAAATTTATGACGAAAAGCAAATGAAATAACAAACATGTAGAATATAACATATTTAAAATAACATATAACGGTCTGTAAACACCGGCTTCACCTCTTTTTGGAGGTGAGTGAACATTGAGCCAATGCACCCTCCGAGGTGGAGCTCAGAACTGGAAATTAGTCACTTATATTTGTTGGTGGACAGCAAATCTTGCAAAAATAAATTGTATGACTTGTATTAATATATGGACCTAACATTAAAACGTATAATATAATAGTCAATGTATTTATCAAACAATAGAATTTTGATTGATTGATATGCCTTTAACACTTAATATGATACACGTTAATAATGTTTAAATTGCAATCGTACGATATTATGTTGTGGGACATAAAGTGAAAACATGTTTCAATGCAATATGATCTTTTGCTATAACAAATACGCTGCATTCTCCGCAATACGATCTATTAGCTTTATAAATTTCGAGTCGCTATATGAGAACGTTCAGGACATATCCTCTAGACAAAAACTCCAGACTGCACGTTTCATCGAATTGAGATGACTTTAATGTATATAACAGGGTTTTGCATTGGCTCCACCTCCGGTCCCGAGCTCCACATCCATGCCATTGGCTCAACCTCTTTGCTAAAAATACATATTATTGTATAATACGTGTCCAATTACATCATCAATAAGTTGAAAGTAATATAAACAACAATAAATCGTGTATTGTTTGCCTCAATACCGGTATTTTAAGCGAATTTTTTTTTAAACACATTGGCAAATGTCAAAATTATGTTTGAATCGACTCGATGTTAATATTCATAAAAGTCCTTACGTTGAGAATTTTGGGTTTACTGCAAAAGGTCTACATATATATGTAATATAATCATTTCTACGTGGAACTACAATGCATAATTTTTAAAATAGAGCTTTAAATTATTGCATTATAGAAAAATGATAGAAAATTCAGACCTACCTCTTAACTTTATTTACGTTTTTGAATAATTTCCTGTTCTGAGCTCAACCCCGGAAGGTGCATTGGCTTACTGTTGATTCACCTCCAAAAAGAGCTGGAGCCAGTGTTTACAGGCCGTGATTTATGCATATCTAAAACTAAATCGACACAATAACGACACATTAATTTTATTAATTTATACAGTTATTTATGTCTTTAAAGTATATTGATTTACATAAGGTGTGAAACACATTCTGAATGAATACGTTTCCATTATAAACCGACCAAAATGTAAAATAAAAACAAAAATAGAGTCAGTGGTTCACGTGAATAAAAATGGAAATGTATTAAAGGCTGTGAAATATATGTGGAATAATAAAGGCTGCTCCTAAGAAAATGAGGGAATAAAACAACAGATATTTAGCAAATCTACAAAAGATTTAAGTAATGTGAAAAGCAGCAATAATGAAATGTAAACGACGATGAACATCTTCCAGCATGGCAAACAGAGACCATCTATTGCGTCATCGGAAGAAAATACATCAACGCAGACAACTAACAAACAAAACCTCTTAGACCCCGGGTACAACGAGAACCTTAAACGGGGAATCAACCAACTGCAACAATCGATTAAGACTAAAGCGACATATAGACAAGGGCCCGTATTCACAAAGCTACTTAGTACAAAATTTAAGTAATTTTCTCAAATTCCTTAAGTCTGTGGCTGTTTCATGTTTAGATCTGTTTAAATTTAACTCATTTTAACTACTAAACATTGCTTATATGTTTAGTATTTTACCCTTTGGTAAAAAAAATCATTGGATAACATATAACAGTTTATCCGAAATATTCACTGAAGTACAACTTAAGTAAAGATTTCCCTTAGGAGCTTTGTGAATACCAGCCAAGGTTTCAAAGGCGAGGGACATTCGAGAACACAAGCCAAGGTTTCAAAGGCGAGGGACATTCGAGAACACAAGCCAAGGTTTAAAAGGCGAGGGACATTCTAGTGTTTTGGACACATTCCAATTGTAAATTAGATAGACTTCTGCCGACAATCCATTTGAGTTTCATTAAAATGAACATAAAAGGTTCTTTGTAAATTATTGAACTGCAGTATATTGAACACCCAGTTAACAAAGGCCTCGTGATTACAGGTATTCAAAGGCCTCGTGATTACAGGTATTACGCGTACAGTAACCCGATCCTTTGTTCACAACTCTGCTTAATCTTTGCACGACGATCAAACAATTTGTATAAAAGCAGTAGCGCTTGTAGCGAATTGCAAATTACTTTGCCACCGTTGAAAAGTTAGTTCGGACTATTCGTCATGAGCCTTGGAATCACCGTGGAAACGTGGCACGAAAAGACGCTGGCGCAGGGCAAACAGAGGCGGTATGTGCAGGTGGAGAGCTCACCGCATAAAGGAACATTTTCGTTTACAATAGTCCAGACGTAAGACTTTTTTTATAGTAACACTATAAACAAGTATTGGCATTTTAACGTTTTTTTTGCCATTTGCTTAATAATTTAGTTTTTTTTATATAAATCATTGTAACTTGTGATCTAAGCGTCAATACGGTTCAATAATTCGACAGGTTATACTTTAATCTGATATGGACCTCAACATTTAAAATATGTTCACTATAATCGTTTAGGTATAACTGTTCATCATATTTTCATTTGACAGTCGCCATCTAGAGAATTTCCGGCTTATTTTTAGTGGGAAAAAGTCTCCGGGATTGAACTTTGGAGACACCAGGATGGTAGTAACACATACTGGACGGTCGAGAAGGTTACGATGAACGAATCATTAACTCAGCGACAGTCTTCACAATCAGGTAGGCTCAGTTACCGAAACTGAAATTATTTCATCTGGAAGTTTTTTTAAACATCATATTAATATAAAAAATATTCAACTCAGCAAAGATATGTCCACAACCCATGCAATCGTAATGTTTGATATTTTTAGAAAATTATTTGACTGGTATGATTGGAACACCAACACATACAGAACAGAAAATCGACAAAATGGGCATTTTAAACTAGACACTTTTACGATCGATAACTTGGTTGCGCTAAGTGCGTATTACGGATACATCCTGCTAAATATATATAAGTATTCTGTAATATGTTTACATTTATTAATAATTTAAGGAGTCAACTCCCAGACTCCACATAAGCGGGAGGTCTACTCGTCAATTGCTTGGTGCGCAGCGCAGGACGGCGACACCTGGTTACCCCAGGAGGATCCGAACAACGGTATTTAATACTAATACACATTATTTAGTGTATGTTGCCGTTTCTCGCCACAGACGTTTAACGCGTTGTTATGATAATAATTCCAAACATAATTTTAATGGCCAATACTCAAGAATTGACGGGAAATATATCAACAATAATGATGATAATAAAATATAAATGATGGTAATAATAATTTATTATATTGTATCTGGTATATATTGTATGTATTATTATTCATTAATTTTCATTATTGGTGTTGTTAAATCAAATATTATTTAAGTTGTTAACATAAACTTCTAGATTATGTACATACTATGTTGAGATTATTTTTCATTTTATAGTCATTTTCCAACATAAATACGGGGGTACTCTGCGTATATGTTGACGTATTGATCCTGTTAACGAATGTTCCGCATATTACTTACCACAGAAGAAAGAAAAAGAAAGCTTACTGAAACGCGCAAGCTGTATGAATATACCCAGAGGGCTCAGGGGATTCCGTGTCAAGTCGAAAAGGTTCCGGATATACACACATGTCATTACTTGAAGGCTGCAATAGAGGACAAGTTCTTACTGGCGGAAGCTAGGTTTTGGGACAAGTGGTCACGTCCGTGGAAAACACCTGAAGACGTGAAGCGCATCTATGGCTGCGTGTTTCAACAGCCTTCAGACCTTACAAGGTATACTATTGATAACAAGCAAATATATGCTCATGTTGTTATTTTTTTTCTTCATAAAAAGTAAAATACATTTTCGACAAAACATTGTTATTATTAATGTTATAAAATAACACAAATAACTGTTATATAGCAGGTTTATACTTAACTATACTTTGAAACTTGCACTCATAAATAACCTTGTATTCTTTAACCTCGGGTCACGATTCGTTTCGTTTAGATGGGAAGACGACGTGAAGTTTGGAATGCAGCGTTTTGCTGGCACAAACAACACAGTGATACGACTCTGCACGAAAATACCCGAGAAACTTCGGGTTACAACAAAAATGCTGAAACCGTTTCTGAAGGGAGACACTCTAAATAAGGCGCTTCAGAAAAAGCGACTGTTTGTTGTAGACCACGCTATTCTACAAGACTGTCCTACTATTTCAAACACTGTAGTATGCAGTCCCATAGCGTTGTTTTACCGAGATAACATGACAGAATCGTACCCATCGCCATACAGTTGTTCCAAGACAAAGCAGAAGACAATCCCGTGTTCCTGCCTTCTGACCACAAATACACGTGGATTCTCGCGAAGATGTGGTTCAATAACGCCGACGCCTGCGTGCATCAGGCTATCACCCATCTTGGATACACGCACATCGTCATGGAGGGCTTTGAGGTATCAATATATCGAAATCTCTCCCTGTCACACCCGATGTTCAAACTTATGGCACCGCACTTTATGTATCTGATGACCATAAATGAACTTGCTTTGGGTATATTGCTGGGACCCGGAAAATATATTGACACAGTTGTTTCTGTCGGGACGCAAGGAGCTTATGAATTGATCAGTCGTTACCGAAGCAAATGGAGGCTTAACGTGGAAGGAACGCTCCCGGCCGACCTGAAAGAGCGAGGTGTAGACAGCCCAGAAGTAGTTCCTGATTACCCCTTCCGGGATGATGCTCTGCTCACGTACAACGCAATCCTGAAATACGTTACTGATTACGTAAACCTCTATTATCCATCCGACAAAGTGTTGTCTGAAGACTATGAGATACAGAGCTGGCGGGCAGAACTAGACAAACCAATAGAACAGGGTGGCCTCGGCGTTCTGGGCGTCGACGGTGTCAACGGGAGATTTACCACACGGGGTCAGTTGATTCAAGTCGTCACGAGCATCATCTACACGTGCAGCGTGGGTCACGCGGCGGCGAACTTCAAACAGTATGACGAGTATGCCTTTCCCATGAATTACCCGTCTCTGCTTCGAGGAAAACCGCCTAACAACAAAAAACGCCGTTCCGAGAGTGATGTCATGCAAGCAATTCAAGAACGCATTCACCACTACCATATAATGACGATTACAAAAGTTCTCAGTGACCATTCCTACGGAAATCCCCTCGGCAATTTCGACGAAAACTTCATCACTGACCCGAAAGCCTTACACATTGTGGAAGAATTTCGGGCAAACCTAGAAAAGGTGAGTGAAACAATCCACGAGAGAAATGAATACAGACATGTGCGTTATGACAACCTGGAACCGGCGAAAATATCGAATTCCATCAACATCTAACAGAATGCGACTTCCTAATTTACATGTTTTGTTTTTTTATTAAGTCGGAACGTTAAACAATCAGGTTTTAAACGTTGATCAAAGATGAACAGTTAAAATCAATACGACCAATTCCAATGTGGCACATTCTTCTAGAAGATAAAGCCATTATCAGAGCCCAAGAATGGCATGTTTCATTATACACAATATGTAGTTACACGCTGGCTGCATGAGTATTTGATTTCGCGTGTTTCATATATTTCTATATATCATATATCATTATTTAGCTCTATTGACATCTGCATATATACGTGTTTACAAGCGTGCTTTGTTTTAATGTATACTCATCATTTAATCACAAATACTAGTATGATTTAATTTCAGGACGACAATGTCTTTTATGTTGTATTGCATGTACTTGTATTTCGTTTTACCGCAAAACCATTTAAGTGAATCATCTATTTACCAGCGTCAACGTCATTAAAAATGTTAATAGCAAACATTAGTATGTTTATACATGCTACTTATTTCATACAAGATTTACAAATTGTTATATGCTTATAGTTTTGTTCATGTATGTAGTATGTACGTGCGTATTACGAATGTGGATACTTTCTCCATTTACAGTAAATTATACCCATTACATTTGATTTATTTCACTGTTGTATTTAAAAATAATAAGTCAGTTTATTATATAAGTGCTTATTCTTTGGTAAATGATTCTGCTGTTGCCAATCATCGGAAAAGTAATCACTAATAATCATCAAGCGCTTTCAAGAGATCCTTTACATACGACCAGTGTCGTGCTCGTCCATAATTTTTAGACAAGATGAGCGCAGTATTTTATTTTCATTTTTGTTTGTATTCTATGCACCATGTTTTAACACAATCACTTCAAATTATGTTTCTGCTTTTCACAGTTACTATACAGTTACTAAACATACAAATAATATTTTTTTTTCTTGTTTAGTTGTCATCCTCTCTACCTAAATGAATGCTTCCAAAAAGTTTTGCTCAGGTGAATGTTTATATGCAAGGATACGCTTCAGTTGCAGGCATTAAAAATTACGACCTCCCGGAAAACTGCAAAACAAGGCACATGTCCCCCCACGACGTATACAGACTATGCGACGACCTAACTTAGCTAAACATTTAACAGACCCTGTTAAGTAAGCTTTGAAAAGTGTGTCAAAACCACGCATCACTGAGATATGCCATTTTTGTTCATGTGAAATTGAGCCGATAAAAAACATTGAGTTCTTAACTGACCTGTTACTGCATATCTAAAACTTATTGTCATGTAATGCGCCTATCAATATTTTACCCCAGGGGGGATGGAAGCGGCGGGCAATCCCAGGGGAATTTGACTAATTGTATTTTTGGGGATTTAATTCCCCACCCTAGAGCCAAGCATATTGTCTTAATCCCCTCAATGGGGGGGGGGGGGGGATTTAATTGGTGTATCAAATGGCCCGGGGCCAATATTATCGGTATCTAAAATCCGAACAAAGTCTATTTCCCGGGACCCGGAATCATTCGGCGTGTCAAATTCCCGCCTGTCGGGAATTGCTTTCAGTCTAAAGTCCCGTATAGGTTACAGTATACTAAATATTTCAGGTGTGCAATGCTATACTCTCTAAATAAATCAACACCATTTATTTGAAGACACAATTTTCTGTATAGTCACTTGCCATGACTTTATTTTTGAATATTTCTTTGTACGTGTGGTAGGAAAAACATTGTTGTGTACTAAAAATTCACTGTTTCGCTTGAAGGTTGGAGACTACATGACGAGACTTTGACAGTTGGCAGTATACCTTCAACTGGAGAGTATCCGGTAAAAAGATGGCCGTAAAACAGTGAACTTTGATTCGCGTCGAGTTCTTTCTTACATATCACATGACCTATCTTTTTTATTGTCTAAATCAATTCGGCTCGGAATGCTCTTTAAGAAAAGGTATGGTTATGAGGGTCTCTACGCGCAAAATGTTGAGTTTATTTTTTGTTGAATTTATTGCTTTTACATTGAATTTGTTAAGGAAATCTTTTAGTATATTGTGACCTAAACTGACTTTGGGTTAAAATAAAATATCGTCTGCAAGTGCAAAATATGGATGAGAAAGCAGATTTTTGGTCATTTCTGAGCAAAAGAGTAGAAAATATGTGCATTAAATGCATCAATTCAGATTGTTTGATCTGGAATGGTTGTATTTCAAATAGTTCCTTACCCTATTATGGCCGAATGAGGGCTAAATTGCCTTCGGACATAAAATCAGAGACATACTTGGTTCACCGTGTAGCGTTAATGTGCTACATGAAGTCAGAATTGAACGCCAGGGACTCTGTGAGCCACTTATGCAACAATAGCTTGTGTGTTAAGCCTGAACATGTAAACATAGAGCCCCATTCCACCAACATGGAACGGCGGACATGTTTACAGTTCGGACAGTGCAGCGGGCATGGAACTGAGCCAGCCTGCATATTTGGTAAAAACATGAATACAACAAGCTTTATCACTTCCTTTTATTCATAGAAATACACTTAAAATACATAAATGCATGTTTTTTTTCATTTTATATCTATTTCTATTGGGTATTTTTGCCTTTTTCAGGTAGAGGAACGCCTGATGCTGACGCGAGGGCCACTTGTTAGAGGTCTCTTATGCCAAAACAGGTAATAATAACAATTTATTATCAGGTACACAATCAACTAAGCATATTTATGATGCTTAAGGTGTGGAAGACTGTCATAATCAGGTTTGGGGTCACTCATGCCCTTGCCGTAGTGTAATTCCTCATGCAGTTTGTATCGATAATTCCGCGTCCTGGCACGTAAAGCTCGTGCTTTGTTGGTAGCGGATGTTTGCTTTCGGTTAAGGTCGTTGCGGTCCTCATATGCTATCTGCTTAATAATCTTTGACCCCTGGGTAAGGTTAGCATTTAGTTCAGTGGTTTTTGCAATTACAGAGTCAGCATAGCCATTGTTTAATTTGTGAACCTGCCCGTGAATTCGACCTACACAGTTGCGTGAGAAAGTCACAGTTTTAGGATTGACAGCTTGGTACGACCTGTTTACTGCTTCACTTTTTTGGGTTGTGGTTAAAAGTTTGGTAGCGTCAAGAGCAGCTGGACCTAAAACCATTTCAATGCATTTTTTAAGGACTTGTTGGTCACTGTCAACCATTTTAACCTTGACATTGTCTGGCATGAAATTCTTAGCTTGCCTATTTGTACCAGCACAGACATAACTGTACTTTGCACAATGAGTACCGCAGTAACCACTGAAGCATAGAACAATGGTTGCGATTACATCAACCATGACCTTCTTTAGAACCTTGATGTCACCCTGGTGTTTATTGTGGGCAGCTGTAAGCTCAGCCATACACCTAGCTTTGACCGAGAGAGCGAACCGACTCCTGATATTAGACTTGGAATGACCCTTGAGCATGCCCTTTGAGAAAGGCGCTTTGTTGAGCTCGCGCTTCAGCGAGTTGCCTAGGTGCCTCAGATCCTTAAGATGACCCACATTGTGACCGTGAGAGTTACGAACACCTTGGAATGCCCTACTGTCCCCATCACAAGTGAAATTTGCTATTTTGATGTCCTTAGAGATCTGGTCACCTAACAACCTATTCCATTTGCCTTCATCACCAATTGGTTCCCTCTCTGAAACATTTGCAGAACAATGCCCCCTATGATTGGGGCACTGAACAGGTTTACCCTTATTCCTAAGCATTGATGCAGTCCTGCATAGTTTATTTGCTACTTGTACCACTACAATTTGCTTGTTTCTGGTATTGTTTTCACACATAGTGCTTATGGCAATAGTTCCGGCTTGAAAGGGTGTCGCGTCAGAGTTAAAAATTGGATTGTTGTAGCAAGTGTCCCCTTCAACATTTACCTTAGAGGGATCTTTTTGACCAATTTTGGCATTTTCAGCAACTAAGTTTTCTCTAATCTGGTACATGCTTCTCTCATTTAGGGATTTAAGGGCAGTATTGACCTTATTTGCTTGTTTTTGCATAGCAAGTGGAGAGGGAGCAATGATATTGGTTGTGTTGAGAATTCTGCGGGAACCTGTGTTCCCAATAGAAGTACTTGCAACACCTATTTGGAAGCCTACATTGATCTGAGCTGCCTTTCTGGCCCTGGTACTTGATGGAACCTCATTGTAAAGCTTATAATGCTTGCCTACATATCTGCATCTTGTACATTTTAACCTTTCCTCCCAGCCTAAGCCCCACTTTATGGAAGCACTGCCGTCAATTACCAAGTCGCCCCTACATTTATCACTTCTTAACCTATGCTTTCTATTTTCAGAGGACATCATAGACTGGAGTAGGGCGGGGACATAGACCTTGTTCGTAAGTAAGTCGGGATGGACTTTTGATGGAGCAGGAACCCGTAACAGGTCTACATAGCGAATCTTGTTCGCTCTCGGACGCAAGGGCTTAGCTGGGGTTTGAGAGCCGTCTACATCCCGAAAAGTAAGAACCTTGTCATTGTAAGCTACCCGTGCTTCAAAGGATGACCTTTCTAACCTTACATAGGTTGTGTTGGAATTTGACCTTCTTTCATAATTATGTTTTTTCCCCTTCACCGGACTAGTCCCACCTCGTTTAAAACCAACATTGAGCAACTTTTTCTTTTGCTTGGTTATGAACCCCATTTTGACCAGATTGCCACCTTAAAAAAAGTCAAAGTACTTATTTTGTGCCCAAAATATGCAATTTTGTATTCCCTTAAACCTCTAAATGTGAGCAGGCAATGCAAATTGACCACCTGCTGCAGTTTAAAGGCACTCATGACATTATATACTAGAATATATAATTGGTGGCCTGTAATTAAAGAGGCTGCGACAAACAAGGTGCTTTAAAGATTTTACACTTTATTGGTTTGAAACAAGCAATTACTGGAAGCTGATTGATTTCTACACTTCAAAGTATCTTTGATCTCCCATTTTGACTAATTTGTTAATTGTCTTGGATGAAATTGGAATTTTTTTTCTATAAAATTTACATTTTTGGGGTGATTTTTTTTAAAAAATACACAAAAAATACATTATCAAAATGGCTTAGAGTAAACATATCTAACAAAGTCATTCTCTCCTCACCCCACATAAGCCCCCCATACATGTTTGTTTGGTTTGTTTGGGTATTTTGTCACAAATATTGCAAATATCAGCTTTAATTGTTAGAGGGACATTTAAGCTTCAAGACGCTTGAAATCACCGGCTTCCGACCAAAATCACCTGTGTTTGAAAATATGAAATAAAATGGCCAAATGGACAGATATACAAGCCAAACTTAATATATTGGTGCAATATGCATGGGAAGATAATTATATGCAAGAAAAACTAATTTTAATGAGAACAAATTTCTCTTATAGGTTACAGTATACTAAATATTTCAGGTGTGCAATGCTATACTCTCTAAATAAATCAACACCATTTATTTGAAGACACAATTTTCTGTATAGTCACTTGCCATGACTTTATTTTTGAATATTTCTTTGTACGTGTGGTAGGAAAAACATTGTTGTGTACTAAAAATTCACTGTTTCGCTTGAAGGTTGGAGACTACATGACGAGACTTTGACAGTTGGCAGTATACCTTCAACTGGAGAGTATCCGGTAAAAAGATGGCCGTAAAACAGTGAACTTTGATTCGCGTCGAGTTCTTTCTTACATATCACATGACCTATCTTTTTTATTGTCTAAATCAATTCGGCTCGGAATGCTCTTTAAGAAAAGGTATGGTTATGAGGGTCTCTACGCGCAAAATGTTGAGTTTATTTTTTGTTGAATTTATTGCTTTTACATTGAATTTGTTAAGGAAATCTTTTAGTATATTGTGACCTATATGCCCGCCCACCCCCCACCCCCATTTCATAGGTGCATAAGTACCACACAACTATTTATACCGCTAGCGGGTCGGCAATTGTCTTGGTGGAAAATATTTGGGAGGGCATAGGTCCGCTACCTAAAAATGTATGGTAAATTATGTCTGTTATTCGATAACAGCGGAATATATTTGGAACTGTATAGCCAAAGTTCGGTAATACAGAGCATTGTAAACCAGGTCTAGCCATGCCGGTGACGCATTATAAAGTAGTCTGTGGGTAAATCACAGATTGTAGCTCACATTGGAATAACACGCGTTTTTGTCCATGTACACGAGTGCCTAACAATAAACAACATGGAAAGAACTCCACTGAAGGTAGAATAAACAAGAGCTGTCAGAGGACAGCGCGCTCGACTACTCGAAGTATTTCAGTTGGTACATATTTTGGATAGTGGAAGATGCATACATTTGTTAAAATGCATGACTTTTAAGTGAAGCTTTGTATAGTTTATAATTTTTGGAACAAAAACTTTAACAAAAAAGTGTATGTAAAAAGTGGGCTAACTCTGTCAAAATACAAAACAGAGTTATGGGTAATGTTGCCCCCAGAACTAGAGTTGATGACAAAGGTTAGTTCCAAGTTTAAAGCGAATAACTTATGTAGTTTTGCAGTTAAAATAACTTTTGAATATAAACTTTAACCAGAAAATCTAAGTGAAAAAGGGCATAACTCTGTCAAAATACAAAACAGAGTTATGGGTAATATTGAGCCTGATACTAGAGTTGATGACAAAGGTTAGTTCCAAGTTTCAAGTTAATAACTTTGTAGTTTTGAAGTACCAAACTTTTGAATATAAACTTTAAACAGAAAATCTATGTGAAAAAGGGACATAACTAGGTCAAAATACAAAACAGAGTTATGGCAAAGGTATTTTCCAAGTTTCACGTGAATAATTTATGTAGTTTTCAAGTTACAAGACTTTTGAATATAAACTGGAACTTAATTCAGACGCGGACGCCGACGCCGAGGTTAGTAGGTTAGTAGGAAAGCTCACCTATTGTTCGAATAGTCGAGCTAAACAGCAATCCTTTTAGGTGCACTTGTAATCGTCATAATAAGCATTTGTCATGTGTTTGAATGTTATATTCTTTCAGTATATTTTGTGTTCAAGGTGATAATTTTAAATAATGGGTCTAAAACTTTATTTCATGCATTGCTTTTTTTTGGCAATGGTAGTAAGAAAGAATAACTCAATAGTTTGATGAAATAAATAGCAGGTCTTATATCAGTTAGCATTAGTAAATAAAACGGTGAACTGTTCCTGCATGAATTCAACTGTTCCTGTATTGGATCTAAGCAGTAATGATTGGCTTAAACCAGTGCCTGTGTGAAATTTGGATGCCAGTAGGAGATTTACGGCTTTTCATTGGTCAGCTGAACTGTTCCTATAAGCAAAAGAAAATATGGATGTTTTTCCAGAAAGAAAATGGCGCCATCTTGAAATCAATAAAATGAAACACAAACAATCGGATTTTAAAATGTTCAGGGTAATAACTAATAATATTAATAATAATGTTGATTTATAAAATACTTATTAAATAAGTGATTTCGCACAGACACTGTTATTTGTCCGAGGTCTGCTGTATTGGCATGAGCCCGTAGTACAGGTCGAGTAATGTAGCCTGTATATTATTATTATTATTATTATTATTATTATCATCATTATTATTATTACAACAACACTACTACTACTACTACTACTACTACTACTACTACTACTACTACTACTAATAATAATAATAATAATAATAATTATTATTAATATTATTATTATTAATATTTTTTTTTTTTTTTTTTATTATTATTATTATTTTTTTTTATTATTATTATAAGGTTATCTAGTTAAATAATTCTTGTAAAATTATGAGAAATGCTGACTCTTGTCATTTCTATGCATACATAACAATTTATAAATATATAATATTTTATGCCATTGTACGTTCCTCTTATTTTTTATAAATTAAATTTCACTGTTTGTGTATTAACCCTAACATAAATTATCTGTCAACAAATTAGATGCAAGAATTGGATCACGGGGTCATTTTAAAGCAATCAACATTCATCTTGGTTTATATTACTCAGCATCCTCGCCATTTTTGCATTTCAAAACCAAAAATTACTGTTTCGTAGAAGATTATAATGTTTATTTATTGTGCATTATTACACAAGTTAAAATTATATAAGCTCTATATTTTATTAGGCGGCGATCACGTCCTTATGTGTTTTATTGGAGGAAATGGTGAAAAAAAATAACGAATTCTCGCGTGATCTCACGGTCTGCCGACATCCAACATTGTCGCGTACATGCCAAAGAAAGTGCACGTCTTTGGTCATTTGTTCGTGAGAATACTGAAGGAATGTATTTGGTAAGTCAAAAGCAACTTTATGACCTACAATGAACCTGACTTCACGCAATAACCCGCAGGATGACTCCGATTTCAGTCCTGACTTGTTGTACTAGTGGTAGGTACAAACGATATTTACCACCATGACTAAACACCGCTTAGTGTAGCCTCTGCCATAAAATCTGGTGGATACCATTTTCTTTATGTTAGAAGTACCTCAGGTAATTGTCATGCAATCAGTTCATCGAAGTCCCTCAAGAGACATACTCGTTATCCAGTCGATCTCCAGTGTTTCAACTCTCCAGTGGACGATATTAACATGATGCTAATGGATATGAAACATTATTCGGTACACCGCTGAGCCTATCTGTGGCACTTGAAGGGTTTCTGGTCACCTCTCCAATCATACCCCGCTCCTCCTCTTCCACAATGTCAGAGCCTCAGTGCTGATACAGTCCATCTGTTTAAGATATTTATGCGAATTCCTACAGATTATTACTTGCAATCTATTTCATTTTAATTTACTGTACTTGAATACCCCTTTTAACTCTCTGGGGCATCAATTCATTTATCCTAGGAGTACTTCCCCATTCATTTATACCAAATTTATTGTGTTTTGCCTGGTTTTGTTACCAGTTTAGCCCCCATCCACCTTTTCCATTGCCTGGCTTAAATTATCAGTCCACGCCACACATGTTTTGGCTTGCTTCAGTTTCATGCCTCACACAATTACAACTTCTTGTTCAAAATGCGGTGTTCGACTTTACTTGTGTTACATGTGTATACATACACATGCTGTTTTTACGCATATTTTTATCATTATGTTAGCTACGCTGTATAAGTTACCTATTTTCTTGTTTTTTTCACGTTCTCTTTGCCTTCCAGATGAAACCAGACAACAAGCCCGGGTTTGGCTTTCGAAAACTACAAGACACACCTCCGCTTGCTGCGGAAATCAGTTTCTCTCCTTTGAGACCGTTTCCATACTGAATTTTTGGCTCATGGATTGCACTTCAATCCTAGCACTTTTTTCGTGCCCAACGCCCCACAAATCGGCTCTCCTACTCACCTGGTCATAACGTGTTTACTGCTGGAACATGCTGGAAGTAGACCAAACGGTCACTGTGTAGCAACCATGGCTGCTTCCATCTGTGGTTCTGTAGGGGATCTCATAAGACTATGAATGCTCATTCTCAAGGAAGGAACAAGCTGCCCGGGACCTTGTCCCTGTACCCCACTGAGCCTCTAAATTAAGACTCGTGTAGTCTGACAAGTACGCATCTCCCACCTGTCTCCTTTTCAGTCATGTTACCAGTGCGCCCACTACTAAACGCTTGGTTTCACAAATGGTTTTAAACTCGGTTATTATTTTGGGCCCCGTAACATCTCCTCCAAGGGATAATTTTAGTTCTTTTGGGATAGTACCCCCAAAATCACTTGGTCAATATCGTGTATACTTTCCCAGTTACCCTCCGGGCTACTCCGTCTGCGACTTCATTGACGCCGAAGTAACTGCCGTGTCATACTGCTCTTTTGATGACTCAGTAACCAGTCACCTCAGTATCTCTTCAGTAAAACGGACATTAACTCAGCATTTCGTTTATTCCCTCATTCATCACTCCGATTACCATTATCTTGGTATACAATTTCAAAATGACTCCTATTTTTACACATGGGGGACTCCGTTCTCCTGTGCAATATTTGAACGTTTCAGTTCGGAATTACAATTCATTACCGAAAGCCCCTTACACATCCATATGGTCCACATTCTCGCCGATTAGTTCATGAACCACCACACTCCCCCATTTGTGAGTCTAATTTGTATAGGATAGACCCCGAGTAGCGGCTGTATATACATTTCATATACAGCTGCTACGAGCGGGTCTTTCCGACTTAGACCACAGATAATACATGTTTGGTTTACCGTATTAGAAAACATATACCAGCGACCTTCATACATGCAAACATAATAATTGTTCTGCCAGAGAAAAAGCTCGCTGTGCAAGAGCCAACAACTTAATTCATGGCCATTTTGGCCAGCAATGTTCTAGCATTGTAGACAAAATTCATATTTAAGAAATCAACACGCTATTTGACGCCAAATAATTAAAAACAATCATACTAATTACAACAACAGCAACTACATCAACCACTAAAAGCACTTAAAATACCACCACATCCCTCCACAATTGCTACTCCACTACTACAATAACCCAAAAAACAATGAGAACAACAAAACAGCACGAACAACAACAAAAATACAACAATAACAACACGAATAACAACATGCACAACAACAACACGAACAACAACACGATCAACAACACTTACTACAACGAAAACACGAACAACAAAAACACCAGAAACAACATGATCAAGAAAAAAACGAAAAAACAACACAAACAACAACAACACGAAAAACAACACAAACAACAACAACACGAACAACAACATGAAGAACAACACAAACAACAACCAAACGAACAACAAAATTAAAAACCACAACACGAACAACAAAACAACAACATGAACAACAACAACATAACAACAACAACATGAACGACATATATACATACATACATACATACATACACACACACACACACACACACACACACACACACACACTGTGTCCACACTGTCACCACAGAAGGGTGCCAATACACAGAGGTACAATGCCCCAGATTTGAGGGGGGGGGGGGGGGTCAAATAAAGAAGGATTAAACTAGGCCTTTAAGTTTCGGCAGCTTGCTGGCTTGCTGCCTTAACACACATTTATACTTACCTTCCCACAGACATTCCGTGTTGAGAACGTATCTAAAAATCTGAGTCAATATCCACCGGTCCAGCATTCTCTGAATAATTATAGCCTTATCAGCAGATGATAGTAATTAGTTGTTCGCAGAACAACTAAAGGTACGGTTATTTCAAAACCGTACAGTAAAAACAAGAAATATCTTTAAACAAGAAATATCTTTAAAAAGATATTCGACGTACGTGGTACAATGTAATATAGAAAATCAGGAATGTAAATTAAACTTCTTTTTTCAATATCTTAAACTGATAAATATATTACTGGATTGGCTTCACATACGCAATGCACATTTTTGTCGCATGTTTGACTAGACTTATACATGCACGTACGACACAAAATACCCTCATAATTAAATATTTCACACGTAATTCATACTAAACTGGTAAGATTGTGTTGTTTTACGCTATAAAAATTGAATGTACTCTTCGTTTTCTTAAGATTTTCTATTAAAATTAAAAAAAATAATTCCAGGGAATGTCAGCAAAATAGAAAATAATGCGTAATCAGTAATACAAAAGTACATACAAGTACATTCCTTTTGTATGTACATATTTGAATATTAAGCAAACTTGAGAAAACGCATTTAAAAGCGGTATATCGCAACTAATGAAATGTATTCATCTTTGTAAACGGATTGATTGCTTAATAACATGAAAATTGTATGTAGAGTTAAAGTACAATTAACTGATGTAAATAGTAAGTATGTGTTCGATCCAGATTGGTCACTTTATTGCTCTTTAAAATCTTTATTAAACTTTAAATGGCTTTACTGATCACGCAACACCTTTTGTGTACTGTTAAGAAACAGGAGAGAACCAGTTTAAACTGAAGGTTCTACATAAATAATTTTAAAACTGACAAATGTGTAACTTAGCTGGTTTTTCTCTTATGCTTCATTTATCTGCCACAGTACTGACTAGATCCAAACGGCACAAAGTACTCACATACTAAATCATACTATGCTCCTCATAACATATCATGATACGTTTTTATTTTTATTTTACTCTTTTTTTTTTAACTTCAAAAATAAATATCTTTAAAACAGATATTCCGCGTATGTGGTAATTTTCCAGCATAAATATTTACAACAATGTAACTAAGACTAGATCCGAATGGCATACACTACTCAAATACTAAATAAACTAGTAGTTTACGCCCCTAACATACCATATATATAACTTATTATATACGTTACTAAATATGTTTGTGTGTGTGTTTTAAACATCAACATTTTATATATGCTCTACGGTTAATTAAGGATTATCTAATCAAATTAAAATACTATATCCAGCAACACAGAGCATGATGCATAAACGGTTATATATACATCGACAAGCTGGAACATACCCGGCAAGAAACGTAATTAACTTGTATAATTTTGTTCAAAGTATGCACGCGCCTAAATATGCTAGAAGAAAAACAATGATTCAAAGCACCATAGGGCGCCGAATAATTACGTAAAAGAAGAAAAGAAACCAATCATTAATTAAAAGTAAATATGTATGATAAAGTTAAACAATAATCTCGTGTTATCCTGGGTTGTAATTATAAAAAACAATCCTTAAAAAAAAACAACGAAACTATGAAAATCCTTATAAAATTCCATCATTATGTAATGTAGGTACCATAACCCGATCTTACCACCTCATGTTTGCCATCAATAATACTTGAATAATCTAAATAATTCACAATAACATATATATTGCACGATTTGTAAGGCAAATCAAAATTTAAAGAGTTGCGTTGCAAGAAAATATTAGCGTAAAGGTTTATCAGCATCATATTAATGGGCGCTCACATAAATATTTATGCTATGTTAACCTAAAAAACAATCATTAGGGAACATTTAAAAAATATGTTATGACATCATTTTTGATAAATAAAACATATAATTATATTAGATGATGGCGACATAATGTAGCATCACTTAAGAAACATATGTCTCAAGCGTTTCTATGTATAACTATAATAGTTGGCAAAGAGTTTTGTAAATAAGGAATGTAAATGAAACTTCTGGACAACATCATTATTCATACTATTTGACCCTACACTGACCTGCAGGCGAGCGAGCGTATGGTCATTTGGCCCTCAAAATAGGCTATCTCTCTCTCTGGTGGGAGAATTGTCGTAGATACAATTGATATTTTTAGAATCACTGTGTCTATTGTGTACGATGATAAAAGAAAATACTCTAATGTAAAAAGTGTGTTCATTTACATCGTTGCAAAATATCAAATTTATTGCTTTGTAACATGTCAAATTCATGTCAAATCATTTCAATAGAGCTGCGTACATACGAAAGCTCTCATTTCGTGCGAACTGTTATTCCCTTATTGAATTTATATTCCAAACCTGTTACGAATTCGTCTGATATATTGTTGGGATGTTGTGTCTACTCTTTTATGACCAGTGTAGTGGGAATTTGTCGTAAATTAGCTGATGTAATGTTAGGATTCATTCATTCGGGACTACTGGCGGGAAAGTTTCACAACATTTGATTGAATATTCAGGAAGAACAAAAGTTGGGTTAAACAGCTACGCCGAAAAAAATATGATCCTAACAGCTTTAGACCAGTCAGATTGACTACGCGAAAGTAAGAAGTGCCGTTTTGAATATTGTCAAATGGTTATCATTACGATAATAAATGATATTAGAACATGAAACATGACATGTTGGGAAAACTTAAGTTTACAAATTTCAATTTACGATCAAATCATGACATTACACGCGGACAAACATAAAGTAGTAACTTCTGCGTCGTTAATTAAAATAATAATAATAATAATAATCATCATCATAATAATAAAGAACCGTATGGAAATCGTAGTTTAATAATAACCGGTTATTACGCAGCACACTATCCATTGCGGTCGGTTACACGCCAGTAATAAAATCACTTATGAAAAAATATCAGACTCGATAGCCTAGTGGTGAGCGCGCCAGACTCTCACGCAGTCGGTCGTGGTTCGGATACCTGTCAGATGCACATTTTTTCTCTATTTTTTGAAAGAATATAAGTGTTTTCTACTCCAGATGCTTTATTAATTAAAAATGGCATTTATAAAACCAAAATATAATGTGATTAACTTCGTACAAGCATAACAGTCAATTGGGACATAGCAATGTCACGGGTGGTTAACCTATAGAAAGGTATATGGTCGGCAAAGTTGGCAGATGTTTCAAAGCTACGGACATACCGACTGTTTAAAACTGACTTCTCACAAGAATACTACTTGAACTTGAACCTGAAGCGACATGAGCGGTCACTCCTTGCTGAACTCAGACGTGGCATACCACCCCTTCGCGTGTAAACAGGGCGATATGTTGGCGAAACCGTGGACCAAAGACTATGCAAACTATGTAGAAGTGGTTCCATTAAGGACGAAATACACTTTTGGTCACAAGCACTCGCTACACCGGCATTAGTGACCATGTGTTCAGTGATATCATAAATAGTGAATACTACCTTAATTTGATGCCTACAGACAAACTAGTACATTTAATATCAAATTATTTATATTTGTGTTACTCTCAGACTTTTTCACACTTTTCTGCATTATGTATATAATATCAGGTGACTTATAGACCCATCGGGTAAAGTGTATCTATTGCTATGACATTTCTGTTTCTTGTCATATTACACATGTCACTGAAATAAATAATTTACTTACTTACTTACTTACTTATTACCACACATTACACAACAACATTTGCTAATACGGTTAAAAGCATGTAACTCTATCTTACCATTCATAAAATGATTAATATTTTTAATATTTAGCATCTTGTTTGTTTTGTAAGATTTAAATTGAGTTTTGTTCAACACCATAGCTTTTTCTCTCCGATAGATTAATATGCTGTCTTCCAAAGAGTGTTTCCGGTAATAAAACTGATAACCATCATTTTTCACTATATAGGTATTGATCTACTCGGAGAATGTGTCATTGCCAGGTTATGAATTTGTTGTTTGAATGTCTGAATGTCCTTAAAATATGTTTGTAGGCAAAATAAAGACAGACAACGATATTGAAAATGATACAAAGAATTTGGTTTATCAGGTGTCTTGCCAGACAGATTATGTTTCACTTTCAATTGACAGTTGTTTTGACAGGCCTAATCGATATATTTAACTCGTAGAAGGTATACAACTGCTGTAAGTGACTGTCTTGTTGTCACACCGGTTACTGTTTAAAGTGGTGGCGTACGTTTTACAATGGACATCAACATCAGCTGCACATTTGATAACAGATACAATATAAACTGACATGATTGAGAGAGAAAATGTACCATAACTACACAATGGCGATATATATTTTAAAATCTGATTGTTTTACGTGGTAATATATATTTTTAACGCCTCATTTTGATTATTAAAAATCGCCAAGCAATGTCTCTGTGTTCATGTTATAATGTTGACACAAATGTTATAGTAAAACATTGAATGTAAGATTCATAAAAATGAAGTTATGCAAATATTTCGTTTAGTGTTTGACATTTTGGGAAGAAAAAAAAAGACATTATTATGTTTAACACGTCGAGTTTGATCTTACACACAATACTAAAACACTAAAATAATGATTTTTGAAAATGGAAGGCACACAACCCACGAATTTTTATTTAACAATGTTATTTTAGAAGTTTGTTCATTCAAATACTTGGGTGTGCACCTCTTTTAAATTGGCAATTGGAACAGAACGCAGAAGTTTATCGCAATACATTCGCAATCAGCGCTGCATAACCTGTTTATTTTTAATCAAATAGGACTTAACACCAATCTCATTAAAATCATCTCCATTCTGACTGGATCTAATGACTTTGCATTAGGGGGTCACGTTCAGATGACCTTTTCAGGTGCCAATCAAACCGTTGCCTTCAAAATATGGTGGTATAACTTAATACACAAACCAAAAATACTATGCACGAAATTAATCTGAACTTTGGATGTTTACTCGCCTAAGGTACCACTATATCCATTGTTATCGAAGTGAAAATTTACTGTAAATGATTTATTCCCGAGAATCACGTGGAAATGCTTCATTTTTCAAAACCCGTGGCCAAACTTTGCTGTGCGAAAGGCAATTTCATTGGGCGCAGCAGGGCTGATTTTTATTGTTCGGAAGGTTATTTGAACGTGACCTGTTATACGATGTCTCCAGATCCTAACAATGTTAGGATTTGATTTTAATGAGATTGCACGAAAGAAAAATGCAATCTTTTTGAAAGTTTAGTTGGATCTAAATTAAATTACTCAGCTGAAATATGGAGGATTAAATAAAAGCAATGAAATAGAACTAGTACATCGTAAATTTTTGAGGAAAATTCTTCGAGTTAGAAAATCTACACATTTAGATGGTTTATATGGAGAGCTCGGGCGTGACGCAATGTTAATGAGACGAAAGATAATAGTTCTGAAATACTGGTTAAAATTATAAATCCAAACAACAAATCGTTAACAAAGAATATCAACAACGTGTTAAAGCCTGATGCCGATAACACTGTTACATACGGGGGTACAAATTGGGCTTACCAAATAAAATCATTATTAAAACAAATTGGTTTAGCAAATTGTTGGGTGAATCAGAATGAAATTGTACCTATTGAATACGAGCTTAATATTATTTCTGATCGAGTACGTGACATTTGTAAACAATCCTGGTACTCAAATATAAACAACTCCAATCGTCTAGCTTCATATAGCGACTTCAAACTCGATATTGAATTTGAAAAGTACCTAAATTGTATTAAGATAGTACAACTGTAATGGGCAATATTCTAAACCTAATTTTAAATATTATTTCCATTATCTGTATTACATCACTGATCTTATTACACATTTTGAGGATGGTTTTCCATGCACAAAATTATTTTTTTGAAAATGTTCAGGACAACCCCTTTTTTCTCCATGTTTCCATCAAAATTCATTTACCCTATCGATGAAAAAAATCATAACTCAATTATAGTTGCAAATATATCCAAAATGTTGGATACCCCGGAAAAAATAGACAGCTATATTTAGGCAATTCCACTACAATAACTATCAAATGTGACACAAATTATGCATGTATAGTTTAATACACATTTATACCAGTTAAACTAATTGTATTAATAATTAAATTTTATTATTTCAGTTAAACAAACTTTTTTCAAAATCCAGTTCCCTAGATGTACACAAAATGCCACACACACCCTGCAACGTTTTCAGCTCTGGGACAACACACCGTTCATAAACAATAAGTGTCTTATTTATTATCTTCGTTTCCAATCATCTTCATGTCAACAATATTTATGCTGGTAATTGAGGCTGTATATGCTGGTAATTTAGGCTGCATATTCACCAACTGGCACAGTCAGAAAAACATGTGTACTGTGTTGAGCACCAGGCTTGACTCCCAGGGAAGCATTCCGAGTGATTTGTGGCAATCCTCTTCCTTCAGCTGCAAAAATATTTTAAACAAATCCAATAACTGATTGTTTTCCAATACATATTTAACAATTTACATACAAAACTTTCCAGTATATGTGCAAACCAACCTAGAAAGCCATACTTTTCAGTGTAAGGTAAAATTAATATCAAAACTGTGTAATTACTGAATGGCTCCTTATTAGTATGCTGATCACGAAGAAACACTGGTGCACACAATCATAAGCTAAATGGCACACAAAGTAAGTGTAAGTACTCAACTATTAAAGTGTCTTGAGTCAAAACTAAGGGTCTGACACATCATACATGTACTTCATGACTTGTTTGTTCATTTACTTACATGAATACTGTAAGTATTATAGAAATATGGACAAACACAAATACGTGTAAATAATATTACTTATACTAATATATTAATTACATTAACATTTAAGCAATACAATTTCGTAGTTCAAGCATTGAAATGAAAAGCATCGCATTATCCTCTAATGAATTACGTTCTGATTTTATAGACAAATATTGATATATTCAGAAATTTCAGAAAAAAAATACAATTCTTTCACTTTCTTGTTTTACTTACATGTGTTTCATCTCCTTATTATCAGGATTCAAGCTGGTTCATCATATGTACGATCTGGTGACGGTTATTTATATGGCTCCGATTTTCTTTCAGTAAGCATTCCCTTTTTGCTCGTATTTATAATTTTCGTTTGACAGTTGTTTTTGCTAATACCACGAAAAATATGTGACTTTCGGTTTCGATTTCTATCAATTTTTCATTAAGTCTAAATATTTATCTGTTTGCGTTTCGTCAGAAGTATCGATATGATACTAACATGTATAAAATAATGTGATTATAAAAAAAAAGTTTTTATATTAAAAATTACCACAGCCACTTTTTTCTTGTGCCTGTTTTGGGGAGGGATGCGGCGCTATATTATATGCCTGGAAAATTTTCAGAGGGTTGAAAAAGGGGGGGGGGGTGTTTTGAAAAAGACCCCCCCGCTTATTTTGCCGGGTGTCGATTTTCTATCGGGAAAATTATTGTTTTTTAGCCATTTCAGTCTATTAAATACTGTCTCGTTCAGTCGCAATGGAGATTTGTTTTGGCAGAATGGAAGAAGGATATGCTATCTGCAGATGGTTTCAAACAAATCATGACTACATCGATGAAGATGACTATGACGATTATTGTAGTGATTATTGTAGTGAGTTCGAAACAAACGAACCGAAAATCATTAAAAACAAGCGTTACAAATCGAATCAAAAACAAACTGCAAGGCAGCATCAAAAAGCTGTTCAAAACTGTAAGAGACGGCAACTATCGAAACGTAGAACAAAACTACGGAATGCCAAAAGAGACCAAAAGTACACAAATTATCATGAAACAAACGATGATAGTGATTGCAGTATTGACAATGATTCCAACACTCATGATAGAAACACGTGGTTGGATTGCAAATACAATGACATTGATGATATCGTAGAAAATGATTCCAACAATCATGATAGAAACACGTGTTTGGATTGCAAATACAATGACATCGATGATATCGTAGAAAATATGTTTCTGGAATCATACGAACGTTTTTTGGATGAAAAGTATGAAGAAGAAACGAATCGTATCTACTTTTCCGACGATGAGTCATTCGAAAGGTACTGGGAAAACAAATATGAAAACCAATATCTCAGAAACATAGAAGAATCTGACCGAAATGAAACACGTCGTGATTTCTATATATATTACAATCGCTCTGATATGAATGGCTGCTGAATGCGTTACCGAGTCTTAGAACATTCGTTCACAAACATGACTTTTCAGTGCAGAGCGTTGTATTTTCGATATCGCAACGTTGAGCAGCGACTCCAAACATTTGAAGACTTGCCATCAGAACACAACATGTCAAAGGAAGACCTGGCTAGCCAAGGGTTCATCTACGACAATTGTTTCAACTGCGTTCGATGCGTGTTTTGCCATACGCATATTTGGGACATTGGAAAAGGAGATGTGAAACTTCGGCATCGACAGCTGTGTCCTGTTTGCCCTTTTGTATTTGATTGCTAGTGATTGAAATAAAAAGCCTGAAAGGATTTTGCATGTTGTTTGTTATCTGAGTAGTTACCATAACACAAAAAGCAACCAAGCTATGTTACAAAAAGTTTTATTCAACAATCACGATGTGACATGGCAATTATTTGTGTATATCTATTCAGCGCTTTTGCACTGTACATTTCAGTAACGTGCTCTGTGTTGAGTATGGCTTTGACGAGTTCTTTTGACTTCTCAACACCATGGAAATCAATTGCACCAACCATCCAGTTTTCATTGTGAGTCAAACTATACAGTACGTCAAATCTGCACAGGTTCGCTTTCGTAGCAATAACGGTCAGAGTTTCTTTTGTCACATCTGTGATCAGGAACGACCAAACCGAAAAGGTATCTCGTGAAGTACAAGAGTCCATAAGTGCGTGTTGAATCTTGATTATTCCAATGTCAGTTTTGCTGACAACCCATTCAACTATTTCGTCGAAAAGAACCATTATTGTCTTCGTTGGTTCTAGCGCAGCCTTGCGTCTTGCGTAGTTGTTGATCTGCTTCAAAATAATTTGTCTAGTGTCTACCTCCTCAATATCATTTGACAAACACGATAGTATGCTTTGTTTGCTGCTATCCATGCCGATGACAGGAAGAAATATGACTTGAATCTGTTTGTAAAAATAGTTATATATGAGTTCCAATGAAAAAATATATCAAACAATCATCATGTATGTGTTTGTGTATATCGTTTGCCTGCTTCTTTCCTTAGTTTTACAAACAAATGCGTTTGGAGGTATTAACCCATATTTTTATGAAACATCTTGTTTGAAGCCTTTACAGGACAAATCGATCGTCGTTACAGATGGGTCATTTTATGTGTTGGTAAACGTAACCTATGATTATCTATCAGCATACGACGATGTAAAGCAAAATTTACGTTTTTTCAATAAATGGATTAACAACCCAGAGTTGGGTTCAGAGACACATGAGCAAGAAACAAGATGCAAATCCATAGGTCTATCTAGATGTCCAAACAAGAGAAAAGCGTTCTCGAAACCGGTATACAGTGTAGTTAATGGTGTACGAGTGGGAAAAAATGTTGTCCTTTACGAAAAACCAAGTCTATTAGTTAGATTGGAAATTGAGTCGAAAACATACTCTTTAAGTGAGTTTGTGGAATCTGTGTATACTGAGATTTCCACACACGCCTGGATACCTTTGCTAACGTACAATTTTTCATTGACCTATGATGGAAGTGAAATTTGTGCAAATGGTATTCATGGTCATGCCATCATAAGATTCAACACAAAACTGTGTTCTACGTTAGGAACATGGTGCGCTGCAAATGTATCCAGTAAAAGTCCCGAGAGACTAAATCGTGCGTTAACACGTATCAAAAAAGCGTTGTTGACGGAAAAATTGAATCATTTGGCACTATACAATCATACCAAAGACGTTGATCTAAAAATGAACCCTCATAGATACATAGAATTGCGAGACATAATTGCACAAATTAGCCAAGAAATGACTGACCTCTCAAAAGTGATAGGCAGCTTAAACATCGACGATCAGTCCGACGCTGACTACTTTGACGATGATTACTCTGACGATGATTCCAAGAAAACGCAAAGCGATAAAACGGTTCCAGTTTTTGATCTTTCTTACCTAGTGAACCCTTGGAAAAAAAACAACACAGATCTGTCAGTTCAAAACGATACTATCGTTGACCAACAATTTAACGCTATTCAGGAAACTATCAAGAAGCATAAAATGGTAATTGAGCATAACGCGAATGCCGTTGCAGAAGTATCCACTTATGGTTTGCAAAATTGTTACTGCCTAACTTGCAATCATTCTACTACAATCGGCAAAGTGCAAAACAATCGGTGCTATTTTATCAACTTGGATTCATCATTCAAGATTTCATCTGATACGCATACTTCTCCATTTAGGGAATACGAACCCTTGATTATAGACGAACGTTCTCATGCTTTACAAGAGATACTAAGTCAAACAGTGAAACAAGTGAGCAACGAAGTTATTCTCTCAAAAAAGGCCTCATCGTATCAACTCATTGTCTACAGCACCAAAGATGGTAAAACTGTTGAGAGCAAATGTATGTCGTTATTTAGAAATAAATACCAGGTGGAGAACTGCAACGAAACTGCAAATGCTGTACTGATAGCGAGAGAGGGAAATTTCAGTCGCGTACCACAAGTACCATTGCCTGATTTCAGATACTGCGATGTTGGTGCGGTCAAAGCGAGAGATGGCAAATGTTTTCGGATTGATGCAAATTGTTCGCACTCAAACATTGCGAGAGTTAACGATTTGGATGATAAGGTAGTTTCATATTTGGTGAGCATTACTCAGAACACTGCACAAAATATGAGTGAGGCAAAATTTCAAATCAAAAATATAGATGATAGTTTTGTTACAAGCGATCACTTCATTGTGTACAAAAAAATGGCGAACAGTGGACAAGAATGCACATACGTCGACATGCGAGCAAAGACTATTTCAATCGAAGAATGCAAAAACCGACTAACCCTTTGCGAGGTGGTGTTTGCTAAAAGTACATCGAATGACGAACCGGGACTGAGAAAGCTAACATTTTGGGAAACCGTAGCTGTAAGCGTTGGTGGTTTTATTTTGCTTGTTGTGGCTGCAGTTGCCTTCATACTCGCCTTGCATAGCATAGCCCGAAAGAACGAAAATGTTATAAACGTTTGAAACTATATACCTTGATGTTTGTTTCTATTTTGTCACATCTAACAATGACTTCTTATCACGATATGTACACTTTGGAAGTGATAGGCAGCAACGCCGACACGATGGAATTTGCGGTACAAATACGCAAAGATGTTAGCGTTTCGATAAATGAGTACGAATTGCTCGAAAGTGTCTTCGAAACAATGTTTGACGATGTGGAAGACAAGAACATTTTCGAGTTTGATTTGACGGTGGAATTTTCTTTCGCGAATGGTTCACAAGCTTTACAGCTCAAGCATGTCGATATGTTAACGTGTTCGTGGTTTGACATTTTGTTTGCAATGGAAGAACAGGGAATTGTTTTCAGCTTGCCAGCTGATCTTCGTGTCTGGTTGTTAAAAATCCTATAAACGTTATTTCAAATAAACTGTTATCACCCTTATACTTCGTTTTTGTTGTTATGGAAGACAAAGTTAAACCATGCAACAGTGAGCGTTGCACGTTATGTTCTCAAATGAAGGCTGGAAATAGTTTTCAGTTCAATTGCGGTTTTGTGTATATCGTCGAAGATGGAGAAAACCTATCTTGTAACTCAAAAGACGTTATATACGTTTTGAAGTGCAACACTTGTTGCGGTGAGTACATTGGAGAGACCGTAAATCTGAGAAAACGCATTCACACACACAACTCTCATGTTCGAACAGAGCAGCATTTGTGTCGAGCTACTGATCACTTGATCGAATGTGGGAAACACTTGTGCGACGTTAAAGAGCGTTACACTGTATTCGTTTTGGAGACAGAGCGAGACAAGTATGTGCGCAAAGCCAAAGAGGCGTACTACATTCGGCTATTCCAGCCAATGATGAACAAGTAAGGCGTGTATTATTTTGTACATGTATATATAGCTACGTTTAACAAACAAAAACTAATCACACTCACAATCACTTTCTACAATGGCACAACAAATGATGAACTCAAGCTATGCTAGGAAAATGCAAAACCGATTACGCATAGAGGAGTTTGCGAACACTGTACTGAAACACGGCGTTAGAAGAAATTTGGTTTCTGAAGTCGAGCCAGATGTCTTCTTGTCGCCTAACGATACTTCAAAGATAGAAGACCTTTCTGAGAAACTGAAACAGATTGATGCCAAACTAGCGCAGTACAAAAGCCTAAAAGTAAGAACGCAGCATTTGATCAAGGGCATCAAAAAAACAAAAAATTTGCGAGACGATGTTGTGAAGACTGTGCGCTCTAACGTTGTCAATCGGATTCCAATTGGTATGCTCAACAATATACTCGGTTCTGGCGAAGACGAAGACATGTTCGCTTTGATAGAACGAATCAAAACGACCAAGGTTCAGGAGAAGCGCAACTATGCCGATATCGACATCTCCGATGCAGAAATGTCAGATACGCTGAACGATGAAGACCAGGAAATCATGAACGCTCTGGCTGCCAAACGTAAAACTGGGGTGAAGAAAGCTGTCAAGAAACAGAAAAAAGAAACACCTATGCTCAGTGATTTGGAAATGAGCGACGAGGACCAATGACTACGTTTTTGCAATATTGTATGATAGATGCTTGTTCTGTATGGTGTTTTTTGGTATATGTGGTAGAAATAAATTGTATACTTGAACTGTACTCTATTTGTTGCGTTATCAATGGATATCGATGAGGTTTTGATTATTGACGAAGACGAACAGTTAGCACAAAACACCTACTTGTTTTCACCCATGTTCTCTAGACAACACAACGAATGTTCACTATGCATTTTTCAGTACATAACAGAATACGAAGAGCAAATACGCACATTCGAAAGCAAGCTAGCAGAGATTAACTCGAAACTCGGGTGTGGAATTCAAACGTGTGTTACAATGGTTCTCAATGAGTTCAAAGACGATGAACGCATGTCGTTGTTCAAGAAATTGATACCTAGGGAAATTACTAGTCATTTTGACTCAGTATTCGGTGATCCAATGTGTGGATACAACCGACTGAAAGCTTACAATTTTTTCTCTCTGTTTGACGATACTACTGTCAACAATTCCGCGTACATCAAGTTTATTTACGATACATACAAACATTCGAGAAACACTTCACTCTGTCCGTACTCGCTTTTAGGCGTGTATGTTTTTTTGGTTATGATCAATACTATAGGAGGTGATGCACAGCTGAAGAAGAAACATGACTTTTTGTGGATGTTCAACTGTCTATGCAATCACAAATTACGGTTTGGAAAGTTGCGTTGAGTGACAAGAAAAGAAAATATCTATTTAAGGTAAATGTTTCTGTAGAAGCGCTAAAATCGCACAAAACCATGTCAACCATAAACGTTAAGGATATTAATCGTGTCACTGACACCGAGGCCACGAATCGCTTGTTCACTAAACTTAAGTACGATATTGGCATTCAAATCACTTCGAAGCTAATTCAGTCGCTTAAACAAAGCAAAGACAGTGTTGTTTTTTATGTGGGAAAAGAACAAAGGTCTTACCCGGCAGCAATCGTGAAAATGTTCACAAACGTTAAGACAAACCATGTCAAGATTACGAACTACAGTGTTCAAGAATTGATGAACGTGTTTGAAATTCTCATGAACCTGTCCGACTACCAATGTAACGGTCTCACGCAAGATTACTCGGATTGGCAGTCGATCTCTAGCCTGGTTAACATGATTGAGCTTGCTGAGTTCCTAGGCATGACAGAAGTGGTGTTGTTTCTAAAACGTATTCCACAACTGCTTACATTTCACAACAAAAACGCGTACGACAACGAATTGCTCAGAAGAGGAAACGAGTCTAAGGAAAATCTACAACCTATGTCCGTCAACGAACCTAGCGAAAACGATGAAAAACGTTCAAGGTCTAGAAAGAGAAGCTTTACAAAGGTGTTCAGTCGTAGTCTGAGTCGAAAGCGCAGAGATGAGAATGTCATGTCATGAATGTTGTATGTTGTCGAATGTATGTTGTTAAAGTAGCTAAACAGTAAACTTGTGTGTTTGTTTTCTTCACGCAGTAGTACAAAAACCAAGACTTCAATACATGTTTAAAATAGTTTTTATTCGATCAGTACCAAAGATACAAACATTCAAAGATCAACAGTATCACAAGCATATTTACAATTTTTTTGTAATCAGAAATAGATGCGAATAGTTTCTTGCACCTCTGCTCGACACATAGCACACATCGGTTCTATCGTTCTATCCATCATTCGAGAAATGCAGTCTTCGCAAAACGTATGACCACATGGAACATTTGCAATAGATTTTTCTGTCCAATAACATATTTCGCAAAGATGTTTTTGCTTTAGCGCTTTTTGCAATGTGTCAAGTTGAGTCGCGAATGTCTTTTCTCGTTCATTCCACATAGCCAAAGTTATTATCTGTCTCATCTTGGTAGTCTCATCTTGGTAGCAACATTCGTCTCGAAAGGCAACACGAATTTCTTCCATCGCCTCTATGCATTCGTTGCGTATCTTTCTTGTGGACAACCACCAGTGCAGTTGTTTCAGATAGAATACCGATAGGAATGTTACGACGATCATAGTTTCTTCTTTTTGTCAACACTAGGCTGTATGCGATCCCAAATCTTGTCTGGCTTTCTTTCTTCGATTATCAAACGAGTGAACAAAATGAGCATACTGTTTACTAGTGTGGCAATTATATATACGCGTATTTATAAGGAGTCACACTAGCAAACAGTATGCTCATTTTGTTCACTCGTTTGAATATGCAAGAGGAAAAACTCATTCAAAAACGGCAATGGAAAATCCAGTCACTAGCTGCTGCGAAACAGTTGTGGGAATTAGTATCAAAGCATCTGAGCATAACAACCACAGAGAAGCCTAGGGTAAAATTGTTTCGCCTGTCAAAATCTGAAACATTTGAACCATATGCATTGTTTTGTCCAAACTGTGAACCTCACCCTGAGTTCGATTATCAGATCAAAATTACATGCTTTGGAATAACACTTCATTTGAGTTTATTTGCAAGACTAGGTGAAGATGACAGCGATGAAGGCATGATGCAAGTACTGGATACACCCGATGAAACAAAACTGTATTTCAACATTTATGACAGAGATGGCGAAATTGACAAAAAGCATTATCTACTCAAATCCAACGGTTCTGCAATGTGTAGGGAAATTCTCGATATGATTGGTCTCAAAGACATTGTTGATGAAGACGATTTGTTTGCAGAGTTGGCATCAAACATATCGTTAGACATAGAGAGTGAATGTGATTGCTCAGACTGAATAAAACAACCAAACATATTGTGTATGTGTGTTATTCTTTATTTTTACTCAACGGCAATGTAACATGCAATAATCTACAAATGATGTCCATTCACCAGGTTGTTTTGCGACCCACTCAGTTAGTCTGTATTTTCGAAACACTTCTTGAATCTTGACCAGGTGGTAGAAGCCTTCAGCGTTGTATTTCGATAGTTCACGCACGACGGCCACAAACATAACAAACGCAGTCACAAACACGTCCCAGCTCAAACCTCTACTCAGCTTTTGTTCAAGCAATTCGCTAAAATAGTCTACATCGAAACAAGCTTTGCTCAAGTCTTCCTTTGTTAGAACATGCTGCGTTACAGTTCTTTCAAGAAACAAAACCACACATTCGACTATGTCACAAAGAGTGTAATTGCTATCGTCGAACTGCTTTTCTACCAAATAATTGGCTACCATCGCAGCCACAAATTCACTGCTCAACATTTTTAACAGTTATGCGTTATTTGTTAGAACAGCAGTTGGTACACGTCGAGTTTGAAATCCTTGTAGAAAATACACAATAACTATAACAATAACCAAAGAAACAATCACGAATGTAAGTGCAGCAAACACGATCCAAACGCTGTTAATTCTGGATTCATCACCACTCGGTACATTCAGTCGTTTATCAGGTTCTTGAATTTGGCACAGAGTTTGTTTTGTTGTGCATCTATTATATGAAATAGATTTTGTATTCACGTCGATGTACAAGCACGTTATGTTCTCATCGGATGACACTCGCGAAAAGACTAAGGCGTAATCGTTTATTTCGAGCGTTTCGTTTAGAATGTCAATTTTGAACATCAAATCTTGAGAGATCACATCGACTGTCGTGTCGTGCGTTGTGCTAATCAGATAGTCAAAAGCGTTTTGAAAATCTTCTTCTGTTTGCAGTACTGCTGGTGAGCATTGACCATCTGCATTCACCACGAAACAGGATTTCGGCGATGTGATCGATGCTGCTGCAGTTTTGTCGAATGAACATTTCTTGTACAAACGTGGTTTATAAGGGGATGCTGTCACAAACTCTCCTTTAGTAGCTTTTAACAGTGCTATGTTAGTCGTTTCGCATGAAATGCGCAAAAATTTTCGTTTGAACAAATGAACGCATTGAGCAGCCTTATCCTTGCTAAAGAACAGCGCCATCTTGATAGAACGCTCGATGTTTTTCAATACCAGTTCGTTGCTTACTTGACTAAAAACAGTTTTCAGATTTTCATCTCCAACAATGACCATATCGTATTCATTATAGTCGGTGCTGTTACCAGTTTCACCAACCTTTACTGGCGTTGAATATTTGTTACCAACTTTGAACCGTTGCTCTGTACTGAGAAAGTAGCAAGATCCACCATATATTTTACCAATGCTTTTTGTCGAATCGCAGTTATTGCAGTAACAGTTTTGTAAACCATAGGAAGAAACGTTTTGAAATGTTGTGTCAGCCCTGACAACTATGCAAAAACACAAGATGATAAACGACCGCATACTTGGCATAGAAAATCAAGAATGACTAGATCCTTTTGTAAAGGTCTCTTATACTAATTTTCGTTTCGTCGTTCTTTTATGACTTTTGACACAAATGCTATCAAGCCAATGATGATTGCGAAAAATGCTAGCATACCAAATACCACTTCGATTATAACAACGACAGATACTTTATCACCATCTCCATTAACCTCTGTGGTTGTAGAAACATTTGTGGTGATATTACCAAGCGTTGTGTTATTGATTTGACTGTATTCCTGCATGTCAATTTCGTTTGCATATGGCGATGTGACAATATCATCTATTTGTTCCTGCGTTACGTTATCGCTGGTATTATTGTATAACTCATTGGAACTGCGTTTTTCTATATGAGTAACATGATTTGATGTAGTTTCGGGCTGACCAGTAGGTAGCACATTACAGCTACATTGAGATACAAACAAGGCAAATAGTATGAAATGCAACATTGTTGGTTTTTATTCATTCAAATAACAGAACACACAGCATATATAACAAAAAACATTCACAATGCAAAGTCGGCAGGTATATACAACACGAGGCCGTTGGAAAGCAATTCCTTCGACACACAAAATGTGCAAAAGTTAGGCGGAACGTGAATGTTGGGAATGCACGTTCGAACCGCTTGAGAGAGTATGTCTTCTTTTTCATCGTTTTGAAACTCGTTGATGAAGTATACTTTACATGGGTTCTCCTCAGGTAAGATGTCGCTTACTGGCATGGGATTCTCTTGTACCTCTTGTTCTGGGTTGAACGTTTCCACAATTTCTTCTTTCACGAATGACAAATCGACCGGCATACTGAGTATCTCGTTCTGCTCTGGAAATGCATTCTCGTAAGAACCACGCATTTCAGTCCATTCTTCTGTTTTGCATAACATCTTTTTCGGAAGACTCGATTGGTCTTTTGCATGTTCAACAAATTTGCGTTTGCGATTAGGAATAGCATAAGCTAGTCTTCCCTTTCCCCCATCGATCAGCTCCGTTTTAACAAGAAGACTGTTGATGTGCTGGTTGTACAGAGGATGCAACAAGAAGAGAAACTCTAACGCCTGGCACAAATTCGAATTTGGATATCCATACTTTGGTCTCAGTGTGTCTAAGTTAGCATTGTGCTCTGTCAGTTCGATGCCAGTTCTCAACGCTTCGTATATTCCACCACAGCTTCTAACAATCTTCAGACCTATCGTGAGCTCTTTCTGTGTGCTAATCAGCTGGAAGTTTGTACTCTGCAGCACTCCTTTTCTCACCAATATTTCTATGATATCGTTTTCCGAACAATCGAGCAATGTCATGACTGCTTGAAAGTAGCTGTTCAACTTCAATCGTATCTGAGTCCTTTCCAATGAAAGGCAAGTCGATTTCACGGAATAACATTTGCTGAACTCCTCGATTCCGTGCAACTCCAACACTGGTATTATGCATATCGGCAGTCTGTAGTTTTCGGTTGGAGATGACTGCATGTATCTACCCTTCTTGATGCGCTCGTATAGATTTGCGAAATGTTCTGGTATAAGATTTTTCAATATCTTGAAGTAGCACATATCAGTCTTTTCGTCGGCGGCAGAAAACATCAAGTCTACATATCGTTCAAACGCAGCTAGTGTTGGTGCATCGAGAAACACATGGTCCAGCGTTGGCTTGTAGTTCAAGTAGTCGTACGGACTGTTCGTTATCGCCGTGAAACGCAGTCCCTCTGCATCTGTGAAAGGACATGTTACGCTGAACATGTACTTCTTCTGGTGACCACTGGCATTGAAATTTCGTTTCTCACGAATGAATTCTTCACACAATGTTTTGAGATACATGTTGTCGCTTCGATTGTCAGATTGTAAATGAGACAACTTCAGTTAGTTAAAGCGCATTTTATACGGTTGGTCATATTACAAAGATCGGTTTATAAACCTGTCTTGTTGATTTTCTATTTCAGCGATGGCTCGTTGCAGCGAGAGGAAGGGCGATTGCAAACTGCATTCACTTATCAACAAAAACCAACCCGAGTTGTTAGCAACGTACATCAATCAAAACTTTGATTTTGAGTCATCTTGTTACCTCGTTATCAAAGAAACGCATGTTTTGCCTATTGATTTCACACAACAAGATTTGAAGCAAGTTGTCTTTCATAGCTCGAAATCTGAATGTATGCAATATATGAAACTAACATTCAATGGTTCACAAAGCAATGGGTCTGATTTTCTGCTCTCTGAACAAACCAATTACGAAGATATCTACGGCAATGAGGTGCATCAGTGTCACATTTATTTTTCAAACGCATGTACCAAAGATATGGCTGCTACAAGCTATTTCTTGACGTGCGCTTTTAGCACAACTGGCGTTCTAAAATTTTCAAAACACACACTTGAAAAACTAGCATCGTTCTTGATTAAAAGATATGGTCAAACACTCATACCCAAATGCACTACAGAGTTTTGGAACAACAAACTTGACTCATTTCGCATGAGATGCATTCGTGAGAAAACATATCAGGTCTCACAGCAAGATGACTCTATAACACTTCATGAAGAAATTGAACGCTTGGCGCAATCCAAGTACGATTTCGTTAGTTGTGAATACAATACTGCGTGTAGAACTCTCAAGATTCTGTTTCGTTGTTCGAGCGACAACAGCTTTGGGTTAGTGGCTCTCGCACAGTCGCCGAGTATATAAAGCGCCGAGTCAGTGCAAAGTCAAATCATTCTTGATATCAAAGCCAAAGAGCAACATGTCGTACAACAATAGCTTCTATGTACCAGCAACTACATTCCAGGTGCCTGTCACTGAGGACTGGGATGCAGAAATAGAGCTGTCGCAAATGCAAAGTAAGTTGTGTTGCTTTGTATGTACTTTTATGTTACTGTAGAAAATGGAATGTTGCATACATGAATGTTTATACGCAATAACTATGTTTCGCTTGTTGTGTTTCAGATACAGCCAGAACTAAGACAACCACTCCAACCGAGGACTGGGACGCAGAAGCTGATGAGGCGAAGCGTGCGCCATTCTTCCTACGTGTTTAGAAGTTTACGCAGCGACAACTCAACAGACTGCACAGATGTTGGACGTGTCGCTGCGTCCCAGTGAATTGTAGATGTAAAAAAAATTGAATAAAAATGTTGAAACGTTAACATGTGTTTGTTTGTTTTATAGATTATGGTAGAAAAATGTTATATAGGTAGTAATTTGAAAATTCGCTAAGTACTCATCGCACACAAAAATGCTAGCCGTTGAACTGAAAGATTTAAGCTTTTTTCGACACATGTTGCATTTGAACCTCGAACAGTGGAACAAAGCTGTCGAAATTTACTTAACTGATCTCTATCCTGATGTTCAGTTTACATTCTCGCAGCGAGATCAATGTTGGAAAGTGACAAATACCGACATGGTGTATTATGTCGATCTTGAGCTAATTCTAACGAGTACAAAATATGGTTTCTGCTGGAGAGACCAGAATCAAATCAAACGACTTCAGACGATAAATGGTATTTTGTTGCGCTCAAAAGCCGAGAGAGCAAAACACGTATCGTTTGACCAAGAGTATTTCTGAAAAAAGTATTAACGCGCTTGTAAAGAGTTGTAACACATAAAATATTTCATTTCGTGGATGAAACCGACGCTTTATGCACTTATCACTCGGGAAGATATATGGAAACATATTCCGAAAGACTGAAGACATTTGAACACTGGTCGCCACAAATAAAACCGAACAAATATGAGTTAGCTTCTTGCGGTCTGTATTACTTAGGGCAACACGATCGTTGCAAATGTTTTAATTGTGGTGTTGTATTGTACCATTGGAAATCAACCGACGATGCTTGGCTCGAACACCACAAACATTCGCCGAATTGCCAGTTTTTGCGAATGGTGGGACCAGGGACAAGATTGTTATTAAACCCATGAGCATGTTTCGTGTAAACGGTACTCAATAAATATCATGAACTGTACATTTCGTTTTGTTCTTGTTTTGTGTTCGACAATAGTTAACATAGCACCGCAAACATATACAGAGTACAACCATGCTTGTGTAAAGTGAATGGTTTTCGAGTTCGCTATTGCGCTGATGTTACAGACCAGTGTGTTCTGTTTTCTATAAAGGTATAACTTAAGTATTCTCTACGCAAACACAACAACAAGGTATACGAAGTTTCAAAAGATTTTATTGAGGAAGAATCAATCTTTCATATAATCATTGTATCGACAGTTCATTTACAGTCAACGTACACAGTCCTCACAACTGCAAATGTCTTGCACCTCTGTTTTTGGCATAACCCTGCATTTCGCCACACCATTTGCAACGATCGTTGGTCTTCGTACATGGCACGCAACTCAATCCCTCGCATCTGCGGCAGAAGTTAACTTCCCCAGAAATGTTTTTACACGTTGCACACGTGAGTATCAAAGTAGTGTCCACTACTATCGGTAGAATATTTCGCATGGTCTCCAACCATCGCTGACAGGCAACGTTGTCGTTTCCAGCGCTCCCACTTTCTTGAACCCTCGCCATCCATCGCTCGCAAGCAGTTTGATCAGTCATAATGTGTGTTTCTCGTTCTGTGTCAGAATGCCAAATGATTCAAACACTAGCGATTTGATCTTATATACTCTGCCCGTGTGTGCTTGACTAGCTAGCACACCAATGCTACTGAGTATGTAGTAATTCATATCAAAAGCATACAATTCGAAATTCATGTCCATATTCTAGTTATTCAGACAAAGTTCTATCTCTACTCACAAAACTCAAAACATCAAATTACACGAAAATTGACAACTTCGTTGTGAGTCTCATTGAGACGTAACATCGCTTTGATTTGCGAATTCAAAACATAAACACAACCTTGAACTAATCGAAAGGAGTTTCATATTTTGTGCATATTTGCATCGATTGTATTCTTTTCAAGAAAGACGAGTTTTGTGGAATATTCGGATTAATTCATTCACGGATGCACAGTTCTACTTAAATCGTAACAAACATTTGTAGTTTATGTTGTTTATGAGCATATACAATGTTCAAAGTTTTACGGACATGGACATATTTACTCCTGTCTGCCTTAGGTATAATACGGTGTGAGTCATCATATCGGAATTTGTTTGCCAGTCGAAATGTCGCGATGCATTTTGAGGCTTTTTTTGGTGGATTTTGTGTTGATTTGTTGATGAAATTCTGTGAGATTTGTAGAACACGATACAGTAAGTACCACGACAATGTGTTGTGCTCTTTGATAACAGACAAAACATTGTATGTTTGAAATTTGTTCAAATCTCAAATGTCAACAAAAAAGTTGAACTATACAATGAATCATTGAATGATCTTGTGTTTTGTTTTCTGTACCAAAACTGAGATCCTGAAAACAGAATGTGTTCTTTGATCCAGATGATTGTGACTACTTTTGTTTTGTGGAAAAGAACTCAGTTGAGAACAACTTGATATGTGTTGTTTTGTTTTCTGAGCTACACCAGACTTTTTTGACTTGAGTTTATTTGTACACATCAAACTCTGCCAGGAAAAAATGATTTCAAGAATGCATGGACACTCAGTATTGCTTGGTAACTTTGTGTTATTAACGCCATGATTCAAACATTGTCAAATTTGTCCGGAGTTGAATAATTTCTGACCAGGAACAACATTTCAAGATGACACTTATGTGGAAGAAGACATGTACACTGATTTGTCAGCATATTTCTAGGCTCAGTTTTCATATTTTAGCCATAGAATGCACAACTGACAATTTCGAAGTGTACTTCGCAAGCACATTTAATGTCTAAAACTGCAGAAAAAAACTATATACACGTCAAAATGCTAATTCTGCTTCTTTTGCCAGCATATGAATGTTTGGCCATAACAATCTTTTATTCAATTTAACACAAATGTGTGTTTCTACAAGCCAACCCTTTTGGTAGCCTGTTTCGGGTCAGAGTGCCTATAGTATAGATTATTGAGTTTCAAGAAGCAAAACTGGCATAACATTTGTGTGTTTAGAACGTTAAAAAAAATGTATTTACACAAAAAATTGAAACTTTGCATGTTGGTCAGTACTGAAAATGTATTGCTCCAAATCTGTTATCATGTTCACTTGACATGGCAGATAAATTCATCTTCAATCAGAATTGAACCTAAATGCATTTGAAAATCCTGTTTCAGGTCCGGTTTTCTCTGACCAGTGTCTATAGAAGGTATATTTGAGATGTTTGAAGTAAATCCCACATAACTGGTTATGGTTGAAATTGATGGAAAAAAGGTATTAACACAGAAAATGGAATTTTTAGCTGTTTCGCAGGCATGGATTCAGTTTATTCAAGCAAGGCATATTGACTCTGCATAGTTAATCAAATCATGAAGCCAGAGTAGTTTAATGAAAAACGCTTTCTCATGTAGCAACTGAGAAAGAGATCTGGGTGCAATTCCCAGTTCTGGCATGTTTTGTGAAACCATTGCGTGAGTCAAGAAAGCATCTTTTGGCACCAACAAGCAATTTAAACCCTGTCTCGGTTCAAAATTTCTGAATTGTTTCACAATGCACATACTGCAAGGTTAAAAAGATTCAAGTTTCAATCCAGTATAACTGTTTTGACTGAATATTCCCATGATAAAATGGACATTCTCTATTTTATCAGCATGAGAATGTCTTCATACAAATCATTTCTTCACCATGTTATGTGGACTGTTATGAGTTTATTAGCAAGCAGAAACAGTTATAACCCTCTCTCGGTTCAGAATTTCAGAGTTATATCTGAAGGAGATATGACTGCAAATTTTCAAGTCAATCATACATACCCAGTTTGATTGGAAGATACAAGAAAAATGCACATGAATGTAATTTTGAACATTGTTTTCTCTTGTCAAAACTGAAAATGTTTTACCATAAACTCATATCTTCATGTTAGCAATGCAATACCAGTTGGCTACAGCATTGATCAGCTCATATTGCCCAAGTAGTTGAATGTGAAACGCTTTTTTCAGCCCTGTGCTTGAAGAAGGAGATCTGGGTTCAAACCCTAGCTCTGGCAAGAGTTGTAAAAGGATTGTAGAGTCGTGGGTCTATTGTATTAACTCTAGAATTTCATATCTATGTTCATGAAGCAAATTCTGAACAAATTCATATGAGTAGGTAATGATATTGATGAATGTTTGTATCTTGAACCATGGTTATACATGCTATAGGTGCAAGTAAAGTGACCAATTTTTGAAATCACATTTGATAAGCTACTATGATATGATATTGTCAAAATCTACAGTTAATATTTAACAACAGTCTTAGATTTCAAAATATACAAAACATCTCATGACACAATTGTAGTATCAAATTTTTTATTTGGTCAAATCACTACTTGTACAATTTAGCTCATGATATTTGCATCTATCTGATCAATTGTATAATTTGACTTCAAAAATGTATTTCACTCAGCTTCTTAATTGTGCATACATATTGCATTTCAGTATTTTCAGATTACATCAAACAAACATTCTTTCATTCAGTAAAAACAAATAACACAGTTGAAAGGTTTCATATTCATTTATGTATCAACCGATAATGACATAACCTGGTCCAAAATTACAACTAGTTTGACCATCATATTGTATTTTGCATTTCAGACAAATCAATCGCCCAGAATTTTTATTGTATACGAATTCCAAATACTTCAAGATGCAGTTCATACAACAAAACCCGTGCCCACACTTCTTGCTGAACACTCTAGGTGGATTGCTTTCACTTTTACATACTTTGCATGAGTCGATTTCGCCACTGTTTTTTAGATCGCTTGAAATGCTGTCTATAGCATGTGAAATGTTTTTCGATGCAGTTGATAGATACGAGGTTACCCTCGAGTCATCACTTTCTTCTGATTTTACGTATTGTAACGCTTTTTCGATGTATGCGATCCTCGTCTGAGCATTGCCGTGTAACGATTTAAGTTTGTCTTGTTTGCGGATGTAGTCTTCGACAAAGTCAGTCTTCTTCGGTTCAGTTGAAATTGCGTCTTGTTTTGCATTTCGCGAACCTTTAGGTTTTTTGACAGTTTGACCCTCAGAATCAGCAATAGCTTTACGTTTGTTCGATTTCGTTGTACTACTCGTAGCTATTGAGTCATTGGAATTAAGCTGCGAAAGCTGGGCTATGAAATTAGCAGCTTCTTCGTCCTCTCGCGAATGATACTCATTTTCAGCTTCTTCCACTGGCATTTTTAGGAGCGAGTACACCCTTTGACAAGTTTGGTCGATCTCACTTGGGGTGGAATAGAATGGGTGATTTTCATCGTCCAAACGAAAACCAACATGGGTAAGCTGTTTGGAGGCCATGTCGCTTTGCTAACTCAAGTGAGAATGATTGAGTTCTGTCAAAAGCTAGGTATTTAATATACATAAAGTTAATTTTCTCATTTTGTATTCATTCGCTGTAAACTGTCAAGTTTACCCTTGCTCTTCGAGTCAAGCTATGAGATTTTGACTTCAGTAATGCTAACCGAATATAGCGTTATACTTACAATGATTAACAAACGCATCTAAAATGTGTGTGTCTTGTTGTAGAGAGATCAAACATCGTTGCTTCGTTGCAACATACCAAAATCAATATCAATATGTTTTCGAGTCTCGAACTGTTGAGCAAAAACGCCTACCTATGTTGAAACATTGATATGTGAAAGTTCTTCACCACAACGTTCAATTTCGTGATAAGACAAAAAAGTCAGCTTATGTTGTCTGAAATGTTTTTACTTGTTACCCTGTACGTGCTTATGTTAGAGCCGCTTATTTTAGAAATCAAAATTCTGCTTTTCATCGCATTTGTGACAAGTGAGCGTTTTATCAGAAATTGTCTGATCAAGTATTTCGCTCTATCGCAATGTGATGAGAAGACGTTGTGAGCTCAACTACAACATCTACTCTAACGTACACTACTACCAAACAAATGACTAAGACATGAAATTTATTTCAACATTTTATTGCACAAACATACAAGCATATACGCAAACATACAAGCATATACACATCTAGTCAGTAAGCAGAATTTTTACCCAACCATCCACTTCAGTTCTACACATTGCACATTTATCACCTAACATCATCAAACAACACATTTCGCAGAATGTGTGTCTGCATTTCGTTAAAGCACAGTTCTTTTCAGCATCGCAGCAAATTATGCACGTCCGCACGTCTTTCACCGCTTGTTCTTTTTCCAGCTGAAGTTGGGCCGTCACAGCATTCACCCTCTCTTCGATTTCTATTTCGTTTTGCTCTCGAAGCAGTCGTTCCCGCTTAGCCCATTCTTCCTCGAAGTAACGCTGCTTGTCATCGATCAAGTGTTTACTGGCTTCGCGGTGATAGTAGGACGCCTTCTGTAAGCACGCCATTAGTTTGCTACAGACTTGGCGTCCTTCCTTGGTCATAGCAAAGTCGCTGTTGTGAGAAAACGCTGTTATTTGACTACCTAGTCTGTTCAGATGATACCCGAACGATTTAAATTCATTCAACGCCGATTGTTCTGGTCGAGCGTACGGTTTTGCGGCATGTCGCTTGCCTTTACTAGTAGAGGCTGCATCGCTACTGCTACTAGTAGCATCGGGTTCCTCGAACGTTGGTAGTCTGTGAGCGTATTTCGACATGTTAAGCAATATGATGTTGACTCTACGAGTGCCAAATCACGAATGATGACAATTCTAGTACAGCTCGCCTTATATACCCTGTCGCGCTGGTGCATTTTCACTATATAGACTTAGCATAGTGCTTATATGGCAAACTACTTGAGTATGATGAAAAGCAAATTTCTCACGCGTGGAAGATGTAGACATTCTCATCTGAGAAAAGCTTTGAACAAAGTTGCCTATCTACGAGATTTTGATCAAACGTACGTTAGCGAGATAGGCCTATTTCTGAGGCAAACATTTCCAACGCTACGCGATGACTGTCGATTGTACATCAAGCACGAAGTAACAATTCAAAACAGGCGACCCGATTTCGTTATTCATATACCAAATATCGCTCTAATACTACTCGAATACAAAACGTCCAACGTGACAACGAAATTGCGAACAGCATATCTGTATCAGGTCATCGATACATTTCACAAATTTCGCCAGAGTTTGTGCGCTACTGAAAACTCAAACCATATTCGCTTACTAAGCATCTTGCTAATTCGCAATTCGTCAACTCGACAGAACAAAATTGTTTGTGTGAAAAATGAGTCAATACCTAATAGCTGTTATATGCTCTGATATTCTATGAAAAAATTTGCGAAATGTACTTTTAGGTTGTTTACTCGTTTGCTCAATCCACATCAAAACAGAGTTATATAACATAGCGCCTGGAGCTTGTTTACCCGCAGACGGTTATTTCGCTGACCACAGCGCTGGGGCAGTTAAAATTTGCGGTTATGAAGTTACAGCACAATCGACAATAATTCGCTGTTATCACCCACGAACATATTGTACTTGCACAACACTATGGCGTAACGGCCGGACTCATTCGCAGCTCGTCTACATCATATATGAAAAAATGTGTTTGAGTCAACGTGCCTGTTAAATAAATGACTGCGATGTACTTTTTATCAAAATTAAAGCGCTAGCCGTTTATGTAACGCAACAGTGCAGTGTTTGAAACTATCATGTCTCGCAAATATTCAGATGTAAAACTTAGTTTCAATAGAAACGCAGTAGTACGAAAACACAAAATCACGAACGTTTTCAATATCAACGCAGCATTTTGCAAAGCTTCGATTGGAAATGTATTGAGTTGAAAATTTATGACGTTCGATTTACTGTTCAGCGAGAGATGCATATTACATGCGTGTTTATAAACTGATTTAAATCCATATCTTTTTTACCACTGAATCATTTGGCTTTATTTGTAAAATCGCTCTTTCTTTTGTGAGTAATCTGCTATAATTTCTCTATGCGAGTAGATATATGCTTTAACAGTAGATTATCTGATTGCATGTTGTTTGCTGGTCATACTGATGTATAACATGTGATATTTCACGTGTATCAAGTACATCGCAATTATTGCTATCGCACGAAACCCAAAAATATTCTCAAGTCTACAAAGTACTGTACTATCCAGAGTGCGACATGACGTTATATAACATGCAAACAAGAGTCTATTTAGTGAATGATTGTGATATCTACCTCACTGGTTTAAATCTCTATCTAGAAAAGTTGTGCACTTGTATGGAGCATATTACCAGAATAAAAACCCAACAAGCAAATGTCAGTGTTTGTCGTTTATTGTCACAGAATGATTTTCACAATCGACACATTCTGTCATATCAAGTAGAAACAGTCACGAGCAAACATTCGAACTGCATATTTTCAAATACAACGCTTCAAATTTCCCATCGACACTCAACAGACACACCAGCATCGCATGAGAAAATAGAGCGCAGAGCGCAGCGAGGTCATCTAGTGCAAATAATTCAACTTTCAAAACGCAACGTCGTTTCACTGCGTAGTCCACACAAGGCCGATTTTAAACCAAAAAGTTTAAGTCGGCGTATCTTCGAAACCGCTTGAGATACAAACCTGAAATATTTACCAAAGTGGTCATATACAAATCATACGCTGATATTTTTTCACTAGCATTCACACATCTATGAGAAAATTTCACATTTATGCTTGAAAATACAGTCTCAAAGAAGAAAAGTTTTTTGTCTTGTCGTTTTGCGAAACAAACTTTGTACCATCGGATAGGGAATTTCATTCTGAACAATTTGATGCATAAGACTTCGTATGTTTGTGAATCGCTTCGATTAAGCCAGCGTTAATTTACACTCAACACTAAAAGTTTTTATTCAAACGCGCCAAGCTTAATAACCTTGTACAACGTCATTTCGCTTTATGTAAACAACCCCGAGAGTAAAATATCGCATAACGTGGTTTAAGTTGATTTTCTCGACAACCACTAAAGCTAGTGTGATCAAATTTTCAGTAGAATAACCAGCTGTTTGTTAGCTACAGCTTTTCTACTAATAGTTTTGTTCCAACATACGTGCTTATGTGATAAAAATCACTTCGAAAACTTTCGCAAGAAGGAAACTTTTTTATGTCGGTGATTTGTGAAACAAGACTTATATCAGCTTGTAAAGAATTGCATGCTGAATATTTTGATGTATGATGTGAAGTGCTTTCGCTAACTACTCAACGAATAGAGCAGAAATATAGCGCAACACAAACGCTCTTTCTAAGTTCTATAAAATCAACTTCGACTCGACGACGTTATGAATCGCACAGTGTACAAAATGATTTTCAAGTAAACAATCGGGTTAAGTCAAGTTGCTTTACAACAGCTATAGATTTCAAGATGATATTTTCACCATATTGTCGCGATTGATGCTGGCAACATTTTTTGTAGGGAACATTTTGCTGTAATCAGTTCGTACATGTGAGTAATTTTCAATTTTTTGCTCGAAAATACATTCTCAATGAAGAAAAGTTTTTTGTCTTGTCGTTTTGCGAAACAAAATTGGTATCATCGTGTAGAGAATTGAATTCCGCACAAATTGATGTATAACACTACATGATTATACCTATCGCTGTGAAAATCTCAACCCAAAACGCTTCTGTACAAAATGCACTTTTAAGTTTCAAAGTTAAAGTTAACTGAACGTCGTGACAGCGCGCTGGAGAAAAATCAGATTTCTTCAAAGTTTAAGGCGGTGTATCTCCACAACCGCTAAAGATATTGAGTTGAAATCTTCGCGATATTGTTTGGATTGATACAAGTAATAAATTTTTTTGGGCATGTATGAGAAATTTTCACTTTATTGCTTACAAAACAGGTATCAAAGAAGGAAACGTTTTTGTCTATTTTACTAGCGAAATGATTTTGGCACCATCTTGTAGGCATTGAAATTCCGTATATTTTGATATGACATACTTGTATGTTTGTTGTATCGCTTGATCAAGACTGGCCGAAAACCATTTTCCTATACTCGCGCTTTCACTTTAAATTCACAAAATTCACAACTTGAACGTCATTTTCTATCGATGTAAACAACCGAGGAGAGATTTCAAACGAAAGCGGTTTATGTTGATTTTCTCCGAAATGACTGATGATATCAACATGAAATTTTCAACATAATATTCAGCTCTATGGTAGCTACAATTTTTGTCTCGCCTATTTTGTTCTCACTCGAATGACTGCATCAGAAATTCAAGCTTGAAAACTTCGCTAAGAAGAAATTTTTTTGTTTGATTTATTAGTGCAATAATTTTGATATCAGTTTGTACAGAATTCAATTCTGCGCATTTTAATGTATAACATTCTACATTGGGTCTTAACACAACGAATACACAGCCCGAAAACAAATCTACACGGAACGCATTTCAATCTTTAACTTGAAAAGTTTTAACTGAACGTCGAGACCCGGCGCGCTGCGAGTAGAAAACTGATTTCGTACATAGTTTAACTTGGCGTATCTTCCCAACCGCTCAAGATACAAACATGAAATATTTACCAAATTGTTCAGCGCGATATCATCTGCAAATCATACGCTGATATTTTTCACAAGCATTTACACATCTATGAGAAAATTTCACATTATGCTTGGAAATCAAGTCGGTAAGAAGATAGTGAAACAAATTTGGTATCATCGGGTACAGAATTCAATCCTGTGCATTTTCATATATAACATTCCACAATCGGACTATCCACATCGAAAATACAGCCCTAAAACGTATCTAAGCTAAACGCATTTTACTCTCAGAACTTTAATTTCAGTGAACGTCGTGACAAGCGCTGCGATTAGAAAACTGATTTCGTACATAGTTTAACTTGGCGTATCTTCCAAACCGCTTGAGATACAAACATGCAATCTTTACCATTTTATTCAGCGCGATATTAACAACAAGTTTTGTGGGGATCATTTTTCACTAGCATATACGCGCGTATGTGAAAATGGTAGTTTTTTGCTTGGAAAACGGGTCGGTAAGAAGATATTGTTCTGATTTTGGTATCGGCTTGTACAGAATTCAATTGCACGCATTTTGATATGACATACTTGTATGTTTATTGTATCGCTTGATCAAGACTGACCGAAAACCATTTTCCTATACTCGCGCTTTGAAAAAGTCTTCATAAAATACACAACGTCGTTTTGAAAAGTGAATGTTCTACAGCGAAACGCATTTAACAGAAAGTTTAAGTCTCGTTTTCTCAGCATCCAGTGGACAGATCTACATGAAATTTTCACTATAATGTTGGGCTTCATAGTAGCAACAAGTTTTGTGGGATCATTTTTGGCCAGCATATACGCATATGTGAGAAATTCTCAGTTTTTCGATAGAACAAAATTCCCATTCACGACAAGTACAACAAAATTGGTATCATCATGTAGGAAAGTCAATTTTGCACAAAATGGTATATGATATTCTACAATACGTCGAACTATAAAGAAATTACGGCGAGAAAACGCATTCACGCCAGTCGAAATTTTCAAGACTTAAAGTTTCGAGTAAAACTCAACGACGTTTTGCTGCGAAAAGTAGACGAAACTGTGTTTGTTTGGAATCGGTTTATGTCGATTTTCTCAATAACGCGTGAACGCATTTTGATGAAATTTTCACTATCATAACCAGCAAACAGATTGGAACAATATAGGTTGGAACATTTTGCTATTAGATCAACGGGTATGTGAAAAAACTTCAGTTTATCGACCAAACTCGGATTGTTATGAAGAAAAGATGTTCATTTCTTAAAATAGTACAATAATTTTGGTATCATTCGATGGGGAATTCATTTTTGTGCAATTTGGTATAAGATACTTGATGGTTTTGTAAGACGCTGCAATAATACGGGCCGAAAACCACATCACAACAAACACAAATTTCATGAATCGCGAAGAATTTGACCCTTCGTTCTCAGTGCAAATTTATGACGTCATTTCAATATATCTCATCCTAAAACTTAAAGCGGCGTTACATTTCGATGATAGAAAACTGCGCTTCTTCGCAAGTGGTTTAACTTCAATATCTTTTCAACCCGTTGTCCAAAATGAACGAAATTTTCACCAGATTAACAGAAATTTCGACGCGCACATATCCATCATATTTGTTTGTATTGAATCGAATAGGGGACTTATGATATTTTGATTTTTACGCAAATTCGACTTTACATTTTGAGCTTTAATGAACAATTGTACAGATAACCACAACATTTTCATATCATCTTGTAGGGAATATATTGATGAATATTTTGGTATATGTGTTTTGCTATTTCTTTTCGGGACATCAAAACTATAATCGCAAAACATAGTTGAACCAAACACGTCGGGGTAAGTCCCTTTAAGACTGCCAAAACATATCGCGCTGATTTCGTTTAACCTACGTCATGTAAACAATTGATTTCTAAAAATTTCTTGAATCTTGAATTGTTCAGGGTTTCATGGAGAAAAATAAACGGGTGGAACTGGATAGTTTGTGATGTTGTTTTTGTGGTGAATATTTTGAGGATTAGATCTACTGTAAATGTAAAATATGATCTAGGATTATTTCAGAACAATAGGTTAGTGAGTTTGACTAAATATTTTTCTATTATCGCATTGTGTCGTTTTTATGTTGAATGTGAAAATCTGCGTTGGGTTCGCTTCAAAACGATTTAAACACGAAATACCATGGATTTACTGGATGTATTGGATGGACTCATTTTTATCAATTTTTAGGAGCACACAAACTGTGAATATTTCAGTTGTTGTGTTCTTGGAAATAAAATCATCACAAAGTCAATATGGATCGGATTTTTGAATGTCACGTTTTATTTTACGATTATACATCAAATACACATTTAACAAAAAACTCAAATCATGAGCTGTAAACATTTTCTATGTGAATTTCTGTCATTCATGGTTTGGTCGTCGAAGAGAGCGGACGTGTTTTTCGGAGGTCTCGACGTCGCGCTCATTATAAATTGAATGGCGCGGGCCAAGTTCGCTCAGTTGCGACTTGGACATTGACCGAGACGGACGTGTTTTTTGAACGCTCTGAAAAAAAAGTTTTGACTTTGATTTTTTTTTTCTATGACTGAATCTCAGTTGACTGATGGACATTGACGAAGACAGACGTGTTTTTGTGAGCTCTGAAAAAAAACTTTGACTTTGATTTTCGTTTACGATGATTAAGTCTCAGTTGACTTTTGGACGTTGAACGAGACGGACGTACTTTCGGAGCTCTGACAAAAATATTTTGAGTTTGAAATTTTTTTACTGGGACTTGTTCTCAGTTGACTGTTGGACATTGACAGGGTCGGACGTGATTTTTTTTAGCTCTGACTGTTGATGAAAAATACTTTCAGTGGAATTGAAATTTCTTCTTTAGAAATTAGGTGACTTGACGACTTAGGCTGTCTACAGTAGGTCTTGAGTGAAGACAGCGCTGTATAGTATTGCTGATGAAAAATATTTTCAGTTAAGCTGAATTAAGTTTTGTTAAATGTGGACATACTCGACGTTATTTAATGATGGCGACAGCGCTGTACTGTTATGACTGGACTCGGTCGCGACTTATTGAATGATTGTCGGACAGTTTCGCTAGGTTTTGACTTGAAGTGCGGTTTGAGATGAAATGGTTTTGAATGATATTTCATGACTTGATACTTGGGTTATTGTTTTGTCGAGACAGCGATTTACGATAGCGACTTAACTTAAAATGAAGTACACTTAAACGATGTTGACTGCTGAACGGGTATTGCCTACTGACTGCGATGTCTTTTACTGAACGTTAAATATGAAGTGTTTGACAGAAATTAATTTTTTTAGCGACTTTGACTTCATTTAAGGTTTGGACGTCGAAGCGATCGGACGTGTTTTTAGGAGCTCTTGACTTTGACTATAAGTGTAAATTAATTTTTTTTTGAGACTTGAAACAGTTGATGGCCAGTTGCTGTTTAGATGCCGAGCTGTGCGGACGTGTGCGGTGGAGCTGCATTAAACCGTGAGTACATTTTTTGTCTTTTTACATGAGTTTGTATTTGTGAATAAAAGTGGTGAAAATATTTGAGTGTTTGACTTGAATTGAAATGGAACAAACAGTATGCTGCGATGGGTAGAATAACTCAGTACTGGGACTTGGTGTCAATATGATGGTGTACTTTGATGGTGAAACATAGCGATGAAGTCGTTGCTTTTTTCACCGCTTATGAGATTTTGATTTTAATCATGAGTTTGTGGTTGAAGTGAACAGTCGTGTTTGTGTGCGCTCTGATTGCGCTTTTGTAAGTGTGGGTTTGTAGCGATTCAGTTTCAGTTGGTGTGTAGATGTGGACGTGTGGGGAAGTTGAACAAGAAGTGCTGACCACCAAAGCGTGAGTACTAACATTTTTGTATACTAATGTGAAACAAAGGGTAGAACTATCCAGTACTTGCGCTTGCTGTGTTGATGATACAGTATAACAGATGATGAAATATGATACTGAATGAAGTTGTCTTGCTGTGCTACTGACCAGATATAATATCAATACGTAAACCTACTATTGACATGATTTGAAATATTGTATGATGATGTGACATGATGGTGAAATGATTTGCTATTGTAGCATGTTTACAGATATTGCTGTATATGATACATATTGATTCCTATGAATGCTGTTTTACATTGGTTTGATTTCAGGGGGCTGTGGTGAGTATTGTAGATTGTGTTTGATTGTGAATGTGAAATACATGTTGCAATACACTATGCAGAAGGAAAACTGTTTTACAGTTGTCTCTTCATTGAAAACTTTGAGATGAATCTATGAAACTGGTGATAGCTGCTAAAGCAGTACAAAAACTGTACTTGCTGATGTGGTCAGTCTTTGTTCGACAAGTGTTGTATGGAACAGATGAGGTTCATGTTTTGACAGAGAAGTGAAATTGTGTACCATAAGTAGCATGAATGTGATATGCTATACACTTGAATTCAAGATGAACAGAATACCTTGATACATTTTGACAACAGAGTGCTATACTATGACTGTATGCCTTTCTGATCAAAACTATGACATGCTTGTTCAGATAGGAAGATTTCTGCTTTCAATTTGTGTTTATCTGTGGAACAGAGCAGACCTGTTTCCATGTGCTCTAAAACAAGGTAAGTGGTTAAACATGACTGTGTGCTATGCATTTCTTTCAGAACATGACGGAATTGACATGATAGGATGTCTTTACTGACTGTGCGACTAAGATATTTGAGCAGCAGAGTTGTAGAAATTCACATGTAAGAAGGTAAGTAGTTGTTCAATGACAGTGTGCTATGAGTGTCTACTGATGTACTGACTTTTTTGTGCCATGCATTGCTTGTTTCAGCACATTTCAGAATTGACATGAGATGGTGTCTTGACCGACTGGGGGACCAAGGTAGCTGAGCAGCAGGGTTGTACATTTTTCAAAAGTAAGGTAAGTAGTAGTTCAATGACAGTGTGATATGAGTGTCTACTGATGTACTGACTTTGTTGTGCTATGCATTGCATGTTTCAGACATTTCAGATAGGGCGTGAGATGGTATCTTGACTTGACTGACTTGTGGAAGAAGGTAGTTTAGCAGCATGGTTGTACATTTTTTCAAATGTAAGAAGGTAACTGGTAATATGATTCAAGTGTCTTCTGATGTACATATGTTTTGTGCCATGCATTGCTTGTTTCAGCACATTTCTGACAGGACATGAGATGATGTCTTGACTGTATAGCTAACGGGGGGACCAAGGTAGTTTAGCAGCTGAAGCGAGCAGACGTGTTTTTTGAGCTCCAGTACCATATAAGAAGGTTAGTGGTTTCAAACAACTGTGTGTGCTATGTTTGTTTGGTGTGATACATTTCAGATAAGACATACCATGATGGCATGGCAGTCAAGCTGAGCAGAGAGGCTAAGCAGTTGAGCTGTGCAGACCAGTTGAAGGTGAGATGTATAGAGGTTTTAAGGACAAACAATTGTATGAACCCAGTGTGTTGGTGTTTCACACAATGAGACCTATAGACATGGTATTACAAAAAAATTTATGGCTGACAGATTTTGTGATCAGTTGTAATTTGACAACTGGAGGGGTTAGATGTGTTTTTCATGTTGAGCTGTGCTAAGCTATGCTATAGACTGCAACAGAATTGTATAGTTAAAATGTGTAGCAAGCAATTTCACTTTACTGCACAAATGTTAGACATTCAAGGTCTTATACTAAATACTGTAACAAAATTGCATGTCTTGACAGATCTATGAAATTGTGTGGCAATGAACATTAATAGAAAAAATGTGAGATATCTGACTGTTGATTCATAGTAAACTTAAAGACACTACAAGCAATTTCACTTAACTGTACAAATACATGCTAGTCATTCAAGGTCATATATCATATTACATTTTTGGATCAGATTTTCAGACTTTTGCTGTCAGTTGATGTTTGGCAGTTGAAGCGAGCAGACGTGTTTTTGAGAGCTCCAGTATATGAGATGAAGGCGAGTATAAATGTTTGTCACGTATGGCTTGATATGATATTTTCAGGTCTACTATGAAACTGAAGTGGCAGTTGAGTGTTGGGACTGAGTGCAAGCTGTCGAGGTTTCACAGAACAGTTGAAAGAGGTACGATGTACAGAATAGCTGTGACCACTACAATGTGTTAAGCATAAACTTTTTTTCAGATTTTTGTGGTGAAGTGCTGTCAGTTGCTTTTTAGGAGCTGAACAGAGCAGACGTGTTTCTGAGAGCTCTCACATTATGGATGATGTTAGGTATTTTCAGGTGGTTTGTTTTTAGAGCTCCAGCTTGTATGAAGATGTTAGATATCATGATATATGATTTCAAGGTCATTTTCATTTCAGATGTTGAGAAGTACAGATGTGGTTCTGAAAGCTACACAGCTTGCATGTTGTAACAAGTTTTACATTTTGGATCATGTTTTGAGATGTTTATAGTCAGTTGCATTTCAAATGCCGAGCTGTGCGGACGTGTTTCTTTGAGCTGCTGTCAAATGAACCGTGAGTACAAACATTTTTGTATCTTGATGATAGTTGTTATACTGTATAGAAGTAACTTGACTTCACGTTGAGATGATCTAGCAACATGATGGTCTACGATGGTTTGAGTGACTAGCATTTGTATGTTGAGTTGATGTATAGAAGTGAATGTGCATGATGATAGCAATGGGTAGAATTAATCAGTACTGAGAGTACGTTGACTTGAGATGTTGCGACAATAGTATATCATAATGATGAACTAACATGATGGTGAAGCACGACGTTGTTCGGAACATTTTTTTTTTTTTACTGCTTTTACAGATTTGGGGTTTAGTACAGATTGTGTGGTCTAAGAGTATAGACGTCTTTTTGTGCGCTCTGACAGCGCTGTTAGACAGTGTGTTCGAAGTAATTCATTTTCAGTTGATGTTCACATGCTGTGATTGCTGAGCTGTGCGGACGTGTTTCTTGGAGCTGCTGTCAACTGAACCGTGAGTACAAACATTTTTTGTATCTTGATGTGAGCTATTAGTAGTATATATAGAACTAAATGTGCATGATGATAGCTCAAGGGTAGATCTATCCAGTACTTACGCATGCTGTGTTGGTGATATAGCAAAGAGATGATGTAACACGATATTGACTCTAACGTTTGTGATTATATGTCAAAACCGAGGTATAACATGATGGTGAGCTGCTTGTGGGCACGTCTGTTCTATGATATTGTTTTGTATGCATGCTGATTTGCTTTCAGAGGGGCTGTGGTAAGTATTGTAGATGTTTATCACTGTGAGCTCTAATTTGGTATAGCCATGTGGTTGTCAGTCTCTGCGTGACAATTGCAGAGTGAAACATTGTTCCAGATTAAGTGAAATGTTTGACAGAGCAATGAAAGTGTAGCAACGATTATTGATAGCAACATGTCTGATATGATATTCACTTTTGAGATGAAGAGAAGTCTGTGAGACTTGATTGGCAATTGAGTTGTGTACAATGACTATGTGTGCCATACTTAGCATCATATTACATGTTTGTTCAGATTTTCAGTGATGTGCTGTCTGTTGCATTTCAGCAGTCGAGCAGAGCAGACGTGTTTCTAAGAGCTCTCAAACCGTTATTGAAGGTTAGTTGTACAGAACGACTATGTTTGCCATAACATGTGAAGTATTTAAAATTTCGTTAAGATTTGCAATGTTGTGCTCTCAGTTGCATTTCAGCAGTCGAGCAGAGCAGATGTGTTTCTAAGAGCTCTCAAACCGTTATTGAAGGTTAGTTGTACAGAACGACTATGTTTGCCATAACATGTGAAGTATTAAAATTTCGTAAAGATTTGCAATGTTGTGCTCTCAGTTGCATTTCAGCAGTCGAGCAGAACAGACGTGTTTCTGAGAGCTCCAAAACCAGAGTTAAAGGTAAGTAACTATGTTTGTTATGCATTGCTTGTTTCAATACATTTCAGATTTTGACATGTACTGATGACTTGACAGTTGGTGTGAACAGAGAAGTCAAGCAGTGGTTGTGTCTATTGCTCCCAAACCATTGTTTAAGGTAAGTTGTCTAGAATGACTATGTTTGCCACAGCTTGTGAAGTTTTAACTTTTTATTCAGATTATCTGTCAAGTGCTCTCAGTTGCATTTCAGCAGTCGAGCAGAGCAGACGTGTTTCTGAAAGCTCTCATATCTTGTAAGTACAAATTTGTTTTCATAGCATGACATCTGTTTTTCATGTTACTGTATTTCAGGTTTGACAGTGTTGCTGAACAGTGAAGAGAAGAGAAAAAAAGACTAGCTGCTTTGCACATGAAAATGTAAGTTTGCTAGTACTTTTGCTATCATGTCATGATATGTGCTGTATATGCTTTTCTGTTTTAGGATGAACAGTATTGCAGAACGGAGAAGAGGAACAGTTTTCAGACGTGGTCGAGCAGTCTTGTCTCTACAGTTGGAGCATATCAAAGGGTAAGTCATTACACTTGTTTTGTACTGTGTGTTTTACATGCTTCTATATTTCAGGTTTGACAGTGTTGCTGAACAATGAAGGAGTCTAGCTGACAGATTCTACAGTTGGAAGACATTGAAAGGTAACGTATGTAAGCATTTGCTTTGTGTTATTATTTGTGTTGCTCTGCTCTACTATGTTTCAGATTTGACTTGCAGTGACGGTTTCATAGTGGTCTAAGCAGAGAAGTAGAAATGTTTCAATAAGGAATGCCTCTGCTGTGACTCAACTCAACACATAATGTAAGTCATTTTGTAAACTGCAATGTGTTTTGCTGCTCGTTGCTTTATTTCAGATCTTACAGAAAGTGATGTGTTTGACCTTGGACAGAGCTGAGAAGGACAGAGTGGTGAAGCTGTTTTCTCTACAGTTGCAGCATTTCATGAGGTAAGTTAGTTGTCACAATTTTTGTGCCATGCTCGTATATTTCAGGTCTTGGTGTGGTGAGCTGTGAGGAGCTATGAAGTCAAACTGACAGAGTATACAGTTATACAACACTCAGAGGTTGGTTTGATGTGAAACATGTTTTTCTCTGCTTAACTATATTTCAGGTTTGACTTTCTTCAAGGACATTGTGCCCTTGGTGCTGAGAAGAACTGAAGACAGGTTTCAAGAGGAATGTAGCAGGTTTGGCTCTACACAATACTGAATGGTAAGTAGACAAATTGTTGGTTTGATGTGAAACATGTTTGCTTTGCTATACTATATTTCAGTTTTTACTTGCAAGGACAGTGTGACCTTGGTGTTGAACAGGGCACGGTATTGAGAATAAAGCAGCTGTGAAATTTCAACTTGATAGAGAAAGGTAAGTGGATCTGAATTGTTTCATGATTTTATGCTTTGTACTGTTTCAGAAATCATTTGCAATGACAGTGTGACCTTGGTGCAGAACAGAGATGAATACTGATGTTTAGCTGCTAAGAATCTACTCAACAGAAGACAGTTCAAGCAACACATTGTTGGTTTGATATGTGACATGTTTTGCTCTGCTCTGCTATATTTCAGCTTTCACTAGCAGTGACAGTTTTACAGTGTTGTTGAACAGAAGAGAAGACAGTTTTCTAGACAACATTCAGCTGCTGTGGCTGTCCTCCACAGAGACAAGGTAAGTTACTAGTTTTTGGTTTGCATTTCTCTGTTTCAGAAATCATTTGCAAGGACAGTGTGACCTTGGTGCAGAACAGAGATGGATACTGAGGTTTAGCTGCTAAGAATCTACTCAACAGAAGACAGTTCAAGCAACACATTGTTGGTTTGATGTGAAACATGTTTGCTTTGTTTACTCTGTTTCAGTTTTCACTTTCAAGGACAACGTGCCCTTGGTGCTAACAGAGAAGTGAGCTAAGACTTGAATTCAACTGGTGTCACACAACTGTAGGACCACACAAGGTAAGTTGATGTGCTTTGTACTGTATGTTGTTATGTTTTTGAATGTTTCAGGTTTACTATACTACCTCTGGAAGAATGAATTTGTGCTCAACGCTGGGATACATTTGGTGGGTAAGAATGTTTTGTCCAAACTGTTTGCTATGTGCATGTGGTTTCAGATTTTCGTTTCAGTTGCCAGCAAACAGTGGAGCAGTAACCCATTTCAGTCTGGTAGTGGTGAGTACAATCGTTTCTATACTTCAATAGTGTATGTGTATCTACATGTTTTGACTTTTTTGTTTGTGTTATGCTTTGCAAAATGATTTTTTCATTTCAGCATGGCTGCGGTAAGTACAATAGATTTCTTGATATATATACAAAAATGTGATAAGTTTGTTTCAACATAGCATGCCATTTTCATTTCAGCATGGCTGATGTAAGTAAAAACGTTTAGTTGTTACTAGGCATTTCTTGAAAATAGTACAATGAATTTCTACATTTTTCATAACGTGTTGTGCTATGCAAACATGTCTTTTTCATTTCAGCTCCCCAAAGTTTTAACAGTTGATTTTGTTCTGTTACTGTTTTCTGTTGACTGTTGTGTTGAATATTTGAATCCAATTGTATATGCATGCTCTAGTCTTGATTTCAGCTCGGGATTGGAGTGAAGAATAGTTGAGAAGATTTCAACCAGCAGGAATGGATCAACAACACAGATGTAAGTACTCACATCTTCTTTTACTCACAATTTTGTTTCATGTTACTGTACAAATGTCACGCTATCATTGCTATGTGAAATGTTGTTTTTATTGCATTTCAGTGAAGACATCTTGGTGAGTAGAATTGTTCACTGTACAAAAATTTAGTTTGCTGTTCAAAGTTTTGTTTACTGTTTAGTAAATGTACAAACATGTTCAAACATGTTCAAACATATTCAAGATTCTCATCATGCTTTACTATTTCCATTTCAGCACAACACCAGACTAGCAGAGGCAGCAAGGACTCGACTCTTCACAAAATCATCTATACAAACAATAAGTATCGTTTCAACTTGTGTTTCAAAAATGCAAAATGCAAAATGTAAAACGTCTTTCTCATTTCAGACAACATGGTAAGAACAGTTGGTTTTGTTCTGTTACTGTTTTGTGTTCACTGTTATATTGACTATTTGAATCAGAAAGTACATGCATGCTCAAGTCTTAATTTCAGCTCGGGTCTAGAGTGAAGAAACGTTGAGAAGATTTCAACCAGCAGGAATGGATCAACAACACAGATGTAAGTACTCACATCTTCTTTTACTCACAATTTTGTTTCATGTTACTGTACAAATGTCACGCTATCATTGCTATGTGAAATGTTGTTTTTACTATGTGAAATGTTGTTTTTATTGCATTTCAGTGAAGACATCTTGGTGAGTATAATTGTTCACTGTACAAAAATTTAGTTTGCTGTTCAAAGTTTTGTTTACTGTTTAGTAAATGTACAAACATGTTCAAACATATTCAAAGATTCTCATTATGCTTTGCTATTTGATTTCAGCTCTACAACAGACTAGCAGAGACATCAAGGACTCGACTCGACTGTTCACATAATCACCTATACAAACAAGTAAGTATCGTTTCAACTTGTGTTTCAAAAATGCAAAATGTAAAACGTCTTTCACATTTCAGTGATGAAAACATGGTAAGTACAAGTTTGAGTTGAGTTCAGTTGACTGTTACTGTTCACTGTTCCATATCACGAAATAACAAAATTACAAACGAGAACTATAAAAGCTCTTGTTTTTTCAGTACAACTCGCCAGTCTTGATGTGAACACCGAGCAGTCTAGACGTATGTAGAGACTTGCACATACCTTGAGCAGAGCTGCGACAAAACCGTGAGTACATGTTTGAACAGTTTGTTGTTTATTGTTATATGTTATGTTAGTAGTGCTGGCCAGCAATGTATGCTTGTATGCATGTTTCTCTTTCAGCTCTCAAAATTCTCAAGGTTTGATAATTTCAGTCTCTACTTTGGCTCTAGAGACTTAGGAAATCAAAATTCACATGGTGGCACACCAGTCCGAATATACTCATTGCACTAGCCAGGATTGCAAAGTACTTGTGAGCATTGGCAAGGCTCCCCAGCTTATGGCGCAGTGTAACTGGCGTTGGGTCGATAGTGCTAAGGCGAGTGACTTGCTTCGGTGCAGGAAGCGAGACGGCTTGCTTAGGCGAGTCAGCGTTTGCTTGTAGTTTCCTATCTGGCTAGATCAATGTAAGGTTGTCTTTGACTGCTATCGGTAAGCACTCCTGCTATTTGGCAAAGCAGAAAGACAACAGCAGTCGATTAACTGAGTTTGGGCGGCCGAGGTATGTAGGTGTCGTTAGACCGACTCCACAAGTTGCGAAGCGCACTGATAGCACTTGGGGGGAAACGCCTCGGTTTTCAGCGCTATGATGTTTTATCAATGCTGTCGTTATACTCTGGCAAGGCTCCTCAGTCTATCGCGAGGGACACTCTTTGCCCGCAAGCTTTAGAACTGACGTGGGTCGATTGTGCGTATGCGAGTCCGAGGACGCGATGGCATTGATAAGGCTACCGACCAGTTGATGACTGCTTGACCGATAATATAGTCACTAGTATTGCTCAGTCTGTATGATTCATGTTTCTTTTTCAGCTCTCAAAATTGTGTTAGGGTTTAGGTTTCAGTCTCTATTTTGGCACAAGTGTATAACTAAAAAAAGCAGACACCTTTCAAAATTTGTCCGCTGAGATTGAAAGTCAGAGGAAGTCCTGTTCAGCTAGCTGTGTAACAACGTAGGGCGAGGCTGCCAGCCAATACGAAATGAGGCGTTATAAAGCAGCCCTTCCCCGCGATCGTTGTGAAATACTTTCGGCACTAGCTGGGAATCCTTCCAACACCACATTGTTGCGCTGTTGGAGGGGTGGTAGGCACACATGGTGACATGTCTGTGCTTTGCCGTGCGACACCCATGGTATTTTCGTACGGTGACACGAAATTCCTTAATCTGGCTCTCTCAGAAATGCTGCAACGCATGACCGAATAAACATTTTTGGTTAAGTGCATTATTGCACAACTGAGTCTGCTATTTGCTATCAAGTATATCTATTCTCAGGCAGGGTGGGAAGGCGACTTCTCTTGTGCATAGACAAGAGGAACGGTCACAAGTCCGTGTAAACGCCGAGTGACACCCGAAAACTTTCAAGCGCATAGCATAGAAATTTACGTTAGAGTTGAGATGAAAAAAAACACTATATACTGCAGTTTTACAGATTATGGCCATTAACTTGTGCGCTTCGATGAAGCTTTACCACTCATTGCGTTTTAGGTACTTCTTGCGTTGAGATTTACAAGCACTACGGCTCATCATAGGTATATCTTGTCTTGCAATGAGAAATATCAACATAAAATGTTAAACGTATCAAGGCTTGAAATTGCGCAAGTGAATCGATGAAAAAAACCTATATGAAGCAGTTTTACCAAATGTTATGACTTTCGCCGTATAGCAGCAACACACTCTGAAATTGTGCGACTCAATGTTGTCTTATGAAATTAACAAGCATTGGGTTCTCATCAAACTATCACAACTAGTACAGCGTATGAAACTGTTGGAAAAAACTATTTCAGATCAAAACTGCAAATTTCATTGTTCGCCTTCGGTCAAGCATGCAACTGTTTTGTGTTGTACTCAACAATATGCTACAAACGTATTTGCAAATCAACAACTCGATGGTTTGTGAACAATAAAAACCATAGAAGTTCAAACAAGAAATGAAGCCTACAGGTACAGTCTTACCAAACAATAGCTATCTTTTTGGTGGTAAAGCGACTCTTTTCCTTGTGAAAAGAACGGTCACAAGTCCGTGCAAAACGCTGAGTGACACCAATCCACAGAAATCAATTCGAAATACTTGACTCTGCAGCTTGTATGAACGTGTTTGCAACATCAGAATAGTTTAAAGCAGAACGCTTTTCCTTCTTCGAGGGAGAAGAGATCTGGGTGCAAGTCCCGGTTCTGGTTATAACACAAATACTCGCTGCTTAGTTGAAATGCCATGACAAAAAACATACTTTAACGCTTACTGAGACCAAACACCACTAGGGTCGATTTAGAGTTGCGAAAATACTCGCTGCTAAGTTGAAATACCCATCATCCTGCTGTGCCATGACAAAAACATTCTCAAACGCTTAATCGGGTGGGACCAAACACCACTAGTGTCGATTTCGAGTTGCTGAGCACATGATTGCAATGTACCAGTGTCAATTGCAGAGTATCATACCTACACACTTTCTCGATGGACCAAATGCCCATAGGTTCGATTTTGAGTTGCTAGACACAAAAAGCAACCAAGCTATGTTACAAAAAGTTTTATTCAACAATCACGATGTGACATAGCAATTCTGTGTGTATTTCGAGTTGCTGAACACATGATAGCAATGTACCAGTCGCATACAAAATTCTCTATTTAGTTTGTAGCAAAACTAGATGACCGCTCGATTGCAATGTACCAGTCGCATATGCTATTCTGTTCGCATAAAACTCACAAATTGCTGAGCACACGATTTCAATAAAGATGTTAAACAATACCAAGTTTGAGAACACGATCGAATTTGAACTTTTGAACATTCAGATTCTGAAATGATTCATACTCCTTCACACTTAACTTTCTCGTGGGACCAAATGCCCATAGGTTCGATTTCGAGTTGCTAAAAATATCATGTGTTGGACAAGAATCGGACAAAACGGGCATATTACGAACTGGGTAACGAAACTTTCCGACAGTCACCGATATCAGCCGATCTTAGAAAAAAACACGCGGGAAATGATTGTACTACCTTAACTTTGATAAATTTAAAATTGCACTAACGCATAATCGTGCGATTGAAAAAGGACGGCATGAAAATGTTCCAAAAGAAACTAGATTATGCACATATTGTAATATGAAAGTCATTGAAAGCGAATACAACTTTCTACTCGTAAGCCCAGTTTATACTTCAATTCAAAAACAATATCTGAAGCCACATTACTGTCATTTTCCGAAAGTAAACAAGTTTCGGTCTCTAATGTCATCCAAGTCATCTAAATTGATAAGTAATTTATCAAAATATCTATATTCTGCAGCAAAATTAAGAGCATCTATTAGTTCTGTTTAATGCATCGTGAAAGAAAGGCAGAGATATCTATTTCACATCCAATTCATAAATTTATTTTGCCTTATTCTATATCATGTATTTAAGAACGTCGGTATACATTTGTATTTTTTACGTTGAAATACAATCTTTCAATATAAGAATTTCTGTATAAAAGTGTATTTTAAATATTAAAATACGATCAAAGAACTATATTTTTCATTTAATTGTATCTTGTATGTTGAAATACGATCTACGAATTCAAGAATATCTGTAGAGGATGTATTATGTATTTAAAAATACAACTCTTCATTTACAACATTTGTATTTTTATTGTTTAGTGTATTATTCATTGCAACACATAAAAAACATAGATCTATGGTTTACTCTCACGAAGGATTTATAACTTAACTTCTGTACATATTTAGTACAATAAGTATTTTTGTAGGTTATTTTGCAACGCCCCGCAAATTTATAAAGTTTGAGCTCCGATCACAAAATAATTATATATATAACGCAATACTATATTCTAGATCTACATTATAATAGCAAAATTTGAAGGTTTGCATTAATGATCTTAGTAAGAAATTTTGAATAAATTTTGCCTTGAAACATCTCATAAGCATAATTTAATAAAATTCGAACATAAAAACTCAATATATTT